>OY720444.1:6551042-6681640 GCA_963082915.1 Dolichopus griseipennis
TGTTGCCGTGTTTTAAAAGTTATTATTGAAAAAAGAAGTTTATTTCTCAAACAGTTCAAATTTAATATTTATTTATAATTATTTATTAATTAATTATATTTTAAAAATTAAATAATTTATTTATTCTTTCCAAGTATATGAATACAAGATTCCAGGGTTAAATGGTACAAACTAAGTGAGTGAACCCAAAACAGTTAAGTTATATTAAAGAATTTATTTATTTATACATACAATATTAATATAATAAATTATAGTATACTTATATACTTTATTTGATTTTTTTTATTATAGTATTAATAGATCACTTTAATTTTACTTATCACTTTTAATAATTACTTAATATAATAATTTGATGTACCACACATTGATATTATCAATTATAAAATATTATTAATAAAAATATTTAAAAAATTTCCATATTATTTCTTATATACTCGTATATAACTTTATTTTATTTCAATTTGACCGTACTAATTTATAAAAGTATAACTCTAATATGTGCAACACCTTTTATATAAAAAAATACATATTGAAATAAAATAAAAAATTTAATAAAATTAATTTCAACTAACATTTATATATAAATTAATATTAATTAATAATATATAAATTAATATTAATTAATAATATATTAATTAATATTAATTAATAAATTCAAATGAAAAAAAACCAAAAAATTACAATTTATTAATAAAAATAAATAAAAAAAAAAAACCAAATTTAAATAAAAATTCATTAAATTCAAAAATTAATGTATCTTCGAGCTAAAAAAAAATATTAAAAAATTAATTAAATAAATTAAAAAAAAAAAAAAAATGTGAATTAATTTACTGAAAAAAAAACAACAAAAATATATTGTACATTTTTTTAAGACTTTAAAAAATTTATATATATACATACTTATACATACATTTATTACTAATATTTTTTAAATTAAGTCAAAATCAAAACTATATTAATAATTAAAAAAAAAACAAAAAAAAAAAAAACAAAAAACTTAAAAAAATTAAAAATTTAATTAATTTAATATTTTTTTTTTATTTTATTTAAACGTTGTAAAATATTTAATATAAAAAACAAAAATTAAATTAATGTTTATATATATACAAAAAAAAATATATATCTATACATAATAAGTTTTAAGATAACAATTTTATTTAATATATAAATTCCTTTTTAAAATTATTATAATTATATTAAATTAAAAAAAAAAAATATATAAATATATTTCTAGATATTAATATAATATTATAATTTTATTAATATAATATTAATAACAAAAATATTATTAATATAAAAAAAAAAATTAAAATAAATTAATTAATTAAAAACAATGTATAAAACAAATATTAAAACAAAATTTTTCATTTTTATCTCGAATTAAATGTTATAAATTTTCTATTAATATTAGTATTAATTCTATTTGTTCAATTTTATTTTCATTTTTTTTTTCTGTAAATGTTAATTATATTAATTAAATAATAAATTTCGTTATTTATTTATTTATATTAAAAATATTTCATACAAATTTTTATTATAATATTAATTCATACTCAATATTCATGTGATCCTGACATTTTGTCGTATTTTTCAAAAAAAAAAAAAAATCATTATCGTAATTTGCATTTAAAATAGATTTTTAAATTAAACAAAATAAAAAATAAAATCAATTAATAAATAGAAAATATATATATATATATATATATATATAAATGTAAAGGTTTCAATTAATTTTAATTATATTTTTTTTTTAATTTTGGTGTAATTTTTTAAATGTAGTACCATTTTTAAAAAATTAATATAATGCTTCTTATATTCATTGATATTGATGTGAAAAACCAAAATCCATTATAAATAAAAAAAAAAAACAATTTATTATTATTAGTTATTAAATTTTTAAATCATAATTTCAAAAATTGTATATTAATATACTGAAAATATTGTGTGTCCAAAATGCTATAATCTTGCCAAAAGCCCCAAAATAGAAAAATATAAAAACTATTAATATATTAATTTTGAAATATTTAATTGTATTTTATATTTAATCCATACCTATACTTTTTTTTTAAAGTATGTATATCAATTATATATTAATAATTTATATTAATTCATTATTTATTAATCCTCCAAATTACCAATCAAAATTTTGCATTTATATTAATTTTTTTTTTATTTTTAATTATTAATACAGAATATTAATAATTTTTTAAACTCTCGTTTTTTTTTTTAACTAAACAATCAAATTTAATTTTTTTAAAATTAAAAATAAATAGTTAAAAATTAACCAAAAATATAAATAAAATGGCAAATAATACAATCTACTTTACAAATTACAATATTATATTTAATAAAATAAAAATCATTTGTTTTATAATTAGTTTTTTAAAAAATCTTTTTCTACCATTATCTATATACATTTATACTTTTTACAAAATTAATTATCAAATTTTTCAATATTTAATTAATATTATAATCAATTAATTATTTAAATTATGTAATTAGTAATATATATGTTATTAATAAAACAAAAAACCCGAAAAAAAACAATATTTAATATTAAAACATAATCGAATTCACAGTCATTTAATTTATTAAAAAAAAAAAAAAAACAAAACAAAATAAAAATAGTTCACAATAAATTTATAAAACAATTCACAATAAATTTAATAAAATAATATATAAATGATAAATTGTAAACTAATGAAAAATTCTCATAAAATAAAAACATTTAGGGCCTTACCTAATCAAAAGCGTACGACGTATAATACGCCGTACGTCGATACGTCGACGTATCCCGAAATCGATACACGCGTACGTAATATAAAAGCGTTTTATTTATTTAATGTCAACAAATAATCACCATAACAACATAACAAAAAAACAATAACAAAATTTAATACGCTTTGTCAATTTTTAAATTTTAAAAACCCGACGCATAGTACGTCGCGTATTTCGGGACCTCTCATTTAATTATATGTATTTAAAATTATTTTGACAGAAAATGTACGCCGTACGTCATGATTTAGGTAAGGGCCTTAAAAAAAATATATTTTAAAATATGAATTAATTAATTAATTAAAACCATAAAATAAAAACATTCATATTCAAATGCTCAAATCATTAATTTTTTTTCAAATTTTCAACTCAAAACTCATATAATATTAAGCTTTAAAATTGTAATTAAAAAAAAAAAAAAACATTCAAAATAAACAAAAACACAAATTCAAATTTCACTATCACCAATTCAAAATCACCTTTTTCAAATTATATATTAAAGTACGTAAATTTTTTCACCACACCTCAAATTCACCATTATTAATATAAAAAAAAAAAAAAATATTAATCGTACAAAATTTCACCTTTCTAAACATTTCACAAGTCACACACAACCATTGGGAATTGTTTGTTTCATTTTTAATTGTTTCAAATTTTTTTTTTTTTTAATATCACCCCTAATAATCACCTGTATTTTACAATAAACAAATATACATAAGAATACATATATAAAATATATAAATACATATACATATATATTTAATAAAAAAAATTAATAAAATAAATGCAGTAATAAATATATATATATATATTCTTATGGAATTGGATGACTAGAATGTGTAAATTAAATAGCTAAAATAAACAAACACACATACAAGAACAAAATACAATAAATTTATAGACTAATGTTTGATATATATTAAAAAGTATATAAAATTATATATATACATACATACATAAAAAAAAAAGGAAATAACAGTCAAAAGTTAAATAGTAGTAGCAGACAAAAAAATAAATATAAAAATGATATAAACAAATTAATTGTATTAATTGTATAATTAATTCGTATATATATACATATATATACATATATATATATATATATATAATAGAAATAAAAAAAAAGTGGAGTTATAGATGTGGTTACTAATGGTTAATGTATAGAATATAGATATCGTAATTATTATTATTTTTTGTTTTTAATCTCTAAATTCTAATGTAAATTTTTTTATAATCAAAATACAGTAAATTCCAATTATAATGGCCTAGTAATTTGAGAGAATTTTATTAAATACTTTTTTGAGTCTATATTTTACTGTGACAGATTATTATTCGAAAGTGTTATATTTTGCAGAATTTCAAAGTCATATATACAAAATATATATATATTGGAAAATCAATCGTACGTCCGTTTGGCGAAGAATTACCATAACAGTAGAATACCAAAACAAATTACAATATTATAATAACACTTTACAAATAACTTGTAAATTTTAAGAATAAAACCCAAGCTGTCAATATTGATTCCTAGAATTTTCTAATAATTTGAAATGCCAACGGACATTATAATTCGACGGTACTGTATTTTAATTATTGAAATTTATTATGAACTTAATGAAATAAAAACTTTAACAAATTTTATGCAAAAGATTATTGTGCAAAATAGGATAATAGCTTTTAATAGCATTAAATATATTTTTTAAACTGTTTTAACTTTTAAAAGCTTTCCTTTTTAACTAAAACTGAACGCAGCAATAGAGGGCAGGATCGTATTTTTAAATAAAATAAAATGACTGCAGTTGAAGTTATGTAGAAACAATGTCATTGAAAATGGGAAAAATAGAATTTTATGAAAGGTGTTATAAAGCTTTTAATACAAAATACTGGAACTTTATAATTTTTGAGAAATAGAAAGCTAAAAAAATCCAAATATCTGGATGCAAGACTTCAAAAAACAGGTAAAAATTTTAATATTATATAATTTTATTGAATTTTTTTTTTCCAAAAACTATTTAACCTTGCCCCAGATTATTGTTTGTAATGGAAATCCCCCATAAATCTTTGTAGGCATGCGAATGGATAAAATCGCGCGGATATATTTACGTGCAACTATCGCAATTAAAACTCGCCACTCTGATGCAGGACTTTTTTTTCAATATATATCCGTTTAAAAAATGTTAATTTAATAAATCACCCCATTTTTAATTAATGGAGCTTTATTAATATCATAAAACAATTACCTGAAATACTAAGCTCATAGGACCGGCATATAATTTATATGCAAATACATAACAGTCTTAACTTTCATACAAACTCATATTGAAACTCATACAAAATTTGATATATTTCAAAAAACTAATTTTAAAAATTAAATATTGATTAAAAAATATTATTAGTTTCAATAAATTACTATTTTTTCTCTTCCTTTGACTTTTGGGTCATTTGAACTTTGGGGTATTTGAATTTTGGGTCATTTGAATTTTGGGGTATTAGAATAGGTCATTTAAAAATTTCAAATTACATTAGAATCCTTATTTGTTTTGTATGTATACCAATATTCTTTCCAATTCTGCTTTAAATCGCTTTTAACTCAATAAAAGAGTTCCTCAATTTCAGTGTTAGACAATTTTACCAAAAATAACCATTCCTTCCATCACATTATGCTTCATTTTTATTTCCAAATTTATGTTTTAGAACAGAAGAATAAAAATTGAGCTTAGAGTTAAATATGGTTTCGATTTGATAAAAATTAAAAACAGACAGTAAAGTTAAATAAAATTAATTATTAAAAATAATAAAAAGTAATTAAAATAAATAATGGAATTTAGTAAAGCACAAAAAATATATATTTATTATTAACAAAAAAAGATACAAAACGTAGAACTTATCTGCAAAAATAATTTTATAAAATATAGTTAAAAAAAAAATAAAAATAAATTTAAAATGATAAAATAGTGAAATTTAAGAATGAACACAACCGATACAATAAATTTTTATGACTTTAAAATAGAAAAGAAACACATTTTACATTTTTTTTTCTTTTTCAATTTTTCCCTCCACTATTAATTTTTTTTTTGGAAAATTGTATTTATGAAAATGTTTAGAAAACAATAAAATAAAAATCACCCTATAAAAATAATAATAATTAGAATTAGAGAAAAATGGAATAATAAATTTTTTGATAAATTTATATTACGAAAAAACCAAAAAAAAAAACAATTATATAGGCTTTGATGTAGATTTTAACAGAAAGTAAAATAGAAAATGAAAATAATATATTATTATAAAATAGCTTCTTATATATATATATGTATATTCCACAATACATAAGTATACATACACACAAAAAAAACACTTACCTAAACTTTTATATGAAAAAAAAAATAAACAAATATTTATACACCTAAATATATAAATGTAATAATTATACAATTACGAGTAAATAATTCATTTAATATTTTCAAATAAAATTTCTATGTAGGGTAAAAATACCCTGGGTAATTAAATTTTTTTAGGTGCTGCAAATTTATATAATAATTATAATATGACTGATTACTTTTCACTAATACGCTTCCTGTCAAAATTCCATTCTTGAATATAACATACATTTAAAATCATCTCTTAATTACCGTGATAACAAAACAGATATTTATCAACTTATTTCCAATGCGCCTAAAAGTATGCAAAAATTCGTGATACTAGGATCGTCTTTTCTACGATAGTATGTAAAACTTGGGGAATACACTTTTACACTTTCTATAAAAATCCCATTCTTGAATATAACATACATTTAAAATCTTCTCCTAACTACCGTTATAACAAAACAAATATTTCTCAATATAAAATTTCCAATGCACCGAAAAGTATGCAAAAATACATGATACAAATTCTTTACAAAATTTTATTTGAAAATATTAAATAGGATGATTTTCTCGTAAATTGTATAATTATTAAAACCAACTAAACCCTCTATAGTACATTGTAAATTTTTAAAAAATAAAAACATTGCATCATATAACGCAAACGCATTTTATCGTATCGTATCGCATCGCATTATATATATATATATTTTCAATTTATATCTCACAAAGAAAAAAATCAAAACACACACATTAGTCACACAATATCCATTTAAAAAAATTCAAAAAAAAAAAAACATAATAATTATAAAAACAATTAAGAAACCCACAAAAAAAACCATTTATAAAAATAATTAACAAAGAAAAAAATTAATTAAATTAACAAAAAAAGAAATATTAATGTTGTCATAAAAAAAAAATATATAAATAATACATAAAAAGATATATAAAAAAAAAATTCATTTCCATATCATTAAATAGTTTAAAAAAAATCTTGTTGTAAATTTTTCATTAAAACAAAAAATTTTTGTCCGAGATGTTAAAAACAAAAATAAAAAAAAAACACAAATTTATATAAAAAGAAAACCACGTTTACATAATTATTATAAATAATATTTATATTTTGTTATTAAAAAGTTTTTCATCATTAGCTTTTTATATGTTGTTGTTTTTGTTTTATTTTTTCAAAAAATCCTTTACCTCATACTTTAATAGTCTAGTAGTAGTTTTTTTTTAAAAATTGTTGAATTATTGAAGTTTTTAAACACGTGTATTGATACATTTATTTTCGAGATTCCATTAAAAGATTTCTTCGAAAATGATTCCTTATGCTATTTCAATAAAAAAAAAAAATCAGCCTAAAACTATGCAAAAATTTAAAAAAAAAATGTTTTTAAACAACTTCATCCTAAAAATATGCAATATTTGTAAATTTTAAACAGCTCTTGATAAGAAAAATAACAATTGAAAAAACAAAAAATAGGGAGTATATGTAGCACTTTCAAACAGTTCTAAAGCAAATTCAGAATCAAAAATCTATTGCATTTCAAAAGAGCTGGATTAAACTCGATTACAAAATATGTTACAAATAATCAGACAAGAAAGTGAGTTAACAAAAACCTTTTAAAAATACACTGAATCAACATACATTCTAAATTCAACAATTATTTTATATTATTATAAATTTTTTATTAAATAATTAAAAACTATTGAAAAAATTAGTAACAAAGAAAATTATAAGTATTTAAGCTTATCATATTCCGTCTATCTCTATATACATTATTGTGTCATTAATCGTACTTATAGTTATCAATTGAATTGCACACGCCTTATATACACACAAAAATTTGCATACTAAAATAGTTAGTTATAGGTTAGTTTTTTTTGTTATTTTTTTTTTTATTCTTAAATAAATTTTTTTAATTTATTTTTTGAATTTTCGAAATTTGCTTAGTATGTTATGTAAAATTTTGTTTTATGTTAAATTAATATTTCCTTAAAAAATTATTAATAGAATAATTTATACTTAGGTATTAGTAGCTATAAGAAATTCATTCAAAATACGACCAATTCATCAATTTATTAAATTGAAAAATTTTAATTTAAAAAAAAAAAAAATTTATACACAGACGGTAAGTCTGATAACACAATTAAAGCAATTCTAATTTTAATTTCAGAATTGAATAAAATTTCAATTCTTACTGAAATATATGACATTTAGTTTAATTTTCAGATTTGTTTAAACCGTTATATTTTTTCAAAAATCAGAAGAATTCATTCGATCCATTCTATCAGAGTTACCGTTTTTCATTATTTGCAAATGTCAAAATTTACATTAAAAATTTTATTCTACCCATAACTAATCATAACAATTCATTTCATAAAAATTGCCAAAAACCATACAGATAAAAATAAAATATCAGAAATTGATAATCATTTAGCAACAAAAAACAATATATAACGAAAAACATAAGTATATAAATCTATATTAATAAATAATATATACATTGTATATTGAAATTTTATAATAATTGATTAAAAAAACAAAAAAAAAACCGAAATAACAAAACAAAATGATTTAGTTAGAAAAGAAATATTTTAATTAAACATACTTCAAAATCAAATTGAAATGTAAAAACTTAAATATCTTACAAATCAATTTAAATTTCATCAACGTCAACACTGATTTGAAAACGTCAAAAATAATTAATATTTAATTTTACCCCTTTTGACCGTTCTCTAACTTGTAAATCCATAAAATGCACAAAATGTATAATTAATTATTCTGATATTTTTATAATTTTAAATTGCAATTTCATTTTATTTTTATATTTTTTTTAATTTATATTAATTTATTATTAATTTTATGAAATTTATCTATTTTATATGTATTATATGTATTGCATATATGAATATATATTTGAATACATAGTTACATATAAATTGAAATTAATTTTCTATATTTAAAAAAAAAATTTCTTAAGTTTTAGAAATAAAATTATAAAAAGAAAACTCTACTTGTATTTAATTATAAGTATTAAAAAAATAATATATACTTTTTTACTAAAATTAATTGAATTTAAATTGAAAAAAAAAAATAAATTAAAAAATAAATTAAAAAAAAAATTTAAATATATAAAATAAATATATTTTTAAAATTAATAAAAAAATTTAAAAAAAAAAAAAACAAAAGAAAAAAAAAGAAGTATAAATATTTCTATACTAGTTAGCTAAAATTTTTTTATTTAAATTTTTTTAAGTTTAATTTTTATCATTTATTTTAGATTAAGAAATATGATATAAATAATTAATTAATTTATTAATTAATTGCTATTAAAAAAAATAAATTCCTTTGAAATCCAAAAAAAAAAAATAAAAATTCATATACCTACATTATAAAATTCATTTTGAAATTAATTCATATTGCTAATAACTTTTTTTATACCAAATTACTAGCATGGAAATGTTGAGAAGTTGAAAATATAAGATGGTAAGACTTGTAAGTTTCCATAGGCTAAATATTACACCACCTGAGATGAGAATATGGATATTTGCTCGCTTTATATTGGAAAACTTTGAAGGGAGGCTTTACTATACAAAAAATCTATATAACAAGGTTTGTTTCTCAAATAGAAGACATTTTACTGAGTGCTTAGGTAGTGCTTAGGTGACTCACAGATAGCTTATAACACAAATAGTTCTATTTTGTATTTAATATGGATATTTCAGTGTCATTTAAGAGACTCCAGTCCAAATGTGTGCTATATACTTTATTCCTGGCCTTACATAACAAAAATTTTAAGTTATAATAATTCCAGGTATTGATAGATTCTCCTAATAAATTTCTTCAAAATTTTCTAGTTCACTTGATTAAGATATTCAGACATTTGTACTATCTACAAAAATATTAATAAATTACAATGATTTAATAAAATATACAATCTATTTTTCAAAATCCTAGTACTCTATAAACTATGGGTATTCCCTTTCATACTATGACTTTATAGTATAAAGAACTAGATAATTCTGCATATGAAATATTTCTATTAATAGCCCGCCATAACCTCACACTAAATTAAATTATATAATACTGCCATCTTATTTTTTTTTTTCTTCAATATTGTTCATTTGATTTGTAAAATTTTCATATATTCATTGGCCTTTTTAATTTAACAAATAAAATTTCATTTTGTTGAGCATTTTTTCATTGAATCAACATTAACATTATAAAAAATCCTGTATTTTTTTTTTTTAAATTATTTTAATTAACTAATTAATTAAATTAATTAAAAAAAAAAAAGTATTTAATTAAAAAAAAAACAGTAAAAAAAAACTTTCTTGACTGCAACTTGTGATTTCAAAATTTAATTGAACTTACAATTTAATATAAAAAAGAAAAAAAAGAAGAAAATTAATACATAATAAATTGAAAAACAAAATATATATTAAATTTAAATTTAATTATTCAAAAACAAATATATATATATATATAAAATGCATTTGTTTAATTTGAAAAATAATTTAAAAACAATGCTAGTAATTTTGAAAATCTTAAGTCTTAATATACTTTTGATACATTTAATGTTGCTAAAACACACACACACACATCCTTACAAACTTTTTTGTAAAACATCGAAAGGTCCTTAAATCCATTAATTCTAAAATTCTATAACCGTTTATTTAGAATTGCCTAATTCAAAACTGTCAAGAAATATTTTGACAACTAATCAAACAAACCAACATTTCAAAATATTTTGAATACCTAAGCTTTACTTTTGATTTTATAAGATCTGAATAAAAACTATTATAAAATCCTTACGTCATTATAATTGTATTCAGAACCGTTATAACTCAAACTAGAATTAACAGTTAAAGCTGAGAATACTTCCTTCAAATTTCCAAAATTAATTTTATCCAAAGTTTTAAACTTCAATTATTAACAAATGTCAAATAAAACTTCAATGAAATTTGATAATCTTCAGCAAAACCTTTCGAAACAGTGTTTAGCAACATTCAAATGTCATCTAAAATATATTTTGACTTTTGAAAATAAAACTTTCAATTGTAAATGTTTTGAACGTCAACTATAAATCAATTTAAATTAAAAAAAAAGGAAATAAAAATTAAATATATTGCAAAATATTTAAAAAAAAAAAACAAAAACAAAAATATAAAAATAAATTAATAATATAAAAAAAGTTATATATATATATATATATATACATTGTATTATTGCTTCTTTTTTTAAAAATAAAAAAAAACAATACAAACAAACAAAAAAAAAAAAAAGTTAATTATACATAATTTTTTTCTATACTAAACTTAAATATAAATAATAAAAAAAAAATATATATATATTTAAAAAAAAATTAATATATATGTAAAATATATATATATAAAAAAAAAAAACAAAAATTATGAAAAATGTGGTTATTTTAAAAGAAAAACGATTGAGAAAATGAAGACAACAAAAAAAAAATATATATAAAATAAAATGAAATATATAAAAATATATAAAATGAAAGAAAATAAAGGAATATCTGTAATGAATTTAAAAAATTTGTTTTTTTTTTTTACATTTATCTTCGAATTCTAGTAAACTCAGAAAAAAAATCAATATAATACTATTTTTGCAGCTTTAATAAAATGTTTTTCTTAGAATATACTGGATTTAATTAAATTAGAAGTCGCCTCGAATCTATTTGCGTCTAGATTGTTAATTCGGATGAAGAGACGGAGTAGTTTAATTATACTTTAATCATATGAGACTTTTAAATGTTCCAAGCGTCAGTTAAATATTCATTTAAAGAAACTTCTGATTGAGTTATTATTGATACGTATTGGTAAGTTAACAAATATTAACATTTATTAGTTTTATTATTCATTCATTATTATCTTATTATTTAAAATATTCAATAAAATTACGATAGGTGCAAATGACTCCTACACAATCTCTCTTACGTCATCGACAATACGCTAAGATAAGTTTACTCAAATTAAATATGATAAGTGTGTTTCTACATTCAAATGCACTTATTTCTTTCAATATTTTGATTTACAATTTATTTCTTTCACAAGTTTAAAATTTATCTATGAAACTTTAATTAAAAGTTAATCTAGTTTTACCTGTATTATTATAATAATTTGCTATTACGTTTGTGATGCAGAGAAGGAGCTGAAGTAGAAATATGTCCAACGTCCATGACGAATTTGATGCAGCGCTGTGTTGTCAGAATGGAATTAGTAAACCGAAAAAATAAGCCGACTGCGGCTCTAAAAACAATTATATTAATAAAATCGCTCTTATTGTTTAAAAAATTTTCGGTTCAATGAAATTTTAATTATTTATGTATTACCATTATACATACATACTGTATTTTACATATACATACTAAGCTATTTTTTTAAACTACTGAATTGAAATCAGAATTTAAATGAGTTTTCGAGTTAGAGTCGGTTTTATAGGTAAAAACAACCTTAGTTTGTCTCAGGGTATGTAGTTTAAAATCCCGACTCCGCAGCCCTGGTTTAATGACACAATCAATATGTTTATGTTTTTGACACCTTTCAAAAACTTAAATAAATAAATTTTTAAATCTTTCCATGTTTAGTGTAGCGTAAATCAGGAGTAAGTTTAATTTTTCAATACTTGGCAACTCGTCACACTTTAGATAAATTTCCCTTTTCAAAAGTCACAAAATTCATCATTCGTCATGATTGTGTTTCTCATGAAAGCCAGATTTTGAGATGTCATTTTCTACTTGGAAGTTTTCTATGTTCTAATCTTGACATAATTTTATAAAAAAATTTACAAAACTTAATTTTTAGATTCAATTGTCATTATTATTTTATTAATCTAAATTCTAAAGAATTTTAAAAAATATAATATTTCAAATAACTCTAGTACCTTATCAAATGAAAACTAATACAGTCAAGTACTTTGTTTCCATTAATAACTGCTCTTAACATCTCTTGCTGAACTAATTAAATTAGTTGTTTTTTTAGTTGTTCAAAATTCAATTCAGTTTTATTTTACTCCATCCTAAAGCCAAATAAAAAAAACAATATTCTGTAAAAAAACCTTTAAATTTATAATGAATCTTTCAATTCAATTAAAACTAGAGACAAAAGATTTTAATTGAAAATGAAATCAAAAATATAGTACAAATTTTATTTTTTTTTAGTTTTTTGTATTTTACCTTTCAATTATTAAGAGACAACTGGCAGTTTAAATTCTTAGTTTTTGTATTTTTCAGAAATATAATTTGTTTTTAAAAACGCTTTTCCTAACAGAAGGCTCTTAAAAAATTAAATTTTATTTATTAAAAAAAAAAAAAAAACGGAAATGCCTTAAAACAAAAAGAATGAGGAAACCTGGAAGTATTACATTCTAAACAAAAAAAAAATGTCAGGTAAGCCATTTAAAAAATTTTTACTTTCATTTCTACTTTTATTTCTGAAAAATAACACTTTTTACCTACTCTACTATTGCAATCCAGAAACTTTAACTTAGACTAGTGCAGTTTTTATTTGTAGCACTGTAATTATTTATTAAGTGTCACCTCAGGTCTTGTAATTCTATTTTTCATTTAGAGTTCCTCAAAAACAAATTCACAGCTTCCACAGTTATCCTTTTGCATAAAATAAAATGGACAACTAGGAAAATGACACAAAAACCAAAATTAAAATTAAAATTGGAAATGGAAACAAACTTTGAAGGATTCTCCAATTACGTGCATTTTATAAAAAAAAGTTTCATGACCCAGTTTTTCCCAGTCCTTTTATTTCCTTGATACTTCATCCATAACGAACCTAACCATACCCAACAAGTAGAGCTAAAAATGATGAATTCTTTTGAACAAGTAAAATGATAAATTAACATTCTATATTGTTCTTTAGGGGTTCTTAAATTGTCAAATTCAAACAAAATAGGGACGATTTTTACTAGATAACAACTTAAAAAAAAAAAAAGGTTAGTGAAATGTAAATATAAAAATTTAATAAAATGTAAATGAGAAAAGTAGATTCTATTAAGAAGTGAGAGAAGTAAAAGATATAGGCCAATTTGTGATAAAAAATACTTTGATTGATGATGCAATGAAAGAAAAAAAATGATTGAAGACAAAAATGTAAAATTTATACAGAGTATTTTTTTTTTAAATCTCCTTAAGATCAAACTTGACAATTCGTACATAAATAATGATTAGACCTTTTTTTTTTAATTAATGGTATATCAATAGAGGATTCTTTTGATATCTCAGAGGAGATAATTCGAGTCCGTCTTAAAATCGTTACTTTAAATTTTTTTTTTTTAATTAAATGCTAAAAAAAATTGCATACATGTAGCAGTATTCCAAGCTATATGTTGTCTATTTTTCAAATCCTTTCCCAGTATTCAAATTATTGCGAAATTTTCTTTATTATTTTTGAATATTCAAGAATTGCATACCTATAGGAGATATAGAAATCCTTAGGGAAAACCTTTAAGAGTGGATCAGAGATAATAGAAAAATTACATATACCAGTCTATATTTATCTGATACCATAACATTTTAAGAACTTTAACCAGTTTAACAACTTGTTGTGCGGCAAGAAGTTAACGAAACTCAAGTTTTTTAGGAAAAGGAGTTTAAGTTTATAAATATTTTTGGGTTCGAGTAGTGCTACAAACATTTTTTCATAATACACATAAAATTTATTTAAATTTTTCGAAATTTCGGGTACTAAGAAACTAAGGAATTCTAAATCTGATGGATCAAGACAGATTTCATATCAAAAATGTGGAGAGACAATCGAATTAAAAAAATATCTACAGGTAGTTCGAAAATCTTTGAAAAACTTTTATGTCGCCATGAGTTAATCAACCCAACAACCTTGATTTTTCTGCGGCGCGTTTCTTTTACAAAGACTCTTGCACTAAACATGCAGAAATAGTTAAGTAAGGAGAACCGATGTACTAGAAAGTTACAGGTAGTTCCTATATATGAAGAATAAAAAACCGAATATCTATACCTCTTGTGAGTTTTTTTTAATATTCAAATTATTTTTAGAATTCTTACTTACCACATATTCTACTAATAAATAGAAGTTTAGATTTGGAAGCAAATAAAAATTTTAAATAAATAGTCTAATATAAATTCTGGAATTTTTGTTTCTATTCTTATAAGTGCCACGTTGACCTAATGTCACCTGCAATTATATACGAATATTTAACTCAATTTTAGTATTATAAGGTAAAAAGTATTTTAAAACATTAAACTTTAGTTCAGTAAAAGTTTTTGTTTTTTAACTAAACAAATTTTTCCATAAAATCTCAAGACACAATTTTTAAATTATTAACTGACATCTAAAATATATTTTGTTTAAAAAAAACAGAAACTTTCTTTTTATTTTTTGTAGTTTTTAAAACTTTCTCTAACATAAATTTTTTTTTTGAAAAATATAAAACAAAATAAAATAAAACTTATGAGAAAGTTTTTTGTCATCCATTTTACTAATAGGAATTCTAGTTACTACCATAAAAATTTCTCCAGAAGGAATAAAACTTATACATATTATTCAGGTGTGTTATATTTGAAATAGTAAAATTTTTATATAGTCAAGAAATATTTAAAGAATAAAATTTTAAATGAACATATAGAAAGTACAGAATTAACAGATAGTTCAAAGATAAAATTTAATTTTTTTATTGTTTTGTATTCAAAGCAAGTTTTTCACAATAACAAAGTTGAAATTTACAAACGTTTATTAATGTATCGTAGATATTAACACCAATATTACTTTTATTAGAGTACACTTCTCTTTACAATGTGTTGAATCCGTATTTTTATTAATATTTATTCAAAACTTTTAAAATTATCACGAAAATCAAATTTTTATTATAACTTCCTCGAAGGCTTTAAATTTCTCCTATAAGTATGCAAATTTTGAAATTTTGTATTTGGAATTAAAAATTCTCATATTATTCACATTTTCTTGTTTTTCTGTTTTATTTACTAAAAACAAATTGAACGAACGAAATTCCTCTCTAAAACTTTTAATTTCTCCTATAAATATGCAATTTTTCAATATTTGTATATTGATTAAAGAAATCTGTAAATATAATATTTTTTTTCAAAAAGAAGTTGAAAAAGAATTCTTAAAAACCGGTAGTTCCGATACTCCGTAAAAATTTCGCAATTTTATCATGCAGTTGACAAAAAATACAACAAAATTAGTTAAACAAACCCAATTAAAATTTAAAACTTGTAATTTAATTCAATAGTTACCTTTTTATTCAAACTCATGGATAAAAACTATTTAAAGCAAAAAAATAAAAATATATTCAACTTTTAAAAAAAGGAACAAAGCACTATAAAATTAAACTATGAAACTATAAGAAATTTTAAAGAAGTCATCAGTAGATATCTTAAATCTTTCCAAAACGATAAATTGTCTTTTCATGTTGAAGATGCTTTTAACTTGAGATTAACTTGCGTGGAATAAATAAAAAGAACAACAAAAACAAAAAACAAAGAAAGTTTACGAGTTCTTTTACTGGCATTAAAATAAATCCAAGACATTTTCAGTCATTCAGTCAAGTTCCGTCAAGCTATTTTGTATATATAGATATACATATTATTTTTATTTTCTTTAAACTCTTCCTTGAAGGTTTGTCGGGAAGAAACTAAATTGTCTTATTTTAAACAAAATAAAATAAAATCTTAAAAAAGGAAACTCTTTAACTTTGAATGATCCTTTAATGAAACAAAGAATATATTCCACGTATTTCTTTGTGAATTTTAATATTAGTAGTGTGTTAAAGAATGGTGTTGAATTCCTTGTCTTTTTTAATTCTTTAAAAAAACAATGAAAAAACTTTTAAATTAATTTTATGCTTCTGACTTTTAAACAGGAGTTTATTAAAAAAATTAAAGTTTTAATTAAATATGTTATACAGATTTTATCAGCAAAATATTAATTTAAAATTTTGTTTGGTCATTCAACTTTTTCTTTAAGGAAACCTGCTTCAATCGAAGAAGGAGTAGAAGAAGTGCATTAGAATCGCATTCCTATACTGTACAATATTTAACCTTGCCTGAGACATATTATAACTGGGTTAATAATTTTTGCACATTTCATTTATAGTTTCATAAACTATCTAATGTATTCTCTAAAGTTGATCTGACTCATATATACTCATCATAATAGAGTTTAAAAGCTCTAAGTCTTGTTCCAATCCTCAAAACCGAAATGGGCATGGTTTAACCGAAAACTTTATTTCAAAAGGTGCGATAATTTTCTAGCTTAAAATTCTTAACTACCCGGAAGAGGTAATCAGCAAGTTGCTCTGGCCGATTTTTCATATTTTTTGCCCTCCCTCAAAAAAAAGGAAATATTTCCAGCTAATAAAACCAGATAAGAAACACTAGTAAAATCCAACCTAATTTTTAATCCGTAATTTATTAATATTAATGCTTTCTAAAAAAATTTAAAAATCAAGTAATTTTAAATAGACTTTAGAAAATTTTTAAATAAAAAATACTTTTAAATACACCTCTTGAAAATATTCCAGATAAGCATTTCTAGATTAATAGATAAAGCATGATTTTCCATCTAAAGAATTTATTATTCTGCATAATTTTTCAGTATAATGCGTGGAAATTCAAAATGAAAATTCTTTAAAATAATTTTTTTTATATTATACAATAAGAGAGGATATCTTTTGAATTATGTGAAAATATTTATGAAAATGTTTGTGTAATTAAATTTTGTGTGACGTGCATTTTTCTACAATTATTAATTAAATTAGGATAATTTTTTAATTCTTGTTTTTTTTTCTATCTATTAAAGCATCAAAAACCCTTAATTTAACGTAAATTCTAATGATTAAGCCTTTTAAAATTAGGTAGAAATTAAGTCCTCACATTAAACTTATAAAAATGACTCAGAGGCTTAATGTTTTATGAAAAAAATATTTAATATGGAAAAAATTTATCAATTTGTATGTTATTATTTCACAAGTGCGAGAAATGAAACACATCGATCTAAACAATCTATCCGTGTCGACACATAAATTATCACTAAAAATAATGTTTTAAAGTGTTAGTCTAAATAAAGTGTTGAAGGCTTGGAGAATAAAATTTTATAGAAGCAAGGTAGCAACTCCTTCTTCTCTCGTATAACCCTGACCAGACCACTACCCTGGGTTTAGTTTTCGAATCTATCATACTAGTGGTTGACTCAGCAAATTTGCAAATTATTTACATTACAGTACGGTAAGGCCTCACCAAAGCTTTTTTATTGAAAGCCATCTTAATAATATAATCGACTTTAGTAATACGGTCCTAAAAATACTTATACACCCTTGCAGGACACCTGAAGACCTGGTCTGTTTGTAGTCAGAGCAAATGGATCAATTAAACAACATTAAACAATTGCAACGCCTACTTGAATTTACTACTATGAACAGCAAATTACTTTAATCAAATTGAATCATCAATTTATATTACGGATAACTTATCAGAGGAATCAGTTTAATTAACAAACAGAAAGAATTCCAAAAAACGTGAAAATCAAAAATTAAAATTCATTGCATATACATAGGCTGAAAAAAAAAATTATTGCATACATATAGGAGAACTAATTATAAATTGATATGTTTACTGATATTTTTAACGCAAAAAATCCTTGCAAAGCAATTTATAATAAAAAAAACAAATAAACTTAAAAAAAAAAGTTCTTTAATACACCGGTTATACCACAGTTGTTACAATCGTTATTATGCAAATTTATTTTAATTCCGTTTTACGTACAAATGTCATAAAATTAAAACATAGGAAAAACTCACAAAAAAAACACAGATATTTAACTGATGGCAATACTTTAATGGAAACAAAAATAACGGTAAAAAAACCTAAACACCAGATAAAAAAGTAATGAAACTTGTTTTTTTTCTGTGTTTTTACCTGTCCCATTATCATCGGATTACACAGTTAGTGATGTACTCATACAATAATGATGATGATATAATATTTATAAAAAAAATGATGATGATGATAGATCTACTGTAACAGGATTACCGTGGAGGATTAAATGAAATAATAAAAAAAAACATACACAAATAAACATATCACAATTTATTTATTTTTTGGTTTTTATCTGGTTCTTTTTATTTTGCTTCAAAATTTAGAAAAAAAAAAATGTTGATGTTGATATTTTATTTTTTGATGTCGGTATTTTTTTTTCCTAGTATTTTTATGGCTAGATGAGAAGTTAGTTTAAATGTTTAAATAAAATGCGTTTTATATGTATTCCTGTTAAGTAAAACGTATAAAATAACAGTTAAAAATGTAATCATTTATGCAATAGATAAGGTGTGAAAATGTTTGTTCCTAAAAATTATAAGGTTTTAAAATTGAAATATAGAAAGCATACTTATAGGAGGTTAAAAATTTTTAAAAGGTTTCATAGTGAAATCGACTGTATTTCGACGATGATGTATGCACTATGCTGGCAGGTAGCCATTGTATACTATATGCTTCACCTTATAATTTTGTACAAAGATTGTAATATATAGATAAGACTACTAATGGGTGCATTTGACATATAAAGACTCTAATGTGCTTTGAAAATTTTAACTTAATGGTTAACAATTTTAAACCAATATTACTTGAATCATGACGATCTAATTAAAAGAGAGCTGAAATAAACCTTAAAGCCATATAGCAAATAGATAGCGCAACAGATTTATCATTTGTGCAAGGTTTATTAAAATAATAAAAAATATTGCATACATTTATGATGATCAATTAAATTAATAATTCCATATAACGGTACTTCCTTAATTACATGTTTTTTCCTCAATTGCTTTTCGAAAATGGTTCTAATTAACTGGCCTACTTCCTCAACAGTGGAGGACTTCGTCAAACTTAATAAGGGCTGCCAAATAGTCAACTTCAATCCCTAAAATGCCTCAATTACATATGTATGCCTTCAAAACGAAATCTTCAATCACTTTTACCGCTTCAAAATGTTTTGCATTCAATAAACCAGGTAATTTTGATATAAAATTTTTAACTGATTTTTAAAGTAATGTTAAATTTTCCAAAAACCGAACCCAAAAAAATTAGTAAAAACAAAACTAATAAAAATATTACAAAAAAAAACATTTCATCTGTATTTCATTTTAAATTTATACGTTAGCAACTTTATTCTGCCATGTCGAATTTTAATTGCATATTTTTTCCACTAGAATGTATATATATAAATTCCAACCAAATTTTTACCTGTGTAAAAAAGAAATGAAAAAAAAAAAAGTCGAAATATAAAAAGAATAAAAAAACCAAAGTGTCTAGAAAGTTTTGTTTAAAACATTTAAAATTAAATTTTTAAAGTTTATACAAAGTTTAATTTTTTTAAAACTTGTATGACAGTTTTGAAAAATTGTTAATTATTTTGATTGATGACATTAAGGCAGACAGTTTTCTAAGGTTTTAATCACTGTTATTATGGAGAAGAAGAGTTTAGATTGTAATTAATTATTTCGTTAAAGTTTAGAACAATGAGATTTTAAAAAAGTCGTTTTAAATTTTTATAAAATATGCCTTGGTTTTAAAGGAACTTATTATACATGATTTCGTTTTTACACGCATTTTTTCACGAAAAAAATTTACCAAAAGTCGCGTAGAAAAGGGTTAGGGCTATTTCCAAAGTCAAGTATAATCGACTTTAATCTGTCAGAGAACTACACATAATAGAACTGGTACTCACTCACTCGGCCAAACAGCCTTTTTAATGAGAGCAAGAAAGCACCTCACAAAAACCATGCGCCGCATTGGGTTAACAGGATCCAATGATATTTACTGCACCAAATTCTTATTTTTAGAGCAGCAAATGCATAACTTTGTGGTCAATTGTTTGAATGATATTGTCATGATAGCTGTAAATTAAAAAATACATTACGCTGAAGTGGGGTTAATTTATCAAACAAAACGATTGGTTAAAAAATTTTCTATACTTTAATAAAATGTTATTAATAATATTCGATCTGTGGCATAGCAGTTAGGGAGTCAGCCTTTTAATGGAAAGGTATCGAATTCAAACTCTGATGGTCTCAGATTGAAACCACACCTAAAAGAAAAGGCGGAAACGTAGTATTAGAAAGGGAGCTGTTTATAAATAAAGAAATAAATTAATAGAACATTTCATCATTTCATATAATTATAATAATAATTAATAGGAAATATTCCATGTATTTTAAATATGTTTTAATTATTAGAACATTTATCCACGCGTAATTGAAGGATCTATTAAATATTAGTATTTTAATTTATGAAACATATAAATACAGTTTTTTTAGTACTTGAAAAAGTAATTATAAATAAATACCCCCTATTTCAGTGATTTTACTAATTTTTAACTACCTCAAATTTAAATTTAAAATTAATTTAAGAACTTACCAACAAAACAACTCATAGGGAAGGCGTATTAAATTTTAAAATCTTTAATTCTACACTTTTAACCCCCTCACTGTAAAGAGTGAATAAATTAGAAGTGTATGTCATTAAAATAAATACAACAAATTGAAAATTCAATCAAAATAATTAAAATTCATTAAAATTCTGAACGTTTAACTTTATTTAATTTTTAAAAAAATTTTCTCCTTAATATTTAAAGAAAATTTTTAGTGGAAATTAAAGCTTGTTTTCAACTTTAAGATTTTTTTTAAATAAAATCTGGCAGACTTCCCGCTGTATCTATTCTAACATTCTAAATCACATTGTATCTGTTTTAAGGAGGGGGTTTATTTATTTTCAAAATAAATCTCATGCATGCAGTAGCAATTATCCTGGATTTAATCTAGCATACAAACAAATATTTCTGAAAAGGAATGTATTTTCCAATTAAGAGGCTTAAAGCATTACAAAAAAAAGTTACTTTAAGTATTCTTTAAATATATTAAGTAATTACCAAAAATAATGATTCTAATGTAGAAAATGCATCATTAATTTAAAGAGATTTCTCTTACAAATATTACAGAAGCTGAAAATCCATCTAATTCTTGGTATTAATTAATTAGGAATTAAATTAAATTATATAAATAAATACAATAATAATATGATTGAAGTCTGAGCTCTTTTTAATCATAATATTTTTATATTTTATAATTTTAAATCATATACAACAACTTCTACGTTATATTTACATCATTTATTGAAGAAAATCCATTTAAAATTTTGCAGAATTTTGTATTTTTCAAAAGATTCAATTCCTTTTCTAATTTTTACAAATCACTAATTCAAAACCAAACCAATAGAATTTCATCTAATCAGTTAATGTAAAAATTGGAGACCTTCAACTTTTTTTTAAAAAATGGCTAAAACCATTTTTATATCAAATAAGATTATAAACTTCCTAAACCAACCCCTTTCCCTAACACAACCAATTTTTTAGCCATTTATTTCTATTTATTTCGAATTATTAGCAATCATTTTTAGATTTATCAAAGATTTTTATTACTTTTATAACAGTAACATTGATACCAGTAACACAGAAATCAATATGACAAATATAATATATCCTTTATTAAATATTTTTTTATCCTTTAAAAAAAAAACCCAATTTAAAACAAAAAAGGATAACGATTTTTCAAATATTATTTTTTTCAAAATTGAAGGATATTTTGAAATTTAAAGCAATAAATGATTTTAAATTCATTCGATTAAAATGACTCTGCCACAATATTAAAACTCAATAAATTATATTTCGAATGATAAAAACTTTGAAAACATTTTTTTATGTTCTTATCCTGTTCGAAGGTCCTTTGAACAGGACTCTAACATAAAAAAATAAATGTAAGTCAATAATTTAAAGCAACTTCGATGGTATTGACAGAGTAAAAAATTTATTCAAGTTGTTATAACACTTAATTTGATTTATATGTTTGATCTAAATAGTGAACTAAATTAAAAATATTTTATTCAATTGCTAATTATTACAGAAATTAAATTTATTAAATAAAATTTTCAGTTTTAAATGACAAAAACAATTTGTAAACCTTCGAATACTTCGATTTATTACTTTCGCCTAAAAGTATGCAATTTTTTATATTATCATTCTTGCTTTTTCTAACCTAATGAAAATACTTTAACGGTTAAAATAATAAAATTTATGGATTGTAGTCAACATTCGAACTGTTAAATGCAATAAAAAATGTACAAGAACATTGGAAAAACTGAATTACAAATTATTAACAACCAAAAAAAAAAAAATAATCAAAAAATTATTGTCAACAAACAAATAGATCCAGACTTTCAGTTCCAATTCTAAAATAAATGAAATGAAAAATCCTTGAAAACTTTAATATAAAATTTTCATAAATCCTGATTTGGCAAATTTCCAAATTCTTTTTTCAATTCTATCATAGTCCTTTTCTTTTTTATTTTCCTTTTTTTGGTAATTTTTTTAAACTAATATTTATTTTTTTATAGTTCGATTTCAAATTATTACTTTTTCTTTTCATGAATTAAATTTTCATTGTTTTTTCATAATTTTTTTCATTCTCTTCTTTTTTATTTTCTTTTTTCTGTTCTATTTGTGTTTTTTAAAAGAAGTATAGAAAAGAAAAACCAAAGTTTTGTAAATTGAATGAGTATAAAGTTTGTTCAATTCTCAAAAATATATAAAAACCAACAACAATAAAAAATCAACTTCTAGACTAAGAGAAAAAAAAAATGTTTTTCTTCGATATTTTGGTCCTTTTTTTTCTGTAATATAAATTATTGTCCTAGATTTTTTTCTGGCTTTATTACAAGATCCTTTTTTTCTTTTTGCTGGACCATTGTTAATACAATGAATTACAAAGGAATAAAAAAAAAAAATTATATTATTTTGTGTTATTTTTTCTCTCTTTCCAATTTATTGCATATGCTATCTCATTTTAACTTTTATTTACTTATAGTCTCAGAAGTAGGTCTTCAAACTTGTCTAAATTTTTTTTTAAAAAAAACAAAAAATTAAAGAAAGAAAGAACATACAAACACACACACATTAAAAAATTTATGACCTATTTCAAAGATTTGAAAATGTTTTTTTAACTTTGTTTTATTTGTTTTTTTAATTGTATTTTTTTCGGCTTCTGGCAATGTTTTTAAAGATTCAAATTTTGTTAAAATCTATATGTATTGTTTAATTGTTCCAGATCAAAGTAAAAAATAAAACGAAAAGTGTAATTCTATTCCAGAATAACGATAATATTCAATTTATTATTTTAGTAGTAAAAAAAAATAATTTGTTCTCCTAAAGATATGCAAAATTATTTTGGAAAATGTAATTCTCTACTTTTAACCTAGTAAAAGGAGACCAATAGTACAATTATATATTTTATCACTTCTGTCACACGAAATGTATAATTTTAGTATTATTTCTCTGTTCCTGTCCGAGATATGCAACAAATTATTCTCCTGAAAATATGCAAAATATACCAGAAAATGTACTTTTTTTCTTTACCAGAGTAAATAGAAATCAAAGACGAAATTCTATTTATCACCTTAATTAATTTATTATTTCGATGTGAACAATTTTAACAAATTCGCCTGATAATATGCAATAAATAATCCTCCTAGAAATGTGCAAAATATACTTTGAAAACCGTATTCTTATATGTATATTCAGTATGTAAGAGCTCCAAAATGAAAAATTTAGGCATTCATTATATTTTAAGTACAAATGTTAAAGAAGGCCAGCACAACTGATGATTAAAATTGAAAAGAACAAAAGGACTGGACAGAAAGGACTCCAAACTACGTTGTAAAATCAAATCACAGATTTAAAATTATATTTTAAAGTTATAAATGAATCTATAGGTACCGAAAAAACTTTATTTGTTTTTTTTTACATTTAATAATTTTTTGAAGTTGTAAATTAAAAACAAAAAAAAATTCCATTTATTGTCTCCAAGAGGACTTTTTCTATTCTTCCAAAACGTTTTTTTGTACACGTTATCAACTTTCATTGTAATAAAAAAAAACAAACTTTAATTGTTCACAAACTTATAGTCATGAATTTTATAATAAAATTTAATGCTAACGATGGAAGTATACCATAGTATATACTAGCAATTGAATATAACAATGTTTTTCTTTCTAACATCCCAAATTATACAAAAACATTTTCACCTAGTTTTTGAAAGAAATTAGGGTAATGAAAATATTAAACTAGTAAATTATAGTGGAAAATTAGAAAGAAGAAGACAAAAAAACAGTATTGAAACTAATTAAGAAGTTAAAAATTAGAGGTAAAACAAATTTTGTAAGACAAAAACGAATTTAAAGAGCGATTTTAAAGTTTAAAAAATTGTTATAAATTTATTTAATGAAGAAAATCTTTGTTTTATAATTTCATAATGGAAACAGGAATAATGTCAAAGCTTTGTTTCAAAAAAGAAGTTCAATTATCTATTAATTGGTAAATTAAATAAGTAGATTAGGTTTAAAAGGACAATTTATATATTTCTTCACGATATCCTTTTACATTGACTTATTTTATCCTACATATTCAATAATTTCCAATCCACATTACGGAAACATCCTTTCCTAGCCCTTTTCATCGAAATCCATGTATGTACAATTGTATTACAGGCGTTGGTTTAGTTTTGACCTAAAAATGGAGCATCATTCAATTTATTCTTTTAGTTAAAAAAAAAAAAATTTAAATATCCTCCTGAAATTATGCAAAATATCCTAGAAAATTTAATTAGCTTACTTTATCTTAATAAACTGAAACCAAAAATGAAATTATAATAATCACCATAATTAATTTATTATTTTTTGAATACCTATGTAAAATTTTAACAATTTACCCCTGAAAATATGCCACAAAATAATCCTCCCGAAAATATGCAAAATATACTTAGAAATCTGATTTATTATTGAAGTTAGCTTTGTACACTGACTTAGAGTTCTATACTTCTAAAATTAGGTTTTTCATTATATTTTTGAGGCGATATAGGCGAAAAAGGTTAAGCTTATTAATCATTGCACGCAACTAGTTTGAGTGATTCTGGATTTTTCCATCCAGAACTTTGAACTTTCATTAAAGCTAAAGAACTCAAAACTTCCTTCAAAATATTCCATTTCATTTCAATATTTAATGATTTTGTATTTAAAACCATAATCATATAAAACAAACATATTACCTTAAATTTACAATCTCCAAAATATAAATTGATATCTGCAGATGCTTCAAAATATTACAACAAAATCTATTTTTATTATCTTATCTGGATTTTCCTCCCATTTCATACTTGAGTTCATTGATTGAATATTTGATGAGATTATCATTAAGACAACTTAAAATAAACTAAAAAAATAAATTTATTCAAAATTTCATATGATATTAAAATCAAAAATGAAAATGACATCAAACAGTTGTCAGTCATATTTGTTTTAATAATATATGAATATCATTTATACCAAGTACCAGACCTTAAAAACATTAGGAAAATTCAATGAACTCATATTGAATAAAATTTAATATGAAGTAATATGAATTTATTAATACTTACTTTCAATCCCAACCTTCTGTAGATAGGTTAAATCCATTGGGGGTTGAATCTGTTGTTAGGTAATAGGTTACATTTTGGATTATAATGTATGAAAGTATTGTCAAGAAGATAAGATATTAGTAATGAAATTTTATTATAATTTTTATTATCTTCTTGAAATTTTTCCCAAAATTCAATCAATATTTTAATAACCTGATCCTGATTTTAATATTATAATATGGGATGAGTACATTAAAATTTATTAAAGTTTTTTAAAAAAAAATATAAAATTATATTTAAAGTCTTTCATTCGACAGACTTTAGGGGGTTAACCAAAATCTGAAAATTCAAATTTTTGGAAATCATAATCTTGTTTAAAATATTGATATTCAAGCTTCTTAAGTAAAGGTGGATGTTATAGTTGGATTTAAAATCATTGATTTAATTAGTTTTTCAGTGATGGTTGGAAGCAGGTAGTCTTTACTATATTCAGTTGGTGTTTTGGTGAATTTTTTATAGTTCTTTAATAAATGAGAGTTATATGGTATTCACAGCGAATGTATATTTATGTGTATAAGTAAGATTTTCCATTAGAGGGGTTTTGCAGTTAGTTGATCGTTGCAAATCATGGTTTTCGTAATAATATGTTTCATTTTCTAGTAGATAATCGTGTTATTAACAAAAGGAAATCCTGAAAATAAAGCTGGAGTAAATGAAACTAGTACTCCAACCTCTTCCAAAAATTCCAGATTCCAGCTGGTTTTTTTTATCTAAAATCCAACAACAAAGTTTAAAGAGGCTAATTGAGGGGGCCGCACGAGAGATTTTTCGAGCTAATGGGTCATCCCTAGATACCATAGATTATAGTAGGTAATTTATAAGGACATCAATACAATTTCTGAAATAAACGATTAAATTATGATTCACCTATATGAAAAAGACAAACTACTTTTGATTCCACGTCTTTGAACATTATTTTAAATGTTGGAAATGTCTTCTAAATATGAGGTTAAGGATAAGCACATAAAATCAATAGAATGACCTCACAAATGATGACACACAAAATTTTGTTAATGCCAGATTTTAAGTTTCAAAATTTTATTTATTCAAGACTTTGAGCTTCAAGACTACGCTAGGGACCAATTCTTTCCAATAACATATAAAAAAACTTATACAAGTTTTCTAAGGGGATCCATTGACTTCTAATAAATTTTAATGTATAATTAATATTCTTCAAGGTAAAGCAATAGATACTCTTAAAAATAGAACACATAATCTAATCATGTGAAAGACTAACATAGACGTTTAGATAATTGAGGACATAAAGACTTGTACATTGCTCATAAGAGATGATTCCAACAAACTGCCAAACCCATTCCATTTCCTTTTAAATTAAAGTTAAAAGTTATTATATCAATTCCTTTTGTATTTTAAATTTCGAGGAATCCATTTAAACTTATTTTAATACTATTAAACAAAAAATGTTTTAAGAAATCAAGGTATAAATATTTAAATATTAATAACTAAGAAATTTACAAAAAAAAAATTCATGTAAAAGATATTAAAAATAAATTATTCAAAAAATAATTTAATGCTTTGTAATCATGAAAAGCATTTAAAAGAATACTTCTAATAATTCAATATAACTAAGGGTACTAACCGGTTATACTCTTATTAATAATTACAATGTTAAATATTTTAATTTTCAAGATTTCAAAGTCTAGGACATTAGTTAAAGCGTCGTAGAGGGTATTGTTACACACTTAAAATCTTTAATTAAAATCCTAAATACAAATAAGGATTAGATTTCTGGTATTATTAAAGAAAGTTGAAGAAAATTTTTCATTAATATCCTTACATAGAATCCTTATTTAGAATCCTTACAAAACTTCTAGAATTTTCTTCAAAAGTACTAAAAAAAAAATTAATTTTCAACAACAAAATAAAAAAACGGATTTTACAAAACAAAATTACACCAACAGAATTTTAAATAAGATGGAAAATTTATTCAAAAAAAAAATAAATGAAAAACCAAGAAAACAAAATGAAAGTTCTGAATTTAAATTTTTAATACTATAATTTAGAGTAGATTTTAATTTAAACTTTCAAAAAAAAAGGCATAAACCTTTAACTTTTTATTTATTTTTTTTTCTGTAGTATAGCACACCTTCAATTGCTTTATACACAGATAATGCCATATTTACTCAAAAATTTCAATGTTTTTCCGGCTATTATTTGGAAATATACGGATTAATTCAGAATTTTATTCGGAATTATATTTAATTTAAAATTAGCTGCCTTAGTTTCTGATAATCTGTAAAGCCTCTCATTTTGTTGTATTATTCTTTGGTTGATTTAAAGGTTCTGATCCTGCAGATTTGCATAGTTTAATCTTCTAAAACTGATGACTTTTCAAATACTATTTCAGCTTTTAATAACTTAACACTTCCTAAGTATAATTGTTATTTGATCCACCTAAATTGAGTAGCTTTTCCATTCAACGCTAGTAAGATCTTTTAAAAAACTTGAACTCTAACATTGGCAGGTTTTGGGAGGAAACTTCAACATCGTTGTCTTATAGAAGTGGTAGTATTAACAACAAATTCATCATCAACCATCCAAAACGTGAAAGAATAGATAATCAAGTAACCAAAATCCAAAATCAAGTAAACTTAATTCTGCAACTTAAATATTTCAATCTAATTCTCTATTTCCCTCCGTAACTCCTTAAAAACCATTTAACTAGACTCAAAAACCATTGAACTTAAGAAACAAATATTACATTTCCATTAAATTATAAAATTAATATTGACAAAATTTTCCTTCACGAGTAATTCATTTTAGTTAAAAAAATTGCATACTTTTAGGGGCAATTAATTTTTTTTTAATTTTAAAAGATATTAGCCATGTATAGTTTATTTTCATCCTAATAACGGTAAATGAATTTTCAAAAGAAGTTCTTAATTATTTTCAATATACAAATCAATTATATTATATATATATATATATATATCAATTCATTTAAATTTCTTTTGAATTCATAGAATTTTAGATGATTTAATTAAGCACATGTAGATATTAATTGATTATTGATTTGCATGCATATAAATTGTACAAATGAAAGTATTGAAGCCTTTTTTAAAATCAAATTTTATATGGTTTAATTTATTTTTGCAGTTATTTAAAACTGTATGAGTTCTTTTAATCAATTTAGTTATTGCTCATATAGATGATAATCAAAAATTTGAAATAAACTTTAAAGAACTGATGTTTTTTATTGATTTAATTAATTTTTCTCTGATTACACACAATTATTGATTGGCATTTTTTTTTAATAATACACTAGTAGTTTCTAGTATTACAATTGGTAGTTTTTATATTTAGAAGTATTTTTAATCCCTTATAATAAAATAAGACCAACCCTATTGCATCAACCACTTATCACTAATTATTTGATTAGTTTTTGCTTTTAGTAAAAAAAAACTTCTTTTGTTTGTTGTGGAATAAAGCTTTGGTGCAACAAAAAGAATGATTCTTTGATTATTTAATTAATGGGAAGTTGTATGTACAATGATTCTCAAACCTGCAAAATCTGCTAAAATTCTATGAATTAATCTGTAAGTGTATCAGAGGAACGTTCAATTCCAAACAATATTACAATGGTTTCAGAACTTAAAGCCCCCTGAGGATAACTCAAAAAATTAGTCAAAAATTACTATGAAATAAACTACAGGTAATCAATTTCCTTAGGATTTTTTGTTGTGTCGAAGACTTATGACACCAAGTCTTTTGTTAAATTTCGAGTCTCTAAATGCTACAAAAAGGAATTTATATATAATAAGCTACATCCGCCAAGAAGGAATGAATGCTTTCCAGGGAAGGAGCTAAAAAAATGTTCCATCGCTTCACAATTATATAGTCCAATCTTTTTCCCACGGATTTAATGGGATTAAAAAAATTATTATACAACACAATTTTTTTTTTAAATTTTAATTAAAAAATTTTTAAATTAAATCCCAAAATTGTATCTAACACTTTAATTTCCTTTTCATCATACATTACAGGTTCTTCTAATAATTACAGGTACGGACAGAATAGTAACTTAAAAATTATATAATATAATAAAATATCTTAAATTTTAAATATATTATATATTATTTAATATATCTCAATATCTACTGATCTACTACTAAATAGTTGGATATCTTTTATTCTATAGTTAAATTTAATTAAATCTTTTGAATATATTAAAAATCAAAAATTTAATTTAAAAATTTGTAAGACTAATAAGTTTTATTTGAACAAATTCTATATATATATTAATATTTGTAAAGGGTATTTCTGTGCCTGATTTAAATGAAAATTAATTAAAATTTTATATATTATCCAAGATTAGTTATTTTAATTGGTTTTAGTAAGTTATTGTATCATATAAATTTAAAATAAAATGTGGATTCAATTTATAATGTTATATGGGAATATGGGAATCATAAAAGGCGGTGTAAAATGACATCTAAGCGACTGGAACTTCATTGTTTTAATTAATTTGCCAAATTGTTACTCACTAAATCTTAAGTGAAACAAAATCTCAGTTATAAAATTCAATTTACAAAATCCTAAGTTTCCAGTAACCGAAATTAAAAATCAAGTAGATATGTAATTCCTATTCCTAAGATCCCTAAATCTGAATTTGAAACTACCTCTAGAATTGCTCCTAATCTTTTTTCTTACATACACATTTCAACTACTAAACCTTTAAAATAGAACTGATAGCTGACTCCAACTAACTGGATCAAATAATGCAATCTCATCAATAGACTGCGTCACATTAAAAAATACCAATAGATTGGAACGATCTAGAGAAACCTTCGTTTCAAACCCTCGTTAGATTGGAATGATTTAGAGAAACCATGAAACCCTCATTCCCATAATACTGTAATGTACACATATAATAATGATTCATTCATTAATTAATTCATTTATACAACATTGTATATTTATTTTATGTATACATATAAATATAGAAGAAAACTGAAATATTAAAAATTAAAAAACCCCAGTAATCGATATCCTTTTATTATCCTGCAATCAACAGCAATTTAAAAAAATGGAATAAAAAAAATATTAATCAATTAAGTATCCAGAACAATAAATGATGCAAAAATAACTTATCATGCAACAATATTTTTTTAAGTATTATTATTTTTTTATGAATATTCTGTTGTAATCAAGAGTACAATACCACTTTCAACCACAAGTATACAATATTTTTATATAAAAAATTGTTGACATTTTCTTAATAATACATATACATAATCATGATAATAATCCTTATGATATTGTACCAAGACAATGAATAGAAGAATCAACAACCCTTCTTTATCATATAAATATTAGTATATAATTGAATTATACTATATATTCTATGTCCCTTCTTTTGGATCCCTTCTTATAAGTGAATAAAATCCTTATAGTAGTTCCATATTATATATATTATATATATATATATATATGGATTATATAAAACTAATATTCCTTGTTAATTATATTATTTTGTCGTCATCGTTTTATGTAATAAATCCCTACTACAAAAAAAAAACTTGATAAGATTATATAATTTATCATTATAAGAATTATTATATGGATAATATTTAATAAATTTTTATTACATGTAAATACCCGGTTTATGTATATTTTGTATTCTTCTATATGTACATTTGTTTTATTACTAATATTACATTTTAACTATTACAAATCCTTTATTTGATAATAAATTAATTATAAATTTAGAGGAAAGTTCTGCGTACCATAGAAGTTGTCTTAATAAATTTGATAACTAGATAATTTTTCAAAATTCCTAATCAAGAAGCAATTCTTTAATAAAATAATTGATTAAATATTATTCGTAGTAAATATTAAAAAATTGATTCTGTGTTTGTATTAGAGTATAATTTTTTAAACAGCTATTTATAGACAGCCCAACTTGTATATAATATTCTATTCCAGTGTATGATTCATTGATATTTGTTTAAAGCATGAGATACTTTCATTTCAGCGTTGCTTTAGAAAATACCGTTATTTAATGTTTTAAAATCTATGGAAAATATAAGACAAAGACTTAATTAAAATGAAATCATCTTAACACAATCAATCAACTATCATCTAAACCATTTTATCTAGAAACAGGAAATGCCGTTATTCCTTAGACTCTTTTGTTATAAAAAATTGCATACTTTCATGGGCACAATTTTTATTTTATTTTTACAGATTTTACAGGAAAATGAAGAGTTTAGTATATTTCTGATAATAGTAAAAAAATTTTCAAATAATTTTATTTAAGAATAGGAAGTACGGTTATTTTTTCACAAAAATTTCTTATACCCAATAAAAAAATCAAACAATTTAAACAACGATATCATGTTTATTTTATTTTATTATATTATATTATTGTACCCCTTAACTGTTCTTAATTAATATTTAATGCTTAAAATTTCATTTTCATTGAAATCATCTATAATTTAATCCCAGTTCGAATATTTAATAACACTATTTATTGTAAAAATAATCAAATGAACTTTTAATAAAAAAAATTTTATTTAAATATCTTACAAAATGAATTAAAATTTTATTTCATTCAGCACTCTTACATATTGAAAAATATGAGTCAGTAATTAAATAAATTAATAAATATTTAAATACAATTTTAAAAAACTCTTAAAAATTTATGATTTAATAATTAAAATGTCATTTGAATCATAAAAAATTGAAATTTTAAACAATTCTGACCTATATAAATAACAAGTAATTAAAAATTTATAGAACTTATTTCCGTAAAAAAAAAAATATTTCATTTCTTCATTGTTGTCATCTTATGACATACTTCATAAATAATAATTTAATATTAATATTTAATACATTAAAATGGTATATTAATATTTTTAATGGTATTTTTTTTAAGGTTATACCTTAAATGTCAGTTCTTCTTTCAGAGAAATAATAACTATTATTTTAATAAATTAATAACAGATTTGTAATTGTAAATACATCAAGGTTTGAACTGCATGGTTTTACTCAAACTCAAATATATAATAAAACAATATAAAATAATTCAATAGGAACAATAATAACAGTAATAAAAACTTCAAGGAGTTAGTATTATATCGAAATTATAAAATGTAAAAAAAAATCACTCCTAAATTTATGCAATATTTTTTTTATAAAGTTTAATTGCAACTGATATTTTTATCAGGGTTTACCAGCTTTTACTTCAATTGCATTAGAAAAGTATATTATGTTTAATTTAACAATATGAGTACAAATCTAAGATATTGGAAGGCAGAATCATATGAAAATTATAAATTGTTAGCCTAAAAATATGCAATATTTTACAAAAAGTTTAATTAAGCCGCAAAAACTTTACCAAACGTTTTAGGGCAATTACAAAGGATAATAGGAGGCAACTAAATAAAAATCTATATCGAACAACATTTGCTGTGACTAGATATTATCTAGCGATATATATATATTACGATATTTTGATATGGATATAGATATTATAAAATTGTTGAACTTTCATTAATTTTTCTAATGGATTGGCTATAATAATTTATTTACTTTTTTAAAGATACAAATATTTTAGTATACCCTTTTTTAGTATATTGATATTTGTTTACCACTATAAAAACTCATGATACATGTTTACATACTTATATATTATACATTAATATACTTGTACATACTACAAAAATTAAGTAAATATTATAGATAATTTATTTACTGGATTATTTGCTCGATTTTATTTTTTTTAATTGAAGGACATTAATTTAGGGTGCACATATGATAATTAGAAACAATTTAAAATGTTTTCTAATTAAATACATATGTATAAATATATATACAAAGTTATGGTAGGTATATATATATATATTTAAAACCATTTGGGGATTTTTTTAGAAAAGTTAATGCATATAAAATGTAACCGCTAATTTTCATAAAATCTATTGAATAAAATATTCAAAAAAATTTATAGTATTCTATATATAGAATACACTTCTATATATATATATATATATGTATATAAATACTGTATGTATAAATACTGCATAATATATGATCAATAATTAAATAATTATTTAATTATAATTTATTTTTCATTAATAATAAATAATGGCATTTGAATGTGTCAATTTTGTATAATATATGTATATATATATATTGTATCTATATATAGATAACATTTACAGAATCATGCAATTATATATATTGCATCACATTGGATTCACAAAAAAAACAGGGATATACTTTAATTTAAATACTAAAAATTTGAATATTTCTACCTAATATTATCTTTTAAAAATTTTTTTTTAAATTATTTTTCATTAAAAAATTCAAGTTCAAAATTCTCTCACTCTCATTAGCGTAGCGTGAGTCCCCAAAAATAATTAAAATATGCTACAATTTTGTAAATCATCATTATTAACACTGAACTTGAACTCCTTACAGACCCAAACTATCATACTGAAGTTGTTTATTAAGAAGATGATCAGAGTTCGAATCCAGGGAAATAACCTGACCAGAGTTCGAACTCAAGATTTCCTTAAGTATATGACCGGAGTTCGAAACCTGGTAATTGGCTTGACTAGAGTTTGAATTCAAGATTCCTTTATTGTTATATAACCGGATTTCGAATCGTGGCAAATCTGACCAGAACTGGAATCCGAGATTTTTCGATATAAGGACAACTAAACCTTTGATCGAAAATTTTTAACTTGTACAAGTTGAATATATACGTATGACTATTATAATGTGATAAATGTGTAATTATGCTCCATAAAAACCAGATGGAGCTCAATTACACATTTACAAAATAAAATAGTCATTAAAACCTAACAATTTTTCATATATAAATATAATTAACTTGTAACATACATTTTCTCTCTACATAACTATATTTATGTATATGTACAGACATTATATTCAAAGTTATAAAATTCAAATGCTTTTAAAATTCATAAATATTTTAAAGTAATAATTAGTTTAATAAACTATATAGGTACTTATATCGAGTATCTATAATTATTTTTATTATTCAGGATTAAATAAGGATTCATATAAAACTGCTATTCCTACAACTAATGCTACTACAGTGTTTACAATCATATTATATTATTACTATTATTTTAACTATTGATAAAATTAATGAAAATTGATTTCAAATAATAGCTATTCTATTCTATAATAATTGTTCTATAGTCATTATAATCCTTATAAGGTACTTTTTAGTTATTTACCAACAAACAGGATAACAATAATTTGTTAATAAAACTGTTGGATTTAATTATCACATTTTTTGTAAATTACTTTTGTAATTTATTTTTATTACATTTCTTTAATCGAAACATTATTGATTTTATTAACATTTATGCAGGCATAATCTAGATCTGGGGACATTGTTTAGGAACACTAATTAAAAGCTAGACTTAAGCTGAGCCAGGTTTGTATTTGAATTCTAAATCCTTCCCATTTTTTGCTGTTGTATTTTACTTCCAGGACATTCCATTTTATTTAGTTCTTCCTACACCATTCCTTACTTTGTTATATAGTTCGCTCTCCTCTTCTTTTAGATCCAGCTTACCAGTTCCAGAAAAGCGATCTTTTTACCATACAATCCTCACTTGTAATAAAATATTCCCTAATGTTTCCAATTATGTAAAATTGATAGTTCCACTTCATCATATTCATATTATTCCATTTTTCAATTGCTTTACATATATATACATAAATATGCACACATATATATATACAATACAACATCTATATATATGCATTCAATTCCATTCTAAATAGAAAATTTTATAATTTATAATCCATTATCCTTTATCCTTTAATAAACGTAAATGTGTATAATCATTAGAATAAAACCAAATTGACATTTTATTACCAATCATTTCCTAAGGGGTACTGGTACAAAAATGTTATTTAAAAGGGGGTTAAAAGTTCTCTAAATTAATTAATCAAATAATAAAAAAATAAAAAAAATTTATTTTATTGTCAAAATTTAATAAATGGAAAATATAAAAAAATTGTTATCATTGATTAGCAAATTTATTTTTAATTAACTCAATTACTTGCATAAAATTATACATCTGACAAGATATAATGAGAAAATAATGAATAATTACTTCCAGTACTTATAAAATTATAAAATGATTGCAATTTCAAATATAATAATAAAATAAATGATAAATGTCCTTGATAAGGATCGTCTATTAATTGTAAATTAATAGTTATGTATATATATATTGAAGTACTTGTGGAAATTGTTCTGTATAATGGAATGCAGTGGGAAAATGGGATTCAGTCTCATAAAAGACTCGGTCAATACTTTTATTATTTTATACTCAAAAATTTTTTTATATTTTAATTTTTAAAAGTGCAGTATTACAATTAAGGTTATGATTATAAAAAAAATTATGAAAACATTAAAAAAATTTTATGACTTTTACCAACACTGTAAAAATCGTAAAACAAAATATCATAAAAATATCATCTGGAGATAATTTTGATGTTTTACATTTTTATGAAGTACAATTAACCATAATAATATTTTATTTTAAAATATAAAAATTTATAATTATTAAAAAATTTAATACTTTAAAAACTTGAACATCCACTAAGTTTATTTATTTGTACAAGCAGTTCGGGTTTTTATAGCCACCAATGATTTTAAATGATATTTTTTAATCAGCATGACCTTATAATTAATAAAGGCCTTGAATATTTATAATTAATAAAAATTTATTACTTTAAAAACTAAGTTTAATTATTTGGACAAACAATTGGGGGATCTTAATAGCCTTCAATAATTTTAAACGAAATTTTTTAAACAGCATGGCCTGATAATTATACAGGCCGTGTACTAATTCGATAATAAAAACTAAAACAACAGAAATAAAATGAAATATTAATTAAACCTTACTTTATACTTTGATGCCGGATGATATTTAAACAATTCTTATAAAATCAATTTCTAATGTTCCAACAATTGGTATTCCATAACCTAAAGCGATCTCGAATGGTTTTTCCAAAGCTCAATTTATTTTGCTAAGTTCAATTAGTTTCCCTAATCTTAACCGATTTCCAAAGCTGAGTGGTTTCAACAGTTTAAGGATCTGACTTAATAAAAATAATTTAAACAAAGTGAGAGAGATAGCAACTATTATGGAGATAAACAGACTTAATTGATTAAAGCAGACCAGCATATAATCTGATTATGATTCAAAGGAACCTGATTATTAACATTCAGATTAGAGAAATTCATCCTTGAAAAGTTTACCAAGCATATTTCTTCACATTCTTCTCTGGAAAAAAATTCCGCACCATCTTTGATTTCGAGATACTTCGTCCTTCCCAGGAAACTATAAAAGCTAACATAAATCATAAATTGATTGTAATTTATAATATTACATAATGTACAGCATTTAAACTAGAACTCCTGTTTCTCAATGGTTCAACAATATCTCCTCAACTTAAAAAATAAGAACAATGAATTATCAAATTCAAAGAAGCACTTATATAAATCATTTGTCCATTTAAAAAAAAAACGACCAATCAACAAGGAACGAATCATAAAAATAAATCATAACTCCAAGTAATTTTTTCACCACGAACAAAGAGAAATAATAAATTTATGATATTTAATTAATCAAAACTGAAATATATACGCATTTCTAACAGTTGTTCCCCAAAGCTCATCTATACACCATGTAAAGAAATGTTTATCTCAACTGTAGTCTCAAAACTTCCCTAAACATATGAAAAATTTTTTGGTTTGAAAAAATTCCCATTAATTCTAAAGCTCTTACTTTGAGCTTACTTATTCGTGAGATCCTTGGCATTAGGGGTAGTCTTACTTTACACCAAGCTAAAAAAAATTTTTCCAACAAAACAAACAACTTAAAGTAAAAAAATTATAATGAAAAACAAGAGGCACGTATTCCATTTAATAAGAAAATTACAATTGCCAGCCTCTTATTTAAAAAAAAACATGACAACAAATTGAAAATTGTTAATAGCTCCCAGGATAAAAAAAAACAAAAGAAAATAAAAGAAAATTATAATGATCAGATGAGATATTTTTTTTTTTGCATTTACTTTGAGTGACAGGAGAAAGGAAAAATGCCTAACAGACACTATACAATTTTCCAGAGTTAAAAGATATAAAAAATTGCGCAAAAAATATACAAAAAATAAAAACTAAACTTCTTGAAGAAAATTCTATTTAAAGAAGAATGTAGAACAAAAAATGGTTGAAGGACAGGTACAGAAGTTTCAAGTAAAAAAAATTAAAATTAAAGAAAGAGAAGATAAATTTTTGAAGTAACTCAAGAAAATTCTTTTCTCAGTTGTTTTTTAAGATTTTGAGAAATGAAAATATATCGTTTCTTCTCTAGATTCCTCATTTCTATGCATATATGCTTCATATGATCTAATTTCCTAAGGTGAGATAATTCGGTCGAGGCAGAGTGGATATGATTCTTCCGTAGATCTAGTCAGAGCAATTTTTTCTCCTCTTTTAAATTCCTTGGGGAGGGTAAAGTTTAACGCCATTCCTACATCAATCTATTAATTTTTCAATTTTATTCCCATATTTGTAAACTGAAGCTCTAAAGTGACTTGCGGTAGTAGAATTCCTTTAGGATTCAAATGCAGAGTTTTCCGAATAGCTGCTTCGATAGGTTTTCTTAATGATTAACTAGTCATTAATCTAGTTACTCTCTCCTAAATGACAATAGCCTTTCATTGTTAATTCTCATTGTCCAGAAGATTTTTCAGAAATACGTTTTTAAGCACCCATTTATAAAAACCTCGATGTTATCCAAATTTTTGAGATCAATAGGTCTTACCAATGCAGGTTTTATCACTATATACAACTTTTTTAATCATTTGTTGAATATTCCTTCGCTCGTATTTCCAGTCATTTGCGGAGAGCTGCTTTGAATTATAATTTTGTTAGTACTCTTCCAGCTGGTTTTATTATAATAATAATATATTTTTTATAATTACTTTCTTTAATAGGAGGTATACTTCCCAGGCTACTGATTTTGCTAGGAGTTTGTTCTTCTGGTAATCCAACAGATTCGTCCTTTCGCCAAAAGTTGATTTTGACCTACTATATACTCTAACCACTATGGAGAATCATTACCTGCAGCAAACAACTTTTAAAATCATTTAATTGTATAAAAACTTGTTTAATATCTGTTTTTTAACTAATTCCAAAAGTTTCGAATTGATTCCATAAAATTGATCATAAAATTTATAGCACACTTTAAAAAACTCAATACCAAAGGAGTAATAAAACCAAAAAAAACATCTTCGAACTTATTTTATTGTTGAAACCAAAAGTAAAAAAAAATCATAATTTTCTTATGAATTAAGTTGATTTTTCTTGACTATTTTTTAATTTTCATTTTCCATATGGTTTTTCCACCATTCTACCATCTTACATAAAAAAAGCTGGAAAACTTTATATAATTGTGTGTTGATGAATTAAATGAGACTCTTAAAGTTAAAGAAAGAAAAATAATAAATACCAAGGATAAAATTGTAAAGTCCTAATTTACAGTAATACTTTACTTGATTATTTATATCCTTGTAATATATGCATGAATATTATAAGTATCCTGGAAAAATGCCTTTTGATTGTTTTAAAAAAACTTAAGATGTTTTTTCAAGAAAATCAGTTGAAAAACGAAAACCTGGAAAGTAATACAGACTAATTATTTTATTTATTCTAGATTTATGGGTTTTTTAATGAAAGGAATTTATAAAAATATTTATTTTAACAGGACGACAACTTTAAAATCTCTTCCAATTTAATAACTGGCATATAATGTGGCACACATATTCTGAAAAAAGTTTTAATCCTGGTTTTGAATTCAACTCTAAACTTCCTCCTAATTTTAATTCTCACTTTTACATTTATGTATACAAATAAGGAAATAATGGGAGTCTTGATTTTGAATTCAACCCCTAAATCATTACTAATTATAAGTTAATCCTTGTAGCAGTAATTAACATAAGTTTTATATTCTAATCTTTGTAGACAAAGGTGTAGCTTAGGTTCTTTTTTTTAAGGACTTTCATCACTGACCTCAAAAACTATGTAAGATAATAAACATTAACAGGACATATAATGTCCAAGACCTAGTATTAGTTCTTATCAGAAATATTAAAAATTCGAAATAATTAAAAAATGTCCTTTTCAATAGTTTTATTTTGTAACTGTTAGAGAGTTTATGCAACATTCCTAATCCTGGATGCAAGCATTTAGTACCATTACTAATTCTGAATATTCACTGTCTTGGAACTGTTGTTCAAATTACTGACATCCTGAAGCACCAACTGTTCTTAAACTCCATATGGGAACTAAGGCATCCAATTACACTCTTAAGAATAATTTCTATTTTTATGAATGATTTCTAAAACTTAAAAAAAAAAATCCTTTGCTGAGAACAGTAAATTATAAATTTCTTCAAATTTTAAGAGATTTTATAAACATATGTTTAATTTAAACTTCCATAAAAAATTAATTTAAGTAGTTTTAATGACTTTTCCAATTTTTCAACCACTTTCAAAGCAAACAAAGAATTTTTAAAAATTATTAAATTTCAACTAAAAGTTTTTAAAAAAACACAATCTATTTAAAAATGAATTACTTTCAAACAATTCTAATACATTTGCAAATATACTAAAATTCATACAAGAAATACACTTCCACACACAAACTCACACATAACAAATATTTTTTAAAAAACAAAGACAAAAACAATCAAAAAAAAAAATAAAAATATAATTTAAAACTCATTATAATCCTTTTTAAGTTTTTTTTTGTGACAACAATAATAAAAATTTAATGACCAAAATATCCTTCCTCCTTTTTCTATGAAATGCAATAATAATAATTGCAACAACAATAATAAAAATTTTAAAATAAAAAAAAAATGGTGAAAATTACTTCAAAACAAAAGTTCCATATGCCAAATATAAATTCTTTTATCCATTTGTTCTTTTCAAATTCAAAAACTATAAATTACTTAAAAGTATTTTTTTTATCTAATTTTATGGATTCTCTTATATATCCTTCCCCCTCCCCCTCCCCTTCCATTTATAGGATAATAATTTTTATATTTATCCAAATCCATTTTCTTTTCCATTTTCGTTTTTACAAAAACGTTTGAGTCGTTGAGTCGTTTTTATTCACATTCCATTTAAAAAGAAACAGTTTTCCATTTCCTGTAAAATGTAATACATTACATATTGCATACTTTTAGGATAAAATAAAAATTTATACACAGTTTACATTATTATAAAACATTGTTTTGTAGTTTCACAGTGGAAGTGCTAAAATATATTTTTTTTTTGGAATTTTTTCTTTACTATTTTTGGAAAAAATATGGTATTTTTTTTGTCAGGACTCATTTTGTTTGTATTCTTCTTCATTTTTTTTAAACAATATAAAAAAAAAGTTTTTTAATGCATTTTTTTATTTCAACATAGAAAAATACTTTTCAAAAAAAAAAAATTCAAAATTAAGTAAAAAATACAAAAAAAATAAAAATTATTTGCAAAAAACTAAATATCCTGAGATCACGAGATAAATTTTTAATCTGCAGGATTATAGGATATTTGTTGCAGAGTCTTACAAAATAATTCTTCTATGAACAGCTTCTTTATTTAAGCTAAACGTCCTTTTCATTTAAGTGAAGAATTTCTTTTATTAAGAGAAAACTTTTCACATTTACTGAAGACTTTTTTATTTTAAGCGAATTTTTTTTCGTTTTAAGTGAGGTTGATTTCTAAATGGAAGTTTTATGTTTCTGCAATTACTGTAGCACAAGGAGTCACCTAGGGCGTATCAGTGTTTTAAGCATGGAAGATTATTGGAAATTTATGAAAAAGCCTTCAATTAAAATAAAAACGTCTTCAGTTAAAGTTAAAACTAAAACTACTTTAAGTAAAACGTTTACTTATTAATATTTTAAAATATCAAAGTTTCAACCAATTAAAATAAAAATTATTCTCTTAAAAGTAAAAGAGAATTCAATTAAAGTAAAACTAATTCTCTTAAATTAAAAACGTTTCATTTAAAGTAAAAATATTTCCCAAAAAATAAACAGTCTTCACTTAAAGTAAAAATTATTCTTTTAAAATGAAAATACCTTCGGTTAAATGTATTCTCTTTAAATAAAATCGGTTTTAGTTAAAGTAAAAATTATTATTTTAAAGTAAACAAGTCTTCAATAAAAGTAAAAATTATTTTCTGAAACAAAACAAAAATTCTCTTAAAGTAAAAATTATTCTCTGAAATTAAAAAAATCACTTAAAATGAAAAAATCTTAAGCTACAGTATAAAAGTAAATAATCAAATTGTTTATTACTGTTTTTGATTGCTTTTTTTACTAGCCTTAACTTTACTTCCGACAAAAGTTTAACCCGAATGGAACGCTAGAAATCGACCAATTGAAATTGTGCGGTGTGTGTCTTTGGGTAGTGTGCGACTTTAGCAAACCAAAACCTCACCCTTTTTTAATCAACCTTTACGAAAGATCCTGTGATGTAAATGAACCGTTTGGTTACAGGGGTGGGAGTATGGAAGGATTTTGAAATTTTGGGCAGGTTATTTGGGAGTTTTGGATTATTGCGGAAAAATTAGATGTTGAGGAGGAAGATGTTAATATTCTTCTTAAATTTAATTAAGTCATGCAAATTCGAATTTTACCAACTAAAGAGAACACACTGGATGGGATGTGGTTCCTTAGACTCGACATTATATAAAATGCTTTGATACTTACTTATTATTTATGAAAAAAGTTAGTTAGGAGGGGTTTCACAGTAGGTTACAAAATCTGGAATCCAGTAAATTTTTCAGCGCAAGTTTAAGGCTCGAGCGGAGGTTTACGGGTTTTAATAATCCCTGGAAATTACGCATTTTCAGGAGATGAAGCTAGGAGCAAAGACAAAAAACAATTTTCAATATGAATATTTATTGTAATTCACATTTTGGCATCAAACTCATTGAAGTACATCACAATGTATATTGTACATATATTCAGAAATTGTATATGTAAACACATAAGTAAGTATGTTTATAAATTTATTTACTTAAATAAATATTATATACTATATATATAATATATATCAGGAATAATATAATATTGATCAAAAGTAATAACATACTTTATTTTTCAAAGATGGTGTAATCAGAGCATAAAATGTTAAATATTTTATTTTTATTTTTATTAAATAAAAGAAAGTTATAAAAAAAATTTTATTACAACTATTGAATTGGAAAAAAATTTTCTTTTTATATTTACTTTTAAAATACTGATGAAAATAAGATACAAGTTGTAATTCTCATGATGAAAGAATTGCATGCAACCACATAAATAAGTTTTTTTCACAAAACATCAAAGTAAAATGACATGTGAATAATGAAGTTTTGATAAGTATTTTAATGAAATTTAAACTTTTTTACAAAATATTGAATATTATTAAAGAATTATTGAAATTGCAATTCGTTTTAATAAAACGTTTGTTTTAATTATAAGTTTAATTATAATTTTTACATAAAATAAAAAAATTAATTGAATTTATAATGGAAAGAGGATTGAAAAAATTGATAAGATAACGACAAGTCAATTGAATAACTTAACACTTAAGTATGATAAGCTAAGTGTTATGAAAAGAGTACCCAGACTTGGAAAACAATTATGGATTTTTCTATGATTATTGAAGCAATTAATATAATGCTAAACCCCCGGTAAACAATTGATTTGATTCCTGATTTTGTAGCAACTCCAAACTTTTTTTCATAAATAATAAGTTAGCAACAAAGTATTTAATATAATGGGACCTGATGTCCCTAAACCTCCGCTAAGCAATGCATTGGATTCCACATTTTGTAACCAACTCCAAACTTTTTTTCACAAATAATAAGTTAGCATCTAAGTATTTAATATAATGGGGCACTCTGCCTTTTAAAACCCCGCTAAGCAATGCATTGGATTCCATATTTTGTAACCAATTCTGAAACCTTTCAAACTTTTTTCGTAAATAATATGTCAGCAGCAAAGGATTTAATTTGGAGACTTTTTTTTGTCTTTTCAGGACTTTTATTAAAAGTGCATTTAAGTGATTCTTTGCTTTGAGGACTTTAAATTGTGGACTTTTTTTTAGTATTGTTTTGTGGGCTTTTTTGGTACACGCGATAAGCTATCATCCTAAATTATTCCAAATATTAATATAGTAACAATTCTAACTTGAAGTTCTTTGGATTATGATCATGATTTATTGTAAAAAACAACTATGCAAAATGTTTCTAGACCTTTTACAATGAAGACTTTTGACATATCACACTTTTAAAACAAGATTAAGAAAAATTTTATTGAATTTACTAGGTTGAAATTATTTTTAACTCATTTAAAATCCCTTCTAGTTTTTTTGTAGAAAAATCATTCCTTGAAATTAGAAAACTCATGATCCACTAAGAGTTCTTAACAGTTAACAGAGTTTTTCCATTTGATACTATTTAGGTTCGCTATAATCGATAGCTTCAAGGCTTCCTAATATCAACACTTCCAAATAACAACAAAATTTTCTTAAAAAACTTAACAGGAGTTGTAATAGTATTAAACTGAACAATCTCATCTCAATCAGAGCTCGCGTTTTTAAAGTACCAATACATGTAAAGTAGGGATACAGAAAAATATTTCCAAAAAATTAGGTTTTTTTACAGGTACTGGAAAAAATACCATTACTTTACCACTACTTATCAGTACTTACCAGTATCTAACCAGTACTCCTAGTATTTACCAGTACTAACAGTACTTACTAGTATCAATCAGTATTGACTGATTACGTAAATGCTGGTTGCACTTTTAGTACTGGTTGCACTTTTAGGTAAATAGTGGTAGTACTGGCAAGTACTGGTAGTATTGTTACTATTTGTTTTAAAAATACTCCAAATTCTCTATTCCTTTAAATCCATAAAAAATATAATTCTAACAATTCTTCAATATTTAAACTCATTCCATAAACTAGATCATCTTTTAATCTAAATAACTTGACATGTAATTCTTTTTTTTCCCATCAAGGAACAATATATGAGCCTGTTCTACTGAATTATCATTACTTTAATATTACATATAAACAAAATATAAAACAAAAAAAAAGAAAGTTATTTCCATCTACTCACATACATTAAAACTAGAAAAATTCAAAACTATACAACAGCTATACATTTTCATTCCCTAGAAATGCTATTTTCTATTATAATTCCAGTGAATTCTTCAGCTCTAATTGAAAAAGTCCTGATTTTTAATAAATAAATTCTAAATATAGTGTATGTAATATACACATCCTGTATTATATACTAAATATCATATCATATATCCTTGTATAAGGACTCTTATGAATTCTCAAAAAAAAGAATTCATATTTTCAAAAAAATTTATTTAGAGCATAGTATCTTAAGATACATATCTATAAAAATCTGCACATACCTTAAATTGTAACTTATAAAATGGAAAAAGTCTTCACGTGATTTTCTTGAATCCTATATCCTTTTACCTATATACCTTGAGAAAATTATCATGTCATTTTCTAAAAAACAAAAAAAAAAAAAAAAACACTAAAATACAAATACAAATACAAAAATTTTCCTTTTTGAACTTTAATGCTTTTATCGAATGAACATTTGTTTAAGGATTTGAAGGATTTTAACCTATAAACCTATAAAAACGATTCCTTAATTTAAAAAAAAAAAAAAAAAGGAAATGTGCATATTCACCTTTTTTAAGGATTTGTGTGTTTACTTTTTTGATTTTTAGTATTCTGCGATGCCATGTTAGTTTGTATGAATTGTAAAAGTTTTTAAGATACATTTTTTTACATTAATTTAATTATGTTGCATATATATGATAAGTACAGATCTGCATATTTATATTAAAAATATTAAATAAAAAAAGTAAAATAGAAACTTGTGCTATTGTAAAGATGGGATGGAAAAGTTTTAAAGTGTTTACGGAATAATGCAGATGTACTGAAGAAAAGATAGGGCTGTTTACTAAGGGTGGTTTAATATTAATATGGAAGCTGAGTTCTATCTTTTAATAAACATCCAAGGGTCAAATAGTAACTTTACGAATTGAGTAAATTTTATAAAAAGCCAAAAAACCAAAACAACTTGTAACTACTTGTAAAACTACTTTTGAAAAAAGTGTATAGAGATGAAACTAGATATAATTATATTATCTTAAATATAAAATTTAAGAGTTAGATATTTTTAAAGTTTAAAATTTTGAAGAACCTTTTATTTATTTTTAGTTTTAGGTTCTCTTCAAATCATTTACTGTAGAAAAATCGGTCTTTCATAAAGATTCCCAAATTGCATACTTTTAGGCGCATTAATTTGTATAATATTTTAACACTATAATGTATTGTATATTTTATAGTTTTAATAGTATTTTAGTAGTTGCTTTTTATCCTAGGTCAAGTTAGATTTTCTCCCTCATATATAAGAAAATTTAGCTTAAAGGAAAATGTATAAAAAAAACTTTGATACTAAAGTATTTCTACCATTTTTTCAGTAGTTTGCCTTCCAATTAAATTTTTTTTTTCTTGAACTGTAATATATTCGTAGTCTAACTTCTTAATTCAGACCTTATACCGCAGGATCATCCAAATCGTTAACTAACAAAAAAGTTCTTTTATAAATTTGTATTTTCAAATTGCATACTTTTTGGGGATTCAATTATTCTTTATCAATTTATTACATCTTCAAACTAAAGATTTTCAACCACTTTCTCAGTAATTTTACTTCAACTTAAATTGTTTTCTAAATTTGTATTACTTTCCAATACCCACGTTCTCATTTAAATCAAAACCTGCAACACAAAATACATACTCAAATTGCATACTTTTAGGAGATATAATTTTTATTATATTATAAATTATAATTTCATTCAATTCCTCACCTATAATCTAAAGCATTTCTACCATTTTTAAAGTAGAAATATGGTATAACAATAATTTAGGTTTAAAACCTTAATTCTTTTCAATGATATGATATGAACCGAATTTATGATCCTATTTAACGATACAAGCATATAAAATTTTTACAATACATTAACATAAAAATTATTTTTTTTTGTTTAATATTTGCATTTTTATTTTATTTTATTGGATTTCTATCCCCTTGTACTTTATTTTAAACATATCTCTTTAATGTAATAAAAATATTTTTGCATTTACATACTGAATGCATAATTTCCACAAATGCTATCACGTAAAACAGGAGAAATAAATATCTTATGCATATTATAAGAAAATTCTTTAATATTTTTACTGGAAATATTTTTAAAATTGTTAAATAAATTTTTTAATTTTATTAAAAAAATTAAAATAGAAAATATTTCAACGGATTATACTGGTAAATATAAATTTTTCAAAGTACTTGATTAAAGAATATTGATTTTTATGAAGTCAAGAATTTTTTAATTTAAAAAATAAAATCCCAAAGTAATTTATGATTTTTAAAACATTTAAATTGCACTTTGAAAATATTTTTAGCAGGCCTTGAATGGCGCCATCATCAAAAATTTTTATTTATATTTAATTTTGACTAGACTTGATGCATTAAACAAAGCACAGACATTCTTTTCTGTATATTATAGTGTATTTAAAGAAATTTTTTAAAATATTAAACAAGATAATGATGTCCTTCAAAATAATTGTATTATTTTAAATGTATATTACCGCAATATTTAAATGATAATTAATTTAATTGCTCATATTTAATTAAAAAATGAAGTAAAAATTTATTTAAAACCGAACTGAAGTCTGAAGGATTTCGAAATTTAAAAACTACTCTAAAGATTATTAATATCCTTGACTGATATTGATCTGCAGGGATCGGAGACTATTTCTTTACGAATTCGTTCAAATAAGAGTCTAACCCCACCTATAAAACTTATCTAACACTTATCTAACTTCGACATTCCTTGGCTACAATTTTCCAAAACAAAACGGACATTCTGTATTCCTTAAAAAATTCTTTTATTTGTACATAAATATTTTTTTATATTTAAGATAATTGATCCTTTCAACTATTTTATAAAACTAATTCTCTTGTATTATTTTTTTAAAATGTCCTTAAGGACTGTTCTAAGAAAAATCCCTTTTTAGCACATTTTCAAAAAATTTTGTAAAAATGTGCCTATATAGTTTCACTCTGTCCGTCCGTCCGTCCGTCTGTCTGTCCGTCTGTCCGTATGTTTACAAAAACTTTTACATCGTTTGAAATAGAGTAAAGAAATTTTAACCATGTGTAGTTTTCGCAAAAAAAATAATTTCCTAGAAGAATTTTTTTCTGTAGCCCCACCTGTTACGGGGCTACAGCTCCCCAAAGTTGGGAAAAGCCCTATATTTAAATTGTTATAACAAGAGTTCTGTTATATATATTTTCAATCTGAAAACGGCAAACGATAGCTTCATAAACTTTATAATTATTTAAAAGGAAAATATTTAGGGTTGCCATACGGTACTAAAATTTAACATTACACAAAACTCAATTTTTGCAAAATTTTTGGCCACACGTATCTTCTGAACGGTTCAAGCTAGGGTCTTGAAATTTTGGGAGAAGTTAGATACTAAGAAACTAGTAGAAGTCGGTTAACAAAATTTTTTTTGTCAAGACCCCTATTTAGGAGCTATAAGGGCTTGAAAATTGAAATTTTGCTATTTTTAAACACCTGTAACTTGAATACCTGTCCAAATTTTTTTTTAGTGATATACAAAATTCAAAGCTCTATAATTATATTTTAACATGTGTCAAAGGTTTTTCTTAATTTTGAAGGGTGACAAAGCTACAGCCCCTGCAAATTCCAAAAAAACCCTATATTTAAATTGATATAACAAGAGTTCTGTTAGGTTTATTTTCAATAAAAACGGTAGAAGAGAGCTGCTTTTATAGGCTTTACAAAAATATATCGCTTAAATGTATAGGGTTGCCATACGGTACTAAAATTTGCCATTATATAAAACTCAATTTATGCAAAATTGTTGGTCCCATATATCTCCTAAACGGTTTAAGATAGGATCCTGAAATTTTGGGAGAAGTTAGATCCTCAAATATTAGTAGGAGCCGGTTAATAAAATTTTTTTGTCAAGCCCCCTGTTTAGGAGCTATAAGGGCTCGAAAATTTAAATTTTGCTATTTTTAAGCACCTGGAACTTGAATACCTGTCCAATTTTTTTTTTATTAATATACTAAATTTAAAGGCCCAACATTATATTTTAACATATGTTAAAGGTTTTTCTTAAATTTAAAAGCAGTTCCTTAAATTGAAGCAAATGTCTCTCAGCTTTACCCATTTTTTCTTAGATTGTATAATTCTAAGTAAAATTCCAAATTTTTGTGGAATTCACAATTTAATTCCTAGAACCTAAAAAAATGGAGGGAGATGGGGGGACGAGGGGGGGGGGGGGTTAGATGAAGTTAGATCCTTGAGAAACTTGGCAACCTTCCCCATTGAAGGGCTATAACAACTTTAAATTAAAAACTTTACTGTTAGCAGTAAATTTTATAAGTAAGCAGTAACTATTTCCAAGTAAATATTTCCAAAGTTAAACTCAGTATGTAATACAATATAAATTTGAAAATGTGCTTTTTTAAAAACCCTTGGTTTTTTTTAATCACTTGTTTAATTTCTTTATTACTTTTATTCTTTTGTCATCCTGAAAAAGTTTTTTTCATTTATTTTTAAAGCATTAGACAGACTTTTATATTTTTACTACATCCTTAAATTAGTTCTTAGATTATCCTGTTGTCATAAATTTTTTGTTTTTTTTTCTATTTCTTATCAAAAACAATAAGGAAAAATCTGGAAAAAAAAAACTTATGATACACCTGGGAGCAGTTTTAAATTTAATATATCTTATAATTTAAGTTTTCTTTTAAGTTTAAAAACTACAGAATTCAGGAAATAATAGGAAGTAGTAGAAATATTGTTTAATAACTTTTTTTGAACAATACATTTTAAAAATTCTTTATTATTATTTAAGTAAAATATAATAAGTTTGAAAATGTAAGATCGGTTCCAGATTAAATAACAATAAAACAGTCTCACATATTAGAACAATAGTGCTTTTAGTTATACAAGGAGTCAAATTATTCTAAAGTTAGAATCTCATATAAGTACTGAAAAAGGACCTTATGGCTCTTTACGTATTTCAATTTAAAGATAAAGATCAGTTCCAGATTAAATAAAAGGAGTCAGATTGTTCTAAAGTTAGAATCTCATATAAGTACTGAAAAGGACCTTATGATTCTATCCACAATTCAATTTCAAACTGGCACCCAAATATTAAGGACTTTTCAGGTATTTTAAATGTTTGATCCTATTAAAAGTAGTTTTATATCTCTATGATTCAAACAGATTCTAATCATCCTATTATCCTTTTTCAACTCTTCAAGACTATTTTTCAATTCCGAATCATAATTTTCAATCTACCTTTGACAAATTACAAATTATAAAACTTATATATTTAACATTGGATTTTAATGAAATCATAGTCACAAATCATTGACGCTTCAAATCATTTGAAATATTTATAAAAAAAAGAAAATTCGTATCTATTTCACAAAATTTTAAAAATCCTGATAAGTATTTCAAATATTATAAGAAATGTCACATACATTTATATCAATTTCCAATCAAGCATCCTTTTTATTTGCTGTAGAAATGTTAAGTTTATAATTTTTCACACATTATTAATTTTATCAGCAAATTATTGATATTAATTTTTTTTATTATTATTTTTAAATCAAATCATCAAGCATTAATTTCCAAGAAAACTTAATCATAGACCGTTCCGGTAATAATAGGAAAAATAATTATATTATTTATTTAATAACAGCTCTAAAAGATGTCCTTGAAGCAATTTAGGAAATTGTTGAATCCGACAAATTGGTTTCATTTCTTTTTATTATAGCCCAAGGATCAATCATTATTAAGGGGATTACAAAATGGAAATATAGGATATTTAGCTTTAAGAGATTTATTAACAATTTCCCTTGAAGGTACTTAGTTCTATAATTAGAAACTATGCTTTGCAGAAGCTTCAAACATACTTAAGATCATACCGAAGTTCAAGCACCTCCAAATTACATCTTTAGGTTTAAAAAGAAATTTAAGTTACCTAAACACTTAATACCTTTGGAACCCAATGAATTTTTTCATATATATTAGTCACCCATCAAAAGTCTATGGTAATAAAATAACAAATTCTCAAAGAAGGTCCAAATTGCAAAAACCCGGAAACCCGTAATCTTCTGATCCAAGTTTTCTGCAAAATTATCATAACTCCCTAGGAGAATAAGAATTTTTTCATCAGGAAAATTGGTAAAATCTATGAAATAGGACAAAGCTCTCACAATTATTTCTAAATAATTTGAGACATCTTGTAGTCCCACAGAAATGCGTTTTTATCTCGTAGTCTTGTATTTTGACCTGTGGTAATAAGTGGGTTAAAACACCGAACTCTAACTATAATAAACCACAGAGAATTATAATCTCATATTTTCACTGGGGCTCACAAGTTATAGTGATGGGACAAAGCCCCAGATGGAACTTATGTCCTGTCAAAGTATGATGCGTAAGAAACTTCCCCAATTTGGTATTTGAAAAATACAAGTTCTTTCTTGAAATTCAAATTATGGAGGAGATTTACAGACACCACACTTGTACTGTATTTGCAGATACCACACTTGTACTAATTCTTCCAGTCCCAATGTTATCCATGTTAGGGTGGACACTTTGAAATTAAAATCAAATTTATTTCCTTAACATGTCAAATTAATCTCAAATCAAAAAACCCATACATACACAACAATCAAATAAAAATTTACAAATATGAAGTTTGTTGAACAGATAACATATCATATTTTAATCCTGTTTTTAACATTTTTGACTTTTTTTTTTAAATTCTTTTTTTATTTTTTGTTGTTTTTTTGTTTTTATTACGTTTTATCCTTGAATGAGTACAAATCTGATAAGAAATTGTCTTTTTATTGTAAAAACTTCCTTGTTTACCGAAAAAAAAACAAAAAAACAAAAACAAAAGAGAAAAAAAAATTTTTTAAAACTCCTTTCAAGTTTTGTAAATGACGTGACAATAAATAGCTTTTTATTTATTTGTCATAGTGGTTGTTTGTACACATGTTTTCATGTACAAAAAAAAAATTTAACAGCTTTTCAACTTACGTTTTATTATAACAGATTTTGCCTGTCAATACAAGAAGGTACCAATGAATAAATAGGAGAAAAATTTACCAATACCAACAAGATAGGACTAAATGCTATTAAACAAACAAACAAACTTATATAGACATGCCGAAGTACCAAAAGTACCAATTGGAATATTATTTTTAAAAAAAATTTAAAAGAAGTATTCTAAGAATTTAACCCTTATCTTGCTTAGGTAATATTTAAGTTACGTTGGAATTGATAATTTTATTAATGGATTTATGTGATTTGATCATGACTTAAATAATATGAAGCCAGGGATAAAATTTTTTTTTAAATTAATAGTAAATATTTAACTCTTATCTTGCTTACGTAATATTTAAGTTACGTTAGAATGGATAATTTTATTAATGGATTCATGTGATTTGATCATGACTTAAATAATATGAAGCCAGGGATAGAATTTTTTTTTTAAATTAATAGTTCCCAGTGAAAATTTAAAATTATTATTAAACAAATGTTAACACACCAAATAGGCTTAACACACTAAATCAAATAAAAACAAACCACGCCAATTTTGGCTCTTAAAAAATTAGGAAACTAGCTTAGGTGCCAAAATAATACCACAGATTCCACGGGAAATTAACCTTTTAAGGTACACAGTCCAATGTTATATCTTATTTTTATGCGATTTATGCAATTTTTTTTTAAAGCGTTAGCTCATTTTTTTTCTGAATCCCTATACTTATACTTATTTTATAATTTGTAAAGCAGAGGAAAACAGATAGGATTAAACATTTCTATCTCGGACTCAAATGTGGCCTAGTTATGTGGACTATTCCCAAGTTTAACTTACTAACTTACTGGATCGTAGAACCCCTGGTGGCGCATTGGGTGTCAAAACAAATCCTTTCCACTTTTCACGATCCTTAGCAATTGCTTTTAGCTGTAACCATGTTTTGCGTTGCGCTTCTTGAAAATTTAACTACTGTTACGAAACTGGTCTGGACCTATTACTGTTCTTAACTGCCTTATTTTATGTCAGCCTGCATATTTTTTACCTTTCTAATTCGCGTATCGTATAGTTGAATACTATATATGCATAATGCTTTCTAATGTTCTTCGGAGTCCTTCGATTTGTCTCCCCTTTCGTTTGTTTTAATTCAAAGTTTTGTAGTTTGAGATATTTGACAAATGTGAATCAGAGGTAGATCAATAGATGACTATAATAATAATGAGTTTGCCTAGCGAAATTGCACAACTGTGCAACTGTGTGGTATCTTTTATTAAATTTGATTTCGCAAAAATTTTCAGTATGTTGATATTGCAAATTTATTGGATTATATACAGAGTCGGAAACCCTAAAATCGATATATCTCCAAAATTATTAAATCTAGACACACTGAAATAATTTTTGCGGCTTGAACGCACCATCACCTACAATTTTAGGAATTGTTCTTCAAAATTTGGCTAATATTTTCTTGTAATCTGCGAATACAAATTACAATTGGTATATATATATATATATATATATATATATATCACACAAATGATATATATATACATATATATATATATATTTTAAAATTCACATCACATTTATCACTTACCATTTTATTTATCTTTTACACATGAATACTAAAAAAGTCTAGCTATTATTTACTTACCCCACAAAAAAAATTTTTAATTTGATCTTCATAAGGTTAATACTATCAAAGAAATCCCAATAAAATTTATGAACCTTTTTTAAGAATTTTCTGTCCTGTTTTTTCTTTTTCTAAAGCTTAGGGTGAAAAGAAAAAATGTTTTTATTTTTGAGTAAAAACAAAGAATGAAAAATTATTATATGGCTCATAGACCATGTATATGATGCCTCTGGATATTATATACGTTTATTTAAGAAAACCTCTATTGAATACAAATCCAGCTTTTTTTTATTTCTCCACCCCTGTATTTGTTGTCTTTGTCTTTTATCAAAAAAAAAATAAAATTATAATTTTGACTAACCGAATTTTTTTGCATGAATCCAAAAAAAAAAGTTTGGGAAAAACTGTGTGGAAGATGACTGTCAAAAAATAAATGAAAAAGTCATCTAAAGATATCTAGGTTTAACTTTTAGTTTTTAAAATTATCAATGGGTTTGTATTTTGAGATAGAATTTGTATATTAAAACTAATTTAAAAAATTTTTAAAGAAATTTTCATTAAAATTCTAGGAAAAATTAATGATTGATAAGTTTTTTTTTATTTAAATTAAGAACCCTTGAAAACTTATCTTATTGCTTCAAAAAAAAAAAGGTCCTAGGACAACATTTAATTAAAAAGCAAAATTTAGTAATGATTCTTTTTTTAATTTCAAAATTGTAAAATTGCTGAATTTCATAAAAGGATGTTCTTGTATGTATCTTTAAGATACAAGGTTAAAAATATCTCAATTTTTTCTACAATAGACCGTTTTTTAGTATTAACCATCTTTTTTAAAAATTTATAATAATTTTTCTAAAGTAGTTTTCTTCACCTTACAATTTCTAGGTGGTTTTTGAAACCCTAAAGTAGAACCAGATGGACAGAAGACGTAGTCGATGCATTGTATAGTTTAAGTATGTTAATGGCAATGGCTTGGTAAAATCACTCATCTCTATTCAATATAACATTATTCCACTTTCTTATAGATCCCAATTCTTCGCACCTAATCTTATAAAATTTAGAGCTTACCTTTTAATTTGATTTTCTAGTCTTTTAATTTTTCCAAACCCGATTCATTTGTAGTTTTACCTTATTATTTGATTTTCAATATGATCTATCACGCATAGGCCAGTAGGCAGCAAAGGACCTGTTTGTCTGCAGGCCTATGCGTGATATCCTATTTTCCTACTAGTATGAAACCGTTATTTTTTAAATTTTCTGATAAAATCGCAGGTTCTGTCTACTAATCCGAAGCCATATGCTACGGAAATAACTTTTAAAAATTTTGTTTGGTCAAAATATTTGGTAAATTATTTAGAACATTCATTCTATAGCCTCTTATAAGTTTGTAAGTGATTGGCTCAGTTTCCTCCTTATAAAGCAGAAGTCATCAAACGAAAGTGTTTTACTTAAATATAGTGAGAGGCTCATCTTATGTTTACTAATTTTATTTTAAAATGTTGATTTTAATATTAACTAGAAAATTTAAATAAATATCTATTTTAAAAACATTCCACCGTTCCTTTTTTAATTTGTTTGAACTAAAATTCCTTCGAAAAACCCTAAGTCTACAATAAACAACAAAACCACCAAAAGTAGAATGAAAGTCTTTTTAATTAATAGGTTTGAATTATTAACAAACCCCCTGCTTCATTATCGGAATTTTATATTGCATCACGTTTTATTAAATAAATAACCCTTTTTAAATGCTTTAATTTAATTCTAAGAAAAACAAAATTCAATTTAATTTTAAACAATTAACTTAAATATTTTATAAATTTTTAAGAAAATTTCAATATTATAAGAATTAATGAAATATTTACCCTATAAATTGAATTACCAACCAAAATTTGATTTTCAAGCCATAGATTGAACAATCACTCGGAATCAAAATTAAAATGTTATTTCAATAAATTAATATTAAAATATATTTTGATTAAAGATTGTGAATATTTTAAAATTTATAAATATTTAAAGATGGTTATTAAAATTCATTAAAATATTAATCAATAATTATTCCATAAATTCTCAAAAAATTTCAAATATTTCAAATTACACAAAATATTGAAAATATTGGAACAAAAAGAAATGAAATGCGTGGTAATGAAACGAGACGCAACGGTTCGTAATTATGTAAACTTATTCCGAAAAATGTTATAAGAAATATCTTCAGCCTTTAGCAGCATTTTTTAAAAATATTTTTATTTGAATGGTTTTGTGTGTATGAGAATTTCATCAGCCTCTTTATTTTTACAGATCTACCCTAGTCCATCTGGATTCCACTAAGATTTCTATTTTTATTAAATTAAAGAGTTAATGTAAAATGAATTTAAAGATTTCCTAAATAGGTTTTACTGACAGAAAATTACCATCAAATCCGTTTTATATAAATCATTCTAACCTGGCCAATTTGCCATTTTCACATAGGTAAGGCTGATTTCAATTTTTTTTTCAATTCTATTTGTTCCATTTTTTAAATTTTAAACATGAGAACTTTTACTTTTAATCGAATAATAATACAAAGTTTGAACTTAAATATCACTTTTTCCAACGAAAGTACGAGTTACATCTTCATTTTTTGTTTGAAAAGATGAGTTGTGAGTTCAAGTTCAATTTTATGCATTCGACCTGTTTTGGAACTATTATTCAATATAAAAGAGGAGTGAGTGTCTGCGATATCATCAATATCTCTGACACAAGATTACTAAATTAGATTTGTTAGATATGTATGGAGGGTCATTTTCTAAAAAGAAGGCAAGGTGAACTTCAGCTACTTATTTAACTCTAAATTATAATTGGTAACCATGGAGATTTTGTGGATTAAAATTTTCATGACCTATACGGGAATGGAACTCGCACCACCTCTGTAAGTAAGCCAAATGTTTACCCACTAATTAACCAAGGCCTTTAAGCTTTATTTTAATTAACGTATTCTATATAGAGTTCAAAGCGCCTCAAGAGCGACGCGAACATTGGAATACCATCTTAAGAATATTAAAAATGCTGAATATAATTGTAGACGACGTAGTATTACTCAAAAACGTGGCCTAAAAAACGGAATAATATAATGATTTTAATAATTTATGTAAATATTCCAACGGAAATACAAAATCATAAAATAAAAAATTTTAAATTAATTTAAATGGAGCTTACGATTTGTTTTTTTCCACATTACACGCGTTTGTAAAAAATGTAAATTAAAAAAAAAGATTCAAATTTTTTGGATGGAGTTTATTTATTTATTTTATTATTATTCTTTGAAATCTACAATCATCATTTACTATAAATATTTTAAATGTAAAAAGAATAAACAAATAATGAATGTATCACACAACATTTAAAAAATACAACGACGTCAAAACAAATATTTGTTCTATTTTACTTCCTATTTACATCATCTTTATTCATTTGTTAGAGAACGATTAATTTCTAGAAAGTCAAATATAAATTATATACATACTAAAATAATCGCTTTATTTTCTCTTTTAACTTGGTCATAAATATTCAAAATAGACTTTTACTACCTTTCCTCATTTTCAATTCTATCAGCTTCCATCTTTAATAAATTCAATAATAAAAAAAAAACAAAAAAACCTTGAAAGAATCTTTAAATGAGATTATTAAAAAAAACAAGACTATTGTCGCCATTTAACTATCTTGTAACGTGTGTATTTATAAACTATATATATATATAGTAGGGTATATAATAATTTATGGTTGTACATATGTTTTTTAGTTTTATATGTAATATAAAATAATATTTAACCACGAAGACAATAATTGCGATTTATCTTATACGATCGATAGAATAATTAATACTATTAAATAAAAACCCATTACCATAGGAGTCGGTACAGAAATTAGTCAAAGTGGAGTACTTTTCTTGCATTTGTACCTAAGATTCCTAAGAAGTACCAAAAGAGTACCTAGAAGAGTAAAATCCTTAAATTCAGGATGGCGTACCTAGGATTTCTAAGAATTATCTATGAAAGTACAGAAGTACCTATGAAAGTACAATTCTTCAATTTTGGTCGACGTACCTTAAACTTCTTCAGAGTACCTTAGCAAATTCTAAAATCGCACCTTACTTTTGATTGGCAATTCCAAAGTCTATACAACCCTTCATTTTCATTCCAGTGTCGTCGAAAAATTTCAACATTATTCATTCACTTTTATATTTATCTTGCAGGTATCAACAATTAATCTGAACTAAAATCAATAAAGCTTCAAACTTGGAAATGCTAGGAACGCTTTAAACGCACATTGCGGATCATAGAAAATTCCTTGGGTTGGAAGGATATGCATTCATTGTAGAAACCTCCCAAATGTACAATTTACAATTTTTTCCCTTGCAATATGCCACACCACACCTCCTCGCTGTACAATCTTCTATCTAACGTTTCCTTATTCACTTTTCTTCCAAATCTCCTAGCACTTATTTTGTATAAAGTATCCTTATCTAGAGTTTCGGTAGCATCTAAAATAAAATCACTCCAATTCAATATCTGAACTTTACAACTGTTTTCTTCGGCCTGATGATTTCATATAGTAGAACAGTGAGCTGCGGAATAAAATCACTCCAATTCAATATCTGAACCCTACAACTGTTTTGTTCAGCATAATGCTTTTAGTTAGAGGAATTGCAGTGAGCTGCGGAATGTATTTTTAATCTTTTTTAAAAATTATACAGCTCTCACATTTTTAAAATTTTTTATTCACAGGAAACTGTATTATAATTTCATTTTATTGAGTATTATATATAGAACCTAATTATGGAATACCTTCGTATTTAATATCATTAAAAACTGCAAGAACTACAGTCGGAAAAACTATAAGTGGTGAGGGTATGAAAGTAAGTGATAAAAATGAAAGTACCAAAGTGATAAAAACTATATGTGTTAAAAATGTTAAAAAAATTCAATATTTATTTAATGGTTTTTTAGAAGATTGTGTTTTAATTTTTTTTTATATAGATTCTATTTACACTTTTTGAATATAAACGAATGCAGGGAATCAATAGATAGTCTAACATTTTTATGGCCAAACCCAAAACAAAACTAAAAAAATAAAAAAAATTAACAGAAACATACATTTAATACGTATAGTGAGTTGATAAATAAATTATTTTCCCTTCGATTTATTTCACACAAGACAGTCATAAAAAAAAACAGAAAATAAATCAATAAATTATAATCTAAACCTTGATATTAGGTACTTTTAACTTTACTATGTATGAATTACTAGTGTTTATTCAATTTTAAAGTTTTTTCACATCAAAGAAGACGATTTTAATGGAAAAATAAAAATGTTTACAGGAAATTGAAAATTATATTATACAAAGTCACCCGATGTCAAAGTTATCTTGTAAACAGGAATTTTATACAGGAGGTTTGAGCACCATTGGAAATTTATCCATTAATCCGCTAGCAATCCATCCTCTCGTCCCTGGTTCTCTAATGTATCCCTAATGTATCTATAAGTTTATATTTCAGTCTATCACCAAAAATTGATGGTAGATCTTTTGCATTTAAAACTGTTTTGATATAAAAGTAAATTTCAGAAATAAGAAACAGTTCTTCTTCCCATTAACCTTAGTCCAGCAATCTACTTTTATATTAAAACACTTTTAAATGCAAAAATCTACCATCAAGTTTTTATTCTCAACATTTTAGGGAGCTGGTAATACTTAAATAAAAGTATATATTGAAAACAATATGATTTTTTATTTTATTTTTTTTTTTAACTAGAATTGAACTTTTTCTCATCGAAATTTTAATATTGCCAACTCATATAAAATAGATGGACAGCTTACCTTACTCAAAATTAATAAATTCTCAGTAGAATTTCTTAACCTCATAACTATAATGAAGAATAAATTAAGGTATCGCTAGCACACTAATGCTAAAAAACTTTGGTAATACCCTTTGTAATCTACCATTGCCAAAATAAATACTTATAAATATTTTAGAAACCCCATTTTTGAATATAACTCTCAACTACCTTCTTATTCAGATTATCGCATCGCCCTATATATAAACCTTTTGCAAAAAGGGATTACCTCAATTTTGAAATCAGTCTTATTCCAATTTCAATGTCCTATTTGATTATTATATTTTTATTACTCAGAACTTTGAAAAATCAGAGTTCGAAATCCGACATTTTGTACCGACCACCTCCCAATTAAAATAAACAATATCATAAAATGTAATTTGATATTTTCCATTTTTTTTTTTTAAAAAAAAACATCAAATAACAATGAATTTTTAATTTTTATTTTATTTCTAGGTCTCAAGGTTCAATATTCAAAAAATACAAAACAAAATTATGAAGCTATTTTTGATAAACGTTACCTTGACTGCCATACGAAAGAATTTACAAAAAAATATTTTATGGCATAAAATGGTGACAATAAAAAAAAACTTTTTTTTTATAATTCACAAACCCAATAAAATAATAAAAAAAATTTATACTACAATTCAACTTAATTCAATTTTTATCAAATGATCTTTTTATTTAAAAATTTAAAACTCCGAATCATTAAAAATTCTAGACACGGAAATAAAATTATCACATATTGGAGAATTACAATTATTAGATTTTAAGAGGGGGCCTTTGAGTTCACCAATTTCAAAAACAGGACTCTTAAATACTTCACATTGGTACATCTACCTAAAATACATAAAACCAACATTTTATTGTAATATAATTCAAATGTACGAGTTTATTATATGGAGCAGTCATATTTTTATTCCAGGAATTTAAACTTACCCCTGAAATGTCTGTAATTTTTCACAGGTCGGAACTCCCAATTGGCAAACACCATCAATTAGAAAAAATATTTAAAAAGAAGTCCACTTTTAATTCTAAGCTCTTAATTCAATCTTTAGTTAGAATACTACGCACAATATTCGGTTGTTAGTGCTACTATTCTAACTGCAAGGGGAGGTATTTTTGATAATCCTCATATTTTAACTATTCAAGCTTTCCACCTTTTCTAAAATTTAAAAAAAAAATAATTGCTACACAACACAAATATATGTAAAACTAATAAATGAATAATTGCATACTTTTAGGGCAATATGACTTTTTTCAAATTTTTGTTAAATTGTTAAAGTAATAATTCAAGGAAACGTTGTTAAATAAAAACGGATGTTAAATTACTTTTAAAATTTATTCAATTTGAATAATGAAAATTTAAAATTCCGGAAAATAACAAAAAAAACATCAAAGAATTGAATCCCATTAATGGAAGCCGAAAACAAAGAAATTTTTTAAAATATAAAATAATATCATTTGCAATTATATCAATTATTATTTTCGGAAATATTGAAAAAGTTTGCAACATGAAAGGGGAAATTATTATTGCGAAAAACAATTTGAACATTTTATTATAATTGAATTACAATTTTACATTATATTCTATATGAAATACCTATTATATTTTTAGGATTCTATTGTATTCCTAGGATACGTCGAATTAAAACATATTCGATATTATACACCATTGTTCTTCCTACATAGACTGTACTTAAAACGGAGTATACATTGAAATCAAGCAAAGCAATTTATATCAAAAGAAGCCATTTTTAATTTTTATTTCATTTCTCATTTGATTTGTTTTTTACATTCCAATAAAATTTTCCAATTATCGCAGCTCGTTTTTTTTATACATATATATATATATATATATATATATTTTTTTTTAAATATTCCACAATAAATACGACTCTAAAGTATTCTATATAGAATATACTAATATTAAATCTCAACTCCATCTCTAATTTAAAACTTTATCAAAAGTACCAACTAACTCAAATATCAATTTTCATTAAATTGAAATAAAAAAAGAAAAAAAAAAAAAAAAAATCAGACTACAAAGCTCACGACAATACAGACATAAAAAAAAATTAATGAAAACAAATACTAAAAAAAAAAAAAACAGATCCTAGTATATTAGTAATTGACCTAGATTCAGGAAATTTTTTTTTTTTCAAAATATAATAACGGATGATGTTTTTAATAGATGGCGTTTCCATATTCACTATAAATATATTGTGTTCTATATAGATTTTTATATTTTATATATACATATATGTGTTTTATTAAATTGAGGAGCTTAAGAGTGCATAAGTACAGTGATGGCCATCACCATGACAGTTTTTTTTGAACGAGCAGATAAGTTTGGAATCCCTGGATATAAATTATCACTTTTTAATTTGAATACAGAAATTGGTCTGTACTTGGAAATGTGTATGGCTTTACCAAATTTTACATAAGTATATAGAACAAATCGTTAAATTAATGAAACTTCAAAAAGAAAGCGCAGTTAACTTTAAATTACTTCAAATTGCTTGGTGTGTCAAAAACGTGTTGAAAAAATCAACAGATTCAGAAACCCATTTTGCAGCATAATATGAAACCTGTGGTATTTCAATATTGATGGTACCTTACATGGCACCTTAAGATGAAGGCATCAACGTAGAAGTCATTTAAGACAGCGTTGACATACATTCGAAGGTTTTCCTGATTGCCAATTCCGATTTCTTTAAGACAGCGCGTCTGGCAGGAGAGTTACCGTGCATCATTTATTAAAGCTTTGGAAAAATTTTTAACCATTTTTTATTAAAAAAATATTTGTAGATATTTTTATGGCCACCACTGTATTAAAATTTTTTTTTGCATCATCCTTTTTACTATTAAATGTGATATGTGACATGGTTTGATACAGTATCTTAATATATTTTTATACATTTAATACTTGTATATATATATACACTAGCTAGTACCCGGTGCGCGTTGCTGCGCCTCTCAATGGAGGTTTAATTGAAGTTGATGTTACTGCAAAAAGTTAACACAAAAATTACACACGGCTTACATATGTAAATTTTAAAATGTATGAAAGCAATCTTTCTAAAACGATTTTTCTAGGATTATCCTAGGATTTTTTGAAACTTTCTGTAATTCAAAGCAGTACAAACTACTTTCCAAAAATTTGACGTAATCTACTTCCAAAAAAATTTTTTTGACCAATCGTAGGACCGACTGTTAACAGTCTCAACTCCATTTTCAAGTTGCTTCACACATATAAAATTTGAGGTAAACCGGTCAAATCGTTTATAATTTAGAGTTAAGTAACGCAAAAATCTATTAAAAGCCACTGTGCCCCACTGGGTTAAAGGAACTACACTTTCTCTTTGGGCAAAGCAGTATTGCGCAAAATTGGATGTCATTTGCTTCCAAATCACTCAACAACATTTTTTTGAAGCTTTCTTTTTAGCCAAAGCAGTACTTCGCAAATTTTGACAATATTAGCTTCCAAAATTATTTTGACCAACCGTCGGGCCGACATGGGTTAACAAATTCCAAATCTGTTAATAGTGTCAACTCAATTCTCATAGGGGAGCACGTATACAAAATTTGAAAAAAATCGGTCAAACCGTTATTAATTTAGAGTTAAGTATTGAAAAAACCTATAAAAAGCTGTTGGGCCCCAATGGGTTAATGCAATACAATAAAATTTTTTTTTGGGCTTTCTTTAAAGCCAAAGCAGAATTTCGTGAAATCGGACAAAATTTGGACCCAAAATTTTTTTTTACCACCCGTCGGCTCAACATGGGTTAACAAATTCCAAAACTGTTTATATTGTCAACTCAATTCTCAAAGAGCATCACGTATACAAAATTTGAAGTCAATCGGTCAAACCGTTTCGAATTTAGAGAAAAGTATTGAAAAAACCTATAAAAAGCTGTTGGGCCGCAATGGGTTAATGGAACTCAACAAAAATTTTTTTGGGGCTTTCTTTTAACCCAAAACAAATTTCGTAAAATCGGACAAAATTTAGACCCAAAATTTTTTTTGACCACCCGTCGGCCCGACATGGGTTAACAAATTCCAAAACTGTTAATAGTGTCTACTCCAGTCTCAAAGAGCATCACGTATACAAAATTTGAAGTCAATCGGTCAAACCGTTTCGAATTTAGAGAAAAGTATTGAAAAAACCTATAAAAAGCTGTTGGGCCGCAATGGGTTAATGGAACTCAATAAAAATGTTTTTGGGGCTTTCTTTTAAGCCAAAGCAGAATTTCGTAAAATCGGACAAAATTTGGACCCAAAATTTTTTTTGACCACCCGTCGGCCCGACATGGGTTAACAAATTCCAAAACTGTTAATAGTGTCTACTCAATTCTCAAAGAGCAACACGTATACAAAATTTGAAGTCAATCGGTCAAACCGTTTTCAGTTTAGAACAAAGAAGTTTAAATACTTGCACCACAGCCCCAACTTGGCGGTCCGTTAGAGCAAAATTTTTGGGCCACGATTTCTTTCGGTACCCAAAAACCCCTATATACAAATTTTCATGAAAATCGGCTGGGCAGTTTAGGAGTCTATTCGCTACAAACAAACAAACATACAAACAAACAAACAAACAAACAAACAAACAAATAAACAAACTTTCTCTTAAATAATTCTATTTCTAATAAACTTATATATGTATATATATAAGTTTATAATTTGTTACTCATGTCATATTAAAGTATACTGATATCCTGATATCATATATAAGAACTACAAACTGTGAATTATTTTCAATTTTACTCACAATTTTTTGATATATATTGAGTTTTGATACGCACCACTATTTGTAACGCCATTTTTATACTTACAATTCTTACAAATGTTAAATAATATGTATATATATGTATGAATGTGTATAATAAATTGTATACCTTTACAATGAAAATATGTTGTATCAGATAAATATTGTTGTCAACTTATTACTTAGCACCCTTTTTTTCTAATTAGTTCGAAGTAAAAATTGAAAAAAAGGAGTTTGGTCCTAACAACTATAGGAAAAGTATTTGTTTTTTTTAAGTAATCTTTCTTAAAACTAATTTACTTTTGAAACTGTAATTTATTTCCACTACTTATAACATTTTTGCGATTAAAAGTCGCAAAATTTTAAAGACATCCGAAGCAACTGATTGGAGCCCCTCTGGGGCTCCTCAAAGTAATCTGAGACATCAACTAACAAAAATCAGGTCTCTTGTAACATATAACTTAAGAAAAACTGTACTGTATTAAAGATCTTCGGTTTTGTTAATAAGGATTAGAAAAGGAAATTTGGAGAAAGAAACTAAGGCTGGGGATTGAAAATTATGAATTATGTAGGGTAAAAGGAATGTGCTGCGAAATTATAAAGAAAGGTGTTAATATTCTCCTATTGCCAACTCAAGGTAACATTTTATAAGACATATGTTTTCAAAATGAAATGTTCACATAGAAAATGTATTTCAATAAGCTGGGCTACGCTATATTTACAATTCTTCAATTTAGTGATAATGATCTGCCGTCTTTAAAGCTCCACGTTGGAAAACTATGGGTTGAAAAATTAAATGTTTAATTTTTTACCGCAATTTTATTAGATAAAAATAACTAGCAGCGATAAACCTGCCTCAGTTATAAATATAGCATAAAATAAAATTCAGAATACCTTCCAGGAACATGGTAGATATTTTTTAAAACAAATCTTTAGATCTAACAAACAAGTAAAAAATCGTTACAAATATGAAATGAAAAGAAAATATGATACATTTCATAAAAAGTTTTTTATATATTGTTTTGTAAAAAAAAAGAGTATGTAATACAAGAACAAGTTTCTAATACATCAAGTTAGTGGAACTTATATAAACATATATCTTACTTCCCATATGACAGACTGAAGTAAAGCGATATTTTTTTACCACGTAAAAGAAATTTAATAATATTTTAAAATATAACATATGTCAGTAATTGTGATGTTAAATTGATGTTAGTTTAGCTGTTCATTGATTCATAAATCTAAAGTTTCTCTTACTTTAGATAAACCATTAGGAAATCTTTCTAGTATTTTTGTATTTACCATAGAAACAGATTTATAATAACATAACAAATACCTTCTATTACGTAATCTTTCAAAAAATGTGATCCGAAGCAAATATTTCTTCAAAATCCAAAATCATATTAAACTATTCTTCTTCCTCTTCTTCTTCAAATACGACTTATATTTCTTGTGGATTCTGATGCATATTATACTGTTTCTCGTGAAGCAAAGCCACCCACCATTTCTTTATCTTTTTTGAGGGTATCCTGGTTTTCACTGAGTCTATGGGTTGTTGCCACATTCAATTTTGCGAAGTTTCTCCACATTCATTGCATGGTCTAGAATAGAATTGAATATCAAAATCAAATACTCAAATTCTGATTTTGATGACATTACCCATTACATTTTCCATTAGATTCCTTCATGAATGCAGAAAGCTGGGTACGAAATTCAACTTCAGCCATATCCATCGTGCCCCTAAAGGTTGAAAAAATAATCAAAAGGCATCTGAAATACTAAACCACCCGGTAGCATAAAATTTCTATACACCAACAAAATCTCGCCCCATTGCCAAATTAATGGGATAAGCACTCAACCTGCTTGCGCAATATAATGAAATACAATTAGGGGTAACAGTTCTTTTTTGTATCTTATTTAGATATTGGAGAGCGGTTCTGAGTGTTCCAGCAAATATGTGAGAATTATACTCAAGTCTCGGCCTAATATACAGGTTTTATAAATTTGAAGTAGATTTGGAGATATAAAATCTTTTCTACACTTGCTTAATAACTTCAGCCATCTTGCAGTATCTTTTGTGTCCGAAAATATATAATCATTCTACGGAAGTTTTCCATTTACTGCTGTGCCTAAGATTTTAAGTGCTTCGGAATTTTGAAAATCTATATTCCCGTAAGAAATAGTAAGTGTAGAATCGCTTCGCTTTGTTGATAACAGACAAACTTGAATTTTTAAAGAATGAAAACTGACCCTGTTCACACTTCCCAACTCCTGAAAAATTCTGAATAATAATTCTCTCGAATTCAATTTAAATCTAGAAAATCAGTTACTACTAGTATATTCAACCTCAGTCAATTGAATTTAAATTTTACCCGTTAAAAATTCCACTATTACCCGTTTTTCCTTTAACTTTTTCCTAAATGCACATCCATTTCCTAAAACTAAAATTTAATACGGAATAGTTCAATATACTCTATGTAAAGAACCTTTTTATAATAACAAATCAAATTCCACCAGTAGGTACTGAAATCTGTTTTTGGCACAAAAAACAAAACAATCATTTCCTTGTTATAAAATAATATTACATATATTCTACGTTATCAAGTGTGTCTGTATATATCATATATCCATATACACAATCATATTACATGTATATACAAAATAACTGTATATAATAGATATTTGAAGAGTTTTAGTTACACGTGTAATCTAATATTTAAATTGAAATTCATCAAAAAAAAAACAAAATTAAATTTGACACGTTCAAAAAATATACTCATATTATATAAAACATTTTAAAATTAATAAATTTTGAAAATTTAAAATAATTTTGATAAAAATTATTTTCTGAAAATGTTAAATTTAATTTTTTAGTAATTTTATTTTAAAAAATCAATAAGAACGTTTACAATTTTGCGGTTACACCTCAAAATTTTCTATCAATGTTCTTCAATAAATTATGCAACGAAATTTGCATCAAACCCGTTTCAATATAATATTTCTTCAAATGAAATTTGATTAAAATAAAACAAAAAAATTATTACTGTTATATTTAATTGTTAAAAAATAAATTTCATCCTACCTCTTCACATATCAATGAATCATTGATAAAAACAATTGTTGTGTAACTTGGATGTTACAATTAATTTATTTCAAGTTTTCTTTTAAACTTATTAAATTTTACTTACAAAAATATTCTTATTAAAAAAAAACATATAAAATTTTAACATATGTTATTCTTAAGAAATCTATTTAAGGTATCATTATAATGGAATTAATTTAAATCATATATTGAATTATATTTAGGATCACTAACACGTGTTGTTTAGAATCCAGAAAAAAATGGATTTTTTTTAATAAAAAGTAAAGTAATTCAGATTACCTTAGAAAATGTAATTATCATTTTGAAGCAACTTGAATATAGCATCGGTGCTCAATTAAAATCTTTAATTTCACCCTGCAAGAGCAAGTGTGGATATGGCTATGCCAAAGTCAAGAAAAATGAACAGTGCAGGATAAAAAAAAAGTTCACAAACCTATTGTACGAACCACTATATTTTTATCATTTTTCAGGGCTCTTTTGCCTCAATATTAACCACAAACTTCATTGGTTTATTGTCAAATATAGTTTTGGTGCAACTAAAATTTATCAAAAAAATTTATAATTTGATGATTTGACTAGTGATAATTTGTTGGTAAATCATGGCCTAGAACATCATTAGGTTAAATCACAATTGTTTTGACGTAGTAATAAACATAATTATATGATTATTGAATTTATAATGAGTGGTAATTGCAAAAGACCCAGCAAAGAAGATCCATAGAAATCCATAGAAGAACACCTACCATAGAAATTATCTGCTTAAGTAGTCTAATTTGATAGTAGGTACGGGTTTAAATCTACTGCAATCACTATAATAGAAGTTCAGACAAAAGTTCTAAAACTCCTAAATTCAAAAAGAATTCAAAAACTTATAGTAGTTTTCAGAATCAGCACACTCTTAGATTCTAATTAGAATTCATCATTTCAATATATTTTGACTCTGGAAATTAAATATTCGACGACTCTCTAAATTGAATCACTGGAATCCTAGAATCTGAAAAAATGAAGTAAATAACCTAATCATAATTTTCTAAATATTGGTAATATTACTATTTTTTTATTCAAATTTGATTGAAACACCTTTGTATATATATAATATGTATATATACATATATATTACACCTACACTTATTTAAAATAAACTTTATACCTTCAACAACCCTTTAAAAGTTCACCCAATCACCCAAAATTAAAAATTAAATTAAATTAAAATTTTTAAAATATAAAAAGTACTTTATACACTCTCAACTTATTTAACTCAATTAAATGAAATAAACTGGTAGTTAATTAATACTTGAAATCTATAAATTATAAAAATTAATTAAAAAAAAAAACAATTCATTAAAAAAAAACACAATCCAATTAAATTAATTAATTAAAAAACTTTTCATCATCGATAAAATTCACTTAAAAATTTATTTAAAAAAAACAACGAAGAGTGTAATAGAGTAGACTGTGTCAACTCTGGGGTACCCGTATTATTGTAATTATATAGAAAATAAAATATAAGTTGAAAAGCAACTCTTCGAACCTCTTCTGCTACACCAACTTTATCTTATTTAGACGTTGGCCATTAAAGTTAATTACTATTGACATAGAGTAATGCCCATATAAAAAAAGAAGTTGTATGACAGCTACTCGAACCCACTGCAGTAGATCAACCAATTTTGCACAAAATTTGGTCATAAAACTAAAGTTCTTTAGCCTAAATTTCAGACTCCAGGCTTTAATAGGTAAAGAGTAATAGTCATATAAAAAACTAGTTGTATGACAGGTACTCGAACCCGTGCAGCAAACTGGACGGTTTTCAATTGCGATGACAACTATTGTATAAAAACGAATATGTGAAAATTTCAAAATCCTAGCTTCTTTATATTTTTTAGTTATCGTGGGGATGGACGATCCATACCTTTGATTCTATGTCTACCCACCACCATTTCTACGTCACAAACGTAATTGCAAATTTAGTATACCCTTTTGACCTATAGTCATACGGTTATAAAAAGCAATTAACCCAAGCAAACATCACCCTACAAATTATGCCAACAACTTTTTTCGAATTATTTAATTATCAATTCAATAACTGACATTTTTAATAACCTCTTAAAAGATCGACGACACTTTGGAAAATGGAAAAAATAAATTCAAAAAAAATAAAATTAAATAATAATTATTTGAAAAAGAAAACTGATAGTGACATAAATCGTATTTTAAGCTGTTCTAAATATTTTTAATATAAAAAAAAAAAAATTATTATTTTATAAATTTTATGGAAAATTATATGCACAAAAAAAATGAAATACAAAACACATAAATAATTCATAATTCAAAAACTACACTTATTTTTTAAAGAATTAAAATAAAAAATGAAATACAGAGAAATTCAACAGAAAGCTCATTAATTTATATGTCAAAAGGTTCTTTACGTTTGCGTTTTTTTTTTTTGCAATCTTTCGTATTCATTAAAAGTCTGGGTGACATCAATAACTTCCATAAGACCTAAAGAGAGAATATAAAAGTTTAATGAATTGTAAAATATTATTGTATATATATATTGTATATATAGAGGGAGAGAAACAAAAAAATTATAATAATAATTATCAACATTTGACACAGATTTTGACTTTTTTTTTCATTTATTTTAATTTCTAAAATTTTTTTTAACACCTACCAAATTACAGTCAGAGAAATTTTTCATTCCAATAGTGGTTATAAATAAACTAAAATATAAACTTCAGATAGAATTATATTTCATGTATGATTTTATATCCTACCTTCCTTCCATCCTATCATCCCTCCTTACTGCCTTTCAATCTCCAGAAATCTTTCGGAAAATGTCAAACTCAAACTGAGTCACAATCTGGTTGCGTCGACATATGCAGATTGTAAAGGCAAATAATATCCAATCTATGATGTGCCACTTAATTACTCATAAAACTCATTTAATTTTTAAAACACTAATTTTGTATCTAACGGTAAAATTCGTTTTATTTTATTTATTTATTTACACATATAAGTCTTTGAAAAAATGTTGCCACCCCTTAATGCAATATTTAACAAATGATTGAACTTTTAACAATTTTATATGCCAATTTTGTGTCTAACTGTAAATCCCCTTCTAATTCTTTTTTTTATAGACATTTGTCAAAAAAGTGTAGAAACTGCGATTTATTTTAAATATTTTGAAAAAAACTTAATTATTACGAATTATAAATTAGTTAAAACACAAATTTGCTAAAATATTTCTTGAATTTTTAACTTTTGATAAGCAGTAAACGTTTGTCATATCAGTTGCGTTCCAAAACACATAAGCTGCGCACCCAAATTCAAATAACGTTTATCATCTAACTTAAACTTCCAAACATATATGCTGCGCACCCAAATTGAATTAACGTGAATCTTCTGGAATTGCGCTCTCAAACATGTATGCTGCACACCCAAATTGAAATAACGTTTGTCTTTTAAAATTGCGCTCCCAAACATATATGCTGCGCATCCAAATTGAAATAACTTTTGTCTTTTGGAATTGCGCTCTCAAACATATATGCTGCGCATCCAAGACGAAATAAATTTAAGAAATAATATTTGTTAACTGATTTGCGCTCCCAAACATTTATACTGTGCTCTCTAAAAAAATAACTTGTGTCATCTGATTTGCGCTCCCGAATATATTTTAAATTATAAGTTTTTTAAAAGCTGAAGGGCATCAGCAAACCTCTATTTTATGAGACGTTTCACAAACCTCAACTCATTTTTCGATAATTATCGATATAAACTTATCCTATTAGATACGTAAATTTTAAATAGCCTGTATGTAGTTATGCCTTAAAGTTTCCTTAGAAAACAAGTTCCTCCTTATTAAAGTAAAATAACTTTTGAAAGACTTTCATTTTCCTCAATTGTATTAATTATACATACGATTATAATCAGTAATTAAAATTCATTTTAATAAAAACAATGACTTTATTATTTTTTTAAAATATTCACAAAATTAAAATAACAAATTTTAAAGAATCAAAATCTTATGACCTATAACATAATTGTGTGTCAAAAAATTTTCTAATATATTCAAAAAAAAAATAAATTTGAAAATTCTTGAAATATGTTAATAAGAAAATTTAAATTTTAATGTCGAAAATTTAATATGCCAAATTTTTGACAAAATTCATAAATTTTCATAAATTTTCGAATTAAACTCCATTTCCATTAGAGTTTTAATCAGCTAGAAGATAAAAATTTGAATTTAAATGAAGGAGACGCGTAAAATGAAGGCGATATACAATTTGTCATAGAATATAAAAATTTTTCATAAAAAAAATTAGAGCACAAGTTAATGAATGTATATATTTTATGGAACTGTTAATTAAAAATGTAAAATAATTTGCACATTCTGAAGGAAGGATTTAATAATTAAAAAAAAATCTGAAGGAAAACAGATTAGATATAAATTCCCACTTGAAAAAGTGTTTCAATTTATTATACTCCATATTTAATAAGAACATACATACAAAAAACTAATCATATTAAAGTATTAATCATTTTTATATTTATTTTTTTTCTTCAAAATGACGTCACATTATCTTCCACTTACGTCAGTCAGATTTTACAATTCTTCCAGTTTAAAATTATATCCGAAGTAATGAGCTTTTCTTCAGTTAGAATGTGTTCTGTAATTGACACGAGATATCATTGAATAAAATTTTATTATTATTTTGTTATCCTTTCAATTTTTTATTTTATTTTATTCCTTCAGTATAGGGAATCGTGTATCTTAAAAAAAGGAGTCATGTTTCTTCTTTTAATACTTAGAGAGTCCTTTATATAAATTATTACAAACATGCGGCAAAATATAGTAGTCATACATTACACTTGAATCATTGCTTTACAATAGCAATAACTCGTGATTCGAAATTCTTTTACATGCTAAACTTCAGAGAGGGCTGAAGCAGACATATTTTCATAGTAAATAGTTCTAGGGTTCTCTTATCTATCGTTTATTGATGAAATTGCATGGGATTCCAAAGTTATCTTGCTTGATTGGAAAAAAATAATTCTTCAATTCAAAATTGCCTTATAATACTTAAAAACTACTCTTAATTCAAGAATTTGGGTCCTTCTCCGGTAGAAATGACTTCAGGACGCGAGGAATGATGAAAATTTTAAAAAAAAATGTAGCTGTATTTACAAGTCAAGGCAAATTAGTCTTGTAAAAGTCAAAGAACTTCAAAAATTCAAGGACCTTAAAATTTTTCACACCCTAACAAATATTCCTACTAGCTTTTAAATACCCCAAATCTATGAAACAGTTCTACCTCTTTCTATATTAAATTTCAAAAATTTTTAAATAAAAAATATCCTTAATATCCTTTTGAAAATTTTATTCACTTTAAATTTTTAAATAAAACAAATTTTTAATACTAAAAGCTTTCTACTCTCTTTATATATATGTATATCTATTTCATTCACTCTTTCGATTTGAAATTTTTCTCAAATTTTTAAAAACTATACTCTAAATTTCATGATTTTTACAAATTACCAAAAATTTTTCATTCTTTTTCCTTTGATTTTTAATTATTTTCTTTCAGAACACTTTTTTTTTACAGCAGTGCATATAATTCCATGTTCGCCTAGTGTTATGCAATATTTTGTTTCTGTTTTTTTAAGTACTTTGATTTTGATTTGGTTTTTTCAAGGACTTGACCCATCTTTTCGGTCATATAATATTTACAAAAATATATATATATATATATATATATATATATGTATACGTGTATTTGTGTAGAAATGTTTGTATAGTAAGTACAAGGATTATAAATTACAAAAAAAAAATTTTATTTTCTATTTTCCAAGGCTGAAAATAAAAATGTAAATAAAATGTACAGTATATATACACTGTATGTAATGTGTACATTTTAAATATGAATGTTATTTAAATACATGTTTTACTCATGTGAATAGAAAAATACTTTTTAAAAAGCTCTTATTAAAAGGATTATAAGGATTAAGGCTTATAAAAAAAAAATAGAAAAATAAATAAATATTTTTTGGTGCTAGTACTTATGCTTTACAGCCTTACAAAAACGACTTTTTACAAGGACATATTAAAGTATTCAAAAAAAAAACAAACATAGGACATTAAAAGGTTTTTTTAAATAATAATTTATTGATGGATGCACTTTATTTTGGTGCAGAAGAAAATCACTTATAGAAGTATCAGGCTAATTTGAAATAATTTTAGAAGTAGATAATCAATGCAATCAACCATTCATATGATCCTGTATTTCAACAACCACATTCCAAGTCAAACACATTCTAACACCCACATTCTACCAACCATATTCCAACTCTAAAGACTCCCTAATTTTTTAAGCTACCAAAGTATCAGTCCTTCAATTACAAATTCGAAAAATGGAAACGAAAATCAAATATTATTTTTTATAATTCAAATTGAAACTTAATAATTTTAAATTCAGATTTAAAAAGTTTAAATTGAGACTAAATCATTTCAAAATGCTATTAAAAAAGCTTGAATTGGGGTTAAGCAATTTAAAATTGATTTTCAGATTTCAATCACTATTCACTAAAGGATTATCAATGCTTCCTAATCTTTATCAAAATAAAATTCTAATTTAAAAGGGTTTAATTTGATATAAAATTTATTAAGTCTCAATTTCAAATTGTTTAATCTCAATTCTAAATTGTTTAATCTCAATTTCTAATTTTTAAATCTCAATTTGAAATTGTTTTGTCTAAATTTTTTAATTCTCAATTTGTAATTACTCAATTCATTTTCAAAATTCGTTAGTCTCAATTTAAAATTATTCAATCGCAATTTTATTTATTTATTCTCAATTTAAACTTGTATTGTCTCAATTTGTAATTGTATAAACTCAATATAAATTCCTGTTTAGTCTCAATTTAAAATTATTTAATTCCAATTAAAACTTAGGTTTTAATTATTCTAATTAGTAATTTTTAATTTCAACTTAAACTTGTTAAATCTCAATTTTAAATTGTATAATCTCAATAAGAAATTAAAAAGTTATATAGTTAAGTATAATAAAAGGTTTTTCTTAAACTTACTAATAAAACATCATGTAATAAAATTAGAAAAGGATTATATCCTTCGGAATAGGTCCCTAATATAATTTGACAGACAGTCACTATTAAAATTAATGGTTTATTTTTTATAAATTAAAAAAAATACCCTATAAATTTTGTTTGTAAATTAGAAATTTTATTATACATTACATTTTTTTTTTGTAATTTAGTTTTAAGTAAATGAACAGCAAGTATTCTATAGAATGTTGAAAAATTAATTACTTTTGTGCAATTTTACAGTTTTTTGCAAATTTGTTTAAGGTTGAGGCTTTTCATTTCAATTATACCTATATAGTATACATATATAATTCGTATTTTGACGAGAAAATCTAAAAATCCTTGACATTTGTAAAATAAAATTAAACTTAATTTAAGTTGAAAAAGCTTTACAACCTTGTAAAACAATTACTAAAATAGTTATATTTTATATATTTTGAAATAAATACTGGCATTTCTTGAAGTTTATATTTACGTTTAAAGTAGTTTATAATAAGTACACGTGCCTGTTGAATTTTATTTTCAGGGGCTCAAATTGAAATTAATCATTTAGGAATTTTTTTTCTGGAAAAAAACTTTAAATTTGTAATTTTGGAGTGAAAGTTGAAGATTTATGTAATGGAAATGAGAAATGCACACTAAGATAATGAAGTCACTTCACATAAGTAGAAATCTCAAAAAAGTGTGAAGAGGTTTGTAATCTGGGCTTTTCGCATTTCTATTCATGGCCTAGGCGAATAATGAACGAAGAACTCTGGGTAATGATGAGGCAAGAGCCGATATGTGGGTTCAAATTAGAAGAAAGAAGTGGAAGTGGATTGGTCACATTCTAAGGCGGCCAAAAAGTAGCATGCCAAGCCCAAGATTGGAACCCGCAGGGTAGGAAAAATGTGGGAAGACCAAGAATGACCTGGAGCAGATCAGTCCAGAGAGATTGTGACCTATCGGGAAAAACATGATCCGAATTAAAGAGGTTAGCGCTAAATTAAACAGTTGGAGAGGCTATGTGGAAGCCCTATGTTCCCTAGGGGAATAATGAGGGGAAAAAAAATAAAAAAAAAATCACAATACTAACTATTTTCGGAATATCAAGACTGTACTAGAAAAGAATCCAGAAAGGAGTGAGTCCTTGTGTCGTCATCATTAGATCATGATTGGACTGAAAGAAGTAATTAATTAATATCATAACATTGTAGTTTAATCTATAGATGCAGACATAATAAATCAGCGTAGATAAACATAAAACAATATTTGATTCTATGTGTGGATGTATTTGTATGCAAAGGATTAAAAAATAAAGGATAATTAAGTAGAAATATTTAAACAATGTTTCTTTACTATTTACCTTAATAAAACTTTTTGAAATTTTAATTAATTAAACTTAAATAAACGAAAAATAACAAAGAGTTGATATTTGGATTAATTTTTAATCAAATTAAATATGTTTTTTGTTCTCCTCCTCCTTATTTGTTTTCACTTTAATCCTTTTTAAATTCTCAAATTCCGAAGAAATGTTTTTAAGAAAAACAAAGAAGAAAATCTTCTTGAAACTAGGAATAAATTAAGTTTGATAAGGGTGTTCCAATTTAAGATTATGGGATCTATTTTTTCTCACACATCAATACATAGATTGTAGACTTGGTTTAACTCATTTCGTATTGTAAAGTTTCAACTGTCAATTTTGTTATTCGTGCCTCACCACTTTGATTAAAATTTCAATTGAAAAAATGTCAAAATATAATCAATCTCTTTTATTTCAATTTTGCAAATGTGTGTGTTTTGAAAGATTTTTCCGGGACTGCGTGTATTTTTCTATTATCCAGGCATTCTTTTGATTTTTAAACAATAAAAAGTAAAAAAAAACGCCTATAAAAATTTAAATCCCATAAGGACACTAAAGGATCTCACTTGTCACTTGTATTTTAAATTTGTTTTCATGTTTTTCATTCAATTTGATTGTAAACACAAGAATGATTTATTGTGTCATGATTTTGGGGATCTGGGTAATCAGTAAGGGATTTTAATTAAAATATTTTAAATAAAATTAATTTTTAAAAAAAAGGGGTTAAACTTTGACATTATTGATTTGTTTTGTTTTTAGATATTTTGATGTTTCATAAGCCTTTTAGGAGTACTTTCAAATACAGAACGCGTTCAAATGATAACATAATGCTGGGTTAGTGACTAGTAGAGTATGCAGGCGGTTAATTTAAATGTAGGGATATTTTAAGACATAGAAGAAATATTTTAAGATAAGATTAGACTTGGCCATAAATTGGGTCAGAATAAAATCAGATAATCAGATCACATAGCATTACCAATGATGACTTCGGTATATTAACTTATTGAATTTAAACGAATCTGGCACAGAAAGTGGAGATAGACGGTTAATAACCTATGGAAACCCCAATTATTTGTAGAATTTGAAAAAGTTAATGCATCATATTTAATTACAATCATTAGAATTAATTTAAATCAACTTTTTGAAACACATGGAAACATTAATTTGATAAATTAGAAAACCAGGATGCAAAATAGCAACAAAAATATCTTCGAAATTTTTTAGTCTTCTAATTAACTTTCCTTACAAGTCCTCACTTGAATCAATTTCGTCTGAAAGAAGCCCATCTTCTTAGAAGTCTATGAAGAGATTCTCAACAGGGTGCCGAGGAATAAACTAAACTGATAATCTCTGCTTTAATATTTTTTTTTAAAAACCTTAATTTCGTATTTGTTCAAATCCTTCAAGATTTCTAAATGTTATAATAGTAGAACTTAGGGACAATTACTTTCGTAAATCAATTTCATCTGAAGGAAGATAATTCTTAAGGAATATAGAAATCTAGAAGCATCTCCTGACTGCGATTCCATGGAACACACTTAACTGAGAAGCGTTTCACCTTAGAGATTTCCTGATATAATATTTCTAGAAATGTCGAAACTTTATGGAAATGCAAAGTTTCCAATTTGACTCGATAGAAATTCTGATTTATTTTAAAGGATTTTTTAAGACTAATCAAAATAATGGATCGATGAAAGTAAAAATTTTCCAAAAATATTTTTAAAAAAAAATGAAACTAAATTGAAAAATAAAACTTTTCTTGAAATCACAAATCAATTTTTTCATATTATTGGTATCATTTTAGTTTTGCCAATTTTTTCGCTTTGTGTTTCTGTTTAGGAAATATTCATGTCCTTTGGGTTATTTGTGATTTTTTCATCCAGAAACATTTAAAAATATAAAACAAATGAAACATACGAACATCCTTTTTAAAAATGTTTTTGTTTATTTTTGTTTTTTAAGGAAAATAAAAGGAAAATTTTTTTTGATTTTCCTTTTTTATTTCCACAATTTTCTTTTAAAAAAGAAAAACAAATATAAAAACAAATATATGCTAATTTATTTTGTCCTTTCTTCAAAGTCAAAGAAATTTCAAAAAACAAAACAAAAAGTATAACTTAAATTTTAATACAATTTATATGAGGCAAAGAAAAGGAAAATTACTTAAAATTTAGGAAAAACAAAATGGAAAATAAAAAATTTTCTTTTTTAGTATTAAATAATATTGTAATACATCACTTAGGAATTAAATAATATTATTAAAATCTTTAGCTGCTATATAAGCTCTTTTATATATGAATATTAATATTATGAAATTATATATAGTTAGTTAAATTTTTGTATAATTGGTGGCAGCAGAATTTTAAGTGGAAAATTTTTCATTATTTTTCAGCAGATAAATTCTATTTTTAGTAAAAATACTTTTCTTGTTTTACAGATATTGTATCTGAACCTCCTTGTTTTATCCTAAGGTGCTTAAATGCCATTTAATACTTAGTCAATTGAATTAAAGTTAATAATGCCTTCCTTCAAACAATTCTATTGGAATTCCTATTTCTATACTCTGGAAATTCCTAGGTGGTTCGAAACTGGATTTGAAAACTAATGTAATACTTTTTTTTTCATATGAGGGAATATATAGGATTCTGCAACTATTAGGGAATGAGGAAAATTGAAAAATAGTAATACATGCTTCTATCCAGTGTGTTTGCCTTTAATACAGAAGTTTTCTATTTAAAAATTTGTAACTCAACAGCTCTCCTTTATTTTCCTGATTATCTTCTAATACCTCTGTCTCTTATTCAAGCTTAGTTTTAATTTTTTTATAATTTCATTGAATATTAATTGAATTTTATTTAACAGAAGGGAAACCAAAATCTCAACTCACCATCATAAAACTGAATATGGTTTTAAATGTCTTTATTAAAATTGCATACTTTTAGGATGATCAATAGTATTTGATTCCTTATAATTTTAAAGCAGTTCATGATTATCAATTTGAATAATGTAAATAATATATTATAATTTAAAACCAAACAAACTGTTTTAATTTATTTTTTTAATTTTTTAATATCTTTTATTTATTACTTAATTCCAATTTCCCTTTTAACGCACTGCAAATATATAGGTCAACTTTCCAAATGGGTAAACAAAAAAAATGTAATTCATTTATATATATACAAAAAAAAATTAAATACATCATATGCTTTTATCTATTATTGTACTACCAAAAAGTGTCCTTCCTCCAGAAGGAAACTGGAATAACAAATTAAACTTTAAAGATGTGTAAGACCATCTGTGATCAATCAATTTGGAAATTTTTCTTTATTATAATAGATTCATACCTTATAAATCAATAAACATTTAATGTACATTAAATTTTATTTTAAACGAAGAATGTCTTTTCTTTTTAGCAATGTTTCATTTTATACATTTAACTTATTTTACGAAAAATTTTATGTAGCCATCCTAAAAATATGCAAAATATAAACCCGTATGATCCATTTAAAACTTCAAATACATTAAAGTTTTTCCATTAAAAATAATATTTTAAAATAAAATTAAAGCAATTTTATTTACAAAAATATATATATATATATATATATATATATATATATTTTGACTTCAATCACGCCAATTAACTTCAATTCAGAGTTTAAATAAATATTTTTAATTATAGAAATGAAATTACTAAAGTAAAATAATTTATCCCTGACTACAAAGGGATGTATAATTGGATCAAGATTCATAATCAAACAAATCAAGGTGGAAGAAAATGTCAAAATGTAACTTATAAGTTAAGAACACCACCTAAAACCATAGTAAAAATTGTTTAACAATGGATCCTTACAGGGACAAAAACATGCGGCTCTCTAACTCAAGAAAAAATAGAGCAAGCAATTCATTTAGAAATTACAAAATGTAAGAACTCCTAAGTAGAAGCAAAAGTAACAGCGTCAAATTGCATGGCAAGAAATATGAAGAATGGAAGTCCTATGCTTTCAACAGGAGTCAAAAATTATCATATCTATGTTTCAACATGAAAAAAGAAATAAAAATTTCGAATTAATAGATCACTTCTCCTCAATCTTATCTTCGATCTTATCACTTATCTTCTGGCATAAGAATCACCTTCCTTATCCTACAGATTGCGACGCAAGAAGGGTTTTAATAGATCGCTTCTATTCAAAGTTACCTTCGGTCTTATCACTTTTCTTCTGTCATTAAAATCACACCACTGATTGCTATGCGAGGATGGACTCTACTTATTTGAATTTCAATCAGCCCTTTCTTTTTTTAGAGACATTTGTTCGTTAAATCTAAATAGCCTAAATTTGTTGTTTCACGGCTCGAATCGTATTCAAAATCACCGTCACCATCCATGCGTAGTCCCAATCTCCCCAATTCTTTGCTAAATAATTCCAAAATAGACATTCAAATTCAATATTTCATAACCAAACTATTAAACCACTGTTAAAATTCCGTAGCTTTTATATAATAAGCCCTTAAATTTCCATTTAAATTCTACTGTTTTTATTAAAGCAAACCTTTAAATCTTTAATTTTTGTGCACGTTTTTCATCAAATCACCAAACGAAACCTATTGTAAAAAAAAATAACTGTAAATCCCCATTTTTTGCTGCTATTAAAATACATCAAACTTATACCAAACTGCATATACAATACTGCATATTAAAAGCATTTTAATTAAATTTAATCTTTTATTTTTTATTTTAATTTTTCACAAAGTAAAACAAAAAAAAACCAATTAAAAATGGAAAAATTATTTGCATTAAAAACAAAACTCTAAAAAAAACAACAAAAACAACAACTATAATTAAAACAGAATATTAATGCAATATTGCAATGTTTTTAATAGCGCTGTTGCAGTGAATACAAATAAAAAAAAATTAAGTATTATAAAACCTGACTGACTGACTATCAATTGCATTAAATTTGTATTGCATCAATAGCATCAATTTTTACAGTTGAACTTTAAAAAAGGACTAAAAAAAAGGACTATGATTATTTCTGGTTTCAATAGTGATTTTCCAGCTCTATTTTCTTTTTAATGCGTTCCCATTGATTGTTTCCTTAAACTTAATTCGTTTTTTGTTTTGCAGCAATTTTCCAAACCCTATTAGGGTGCATTAAAAGTAATTTCATTTCTTTTAAAAAAAATGTTACGAATCCTTCGGAAGGAAAAATTTAATTTTGTTTTTTTTTTATTCGAATGAAGTAAAATGAAGAAACAAATAACAATTCTAGTGGCTATTTAATTTTAATTAAAAAGAAAAGAGGTTAAACTTAATTAAACAGTAGATTGTTTCATTATATTTTGTATATGTATAACAGTTTTCCTTTGTTAGCTATTTAATTTTATTTTGCATTTGCCTAGGGTTCTTTTATAAAATTACTATTTTTTTGGAGTATTTTAAAATTAACTGGAGGTTCGGAATTGCTTATGAACTTTTTAATTATTTAAATTTAAAATTGATTGTGCTGGTGGGATTTAAGTTTTTAATTCGAATACAATAAAAAGGAGAAATTAATTCGAAGAAGCATTAGGACTTGGCGACGCAGGAATGGCCGACCTGAACTTTTTTCCCGGATGATTTTTTCAAAAATAATTCAAACGTAATGTCGCCATACAGAAGAGCGATAAGTAGGTAAAAAATTCTCACGTCTATTGCCCGCATTACGAAAGCCTAAAGCATACCAGAACAAATTTTTAATATCGCTGAAGACTCATATGGATTGATCCAATTTATAGTTCGAAGCGCTTTTGAGTTCTTCAAACTCTAGGAAAACAATGGAAAAGCTCTTCCATGATGTCTAAAGATTCAGAGTTACGTTGCCATATAATCGGGAGTAATAATTAATCAACATATTTTAAATCCCAGTAAAACTACTAAATTCCACCCTTCCAAATTCCAAATCCTTCAAACTCCAGATATCCTTAATCAAATCCAAAAACTTACATTAAGCTCTTAATCTAAAATTTAATATACACAAAACCTATAATAATAATAGTAATTTAAATCTGAACTAGAACTTCTTAAGAACCAATCTACCAAAATTATACTATTGTTAAATAACATACTTTAAAATAGGTCTACTTTTAAAACACATTGGAAACAATTAAAATGTGAATAAGTTTAAAAAAAAAACAAAAACTCATTTCAATTCCAATTAAATAAAACAAAAGGAAAATGTTGTTCTTATTCTTAATTATTCATTTCTTTTTACTTGCATGTTGTTTTCTTCTTTTAAATTCTAAATTCTAAATCTGTTCCCCCTGAATTTAAATACAAAAACTTAAAAAACAACAAAAAAACAATACATCTTCCAAGGACATCAAAAAAAAAAATACGGTCTTTAACCACAAATAACCTTGAAACAATTTTCCATTTGACCGTATATTTAATTGTTCTACTCTGTTCTACACTTTCTCACTTTTATTTTTGTGCAATTGTAAAAAGTAAAACATTCAAGTGACTTTTTGAATTGCATATGTGTATAAAAAGGTATGCAAAAGGATAAAAATAAATTAAATGTATTTATGGAAAAAGGTTACCAGATGTTATATAATTTAGTACAATAAAAATAACTCTTTTGGAAAATTTTTGTATAATCCATGACTTCGTATAAACTTCTCGGATTGTGTTAAAAATATTTTTTTTTGATTTACGTTTTTTAAGTGTTAAAATAATATTAAACTGGCAACCCTTTTTTTATTAGTTCATGAAATATTTTAAATTTCTTTAAATAATTAGTATGTAATAGGATTCACACTATACTGTATACGCATTTTTAAAAGGTTATTCTAATATTTAGAGTTTTAAAGTTTAAATGATCGATTATTTGCCATCTGGCAACCCTCTTTTTTTATTATTTCTCGATATCAACATAATTTTAAATAATTGCAAGCATAATACATAAATTTTCGGAAATACTGTACTTTTTATACTTTTATATATACTTTTTTCGTAATCACAACTTCTTTATTATTTTCCATCTGGCAACCCTTATTTTGTTAATTAATTGCAAATTTTCGAATTACTTCAAATGAAATGTTATGGGATTCAAACTTGATTGCAGGGATTCAAACTTTTTTGGTTTTTTTTTTAAAAGAGTCTTCAGTCACAAAAAGCATTTAAGTACCAAAGTCATAATTTATATGTCAAATAAGGTTGCCAGTTATGTTTAATAGAAAAGAATATATTAAAAAAATTCTATTATTTTGAAGGACCTGTTATTGGATGCCAACTTTTATTCTTATATGAGGAGTTCCAAATTGGACAACATCTATATACTATTTGTAATATGGCAACCCTAATTTTATTATTTCATTTTTTTTTTTTTAAATAAAAATCTACATATATATGTATGTATAATTTATATGTAAATTTTTTATGCGGTTAACATCATTTAAAGAGTTCACTTAACCCAATAAGTTTGTTTTATTTTCTATTTCTAGAATTATTCAATTTTTTTTTTTTTTTAGGCTCAATCTATCTCTTTCTTTTTTCATTCGTTTATAACTTTAACATGCAATATATGTAAGACATATACATATACATTTACATATAACTGATGATTGAAATAAATAAAAAAAAATGTTTCAAACAAATTTTAGAAATGCAATGAAGTGTTGCAATATGTATTCAGGATAATTTAAGTGTTCGCGTACAAATAAAAACAAAAGTTAAATTTGTTTAACAAATTAATAGGGGTGGGTACTTTAAAAAATATGTTGTATAAAATTTTAAGTGTAAAACAAAGTTTTTCATTTTATTTCAATGGTTCATTTACTAAAGGGAGTACAATATGAGTACAATGCACTATAAAACAAAGAAAAAATGAACCGAATATTATGTTAAGAGTTATTTTACATTTTTGTAACAATTACAATATATTATTTTCGATAGTTTTTTTTATTCGAAATTTTGTAGTACACTTATGTAAATTTACTGTTAATTTTTTTTAAAAAAGATGAATTACTTATTAAGTTGTTGAATTAAATTTTGTGAAATTAAAGGGTTAAATTAAATTTACAATTTAGAGATGAGATTTTGTAAAATTTTGAAATCGAATGAATGGAATTAAGCTGAATGTGCTAGTCTTCTATTTAAGTTAAAGTCTTCTCTTTGAAAGGGCACGGAAGATTTTTCATTCAATTTCCACTCCTTTAAGGAGTATAGCACATTGCCCAAGCCTATTTGGACTAGGCTTCATTTTCTTTAATCGTTATATTCACTAAACCGTTGATTACTCGACTGTAGCTATTGTATAAAATAATGAATATACAAATGTTAATTTTTGTGCGCCATCTATTATCTTACACAAGAGTTGTTTATTTACATATTTATATTAAATCTTATCTTATATTACGATATTAACTATTACGATATAATTTTAAAATTTTACAATATTTTTTTATTAGATATGATTTGACCGGGGTTTGAACCCGAGACTTTCCACATGAAAGGCAGCGCATTTTCCACTACGTCATTGGTCAGATAGAATTAGTTATCCCATTATTATAGTATAGCGATTAATTTAACCAGGTATATTGCATCTTAAAGGCAGTTAATTTTTATTACAATTGGTTTGATTTAGAAATTGGATACCGTAAATTACATCACCTTAAATGTTTTGAGGGCGCAACTTAGCCAAAGAGCTATAAGGATTAAGTGTTTAATGTGGAAGAATAAGAATTTGAGTGTGATATCCAAATATTATGAGCAAACATAGTCTAAATGAACTATCAAATGCAGTGGTTTCTGTTTCAGTTCAATAATTCATGCCTTACCTTTTAATGAGACTGTCCAGCAAATTAGGTCTTCGACTTCAATGTTTATAAGAAAATTAAAAGCTGAGGACGTTAGTAACTCATAAGGATCTAGATTTGCTATAAAAGTTTTACAGAGTTCAGTTTAAAAGAAAAAAACTTCGAGCTGTAATAAGTAAGGGGAGCAGTTATTGTATAAAAAGTGTATAGGGGCTACTTAGCATAACTATTTCAAAGAATCGGCTTAGGCTTCTTCATTTAATTAGAATATACAGGTTTAGTACAATATCATAAAATTACCAAGGAGGATTTAGATTAAATTACTCATCCATTTTGTATAATGAGTTTTTACTCAATTGCTTTAGAGAATACCGTAATTAGGACACGATCCTAAAGGTGATGATATTTTTCCACCATTTTATTCATTATTTAAGTAGTAATTTGTTGATAGCAAGGATTTCAAAACAAGGACATTTAATACATAATAAAATATGAAAAATATATCACCCAATAAAATCCACATAATCATTGATTGTGTCTCTAAAGTCCTTTGTTAACTTTATTACCTTTAACACTTTTGAAATTGAACTCTTTATACTTTTTATATTAAATTATGTCCAATCAACTTTAAAACTCAAATCTAAATCAATATATATATATATATATATATATATATATATATATATATATATATATATATATATATTATACTATATTTATAATCAAATTTCTATCTCATTCTTTAATACATTTTAACATAATTTTATTTTAACGTTTTACTATTAATAATCAAAGTTCATCCCTTTGAAATTCTTTTTTTTTTTGCATCCTATCTTTAAAAAAAACGTTCAACGTTTAAAATTATTTGGTGAACGCCTATAAATTCACAATATCTGTTATATCTATTAAAAAACTAGATATGTTAAGTCATTCAAAAATACAGGGTGTATTGCGATTAATCTACCGTAGAACTAGAACCTATTCTGAAGGTCAAAGGAAAAATGTTACTTCTTTTGGAAACGAGATCTAGAGATTAGAGTTCGGATGCTTATAACTTTAAACTTAAGAGAGAAGAAAAGGAATACTGGACACTGTAAAGGTTACAGTAATACCGTTATATTTTATTAATCTAAATGACATTTTGGGCTCCAAAAAACTCGCTGGATCTTAAAAGAAGAGTTCAGAAACTCGTTGACAATAGTTTGTCCTAACTTCCCGTTTGGAGCCTACCTTTTAAATTTTTTAAATTTTTTACCTTATTTAATTCTATCTTATATAGGATTTCGACTTAATTAACATAAATCTAATTATATACCTTTATATTAACTTGCCTGTGTCTGTGGAGTTATTTTTTATTCCGAAAATTAGTGATACACTAATATTAGAAATTTGACCACAAATTTATAAAAATTGTATGGTGCAGTGGTTAGCGAAGTGGCTTCGGGTGGAAACAGATCTGAGTTCGATCCTCGTTAATATATAAAAATTTTTTTATACTGTGAACACTTATTAAAACTTTTTATTCTTCCAATACCTGAAAGTAGAACCCTACGTCCATAAAAAATATGTTTTAATTTTGGATTCCAGTTATAACATTCGCTGATGACAGATTTATGTGGAAACACTCTATATATTGAATTTCCAGCAAAATATTTCAGGGGATAATTCCGAATTAGTAGTACTAGGGAAAAATTGGAAGGAAGTGGTGGTTTTTAAAATAATTTTGTATGATCCTTGCTCTAAATAAAATAATAATTACTTGAAAAGAATACATTCTTCAGTAGGGGGAAGCCTCAAAAATAGGCTTTCAGAGATGGTCAAGGTACCTTCTCATAAGCTGTGTGGGCGAAAAGTCTTTTATGGATTAAAAGGCTCTATATCTCAACATCCATTGATAATAGGCTTCCTCTTACCATGCAATATTTTATAGTTGTAGTTCAGAACTTAGGCATCATTTCCTTAAACATTTGGACCCTTCCCACGAAACACCCTGTATATGCATAAAAAAACATTGAAAACCAATAAATATTTTCTATCAAAGTTTTTTACCTACTATGGTTTCAAAAAAAAAAAATATAACAAAATTTATTTAAATAAAATATATGAGGTTATTTCCTACATTATCCCATGAGAATTAAATACTAGATAAGCACATGTTATGTACTTTAGACACATTTTTTGTATAAAAAAAAAACAACTCAGGAAGGCAATAAAAATTTTTTAGGTACCTACTATTATTTTTTCATAATTTAGGAATTTATTTTTTTGGGGCTAATTTTATAGTGTTTGGGAATTTCAACAATTTTATTTTTGGGAAAAGCCTGGAATAAAGGATCTAAAATAAATGTTTATATATATATATATATAGAACATACATATAAAGCATGTAAAAATATTTATTTAACTAAAAAAAAACACAAATATAAAAAATACCAGGAAAATTGAATTTTTGGGAACCTGGATATTTTTTTTTTAAATTAGGTTTATATTTACCTTTACATAAAAGAATTTCGGAATTTTTATTGTTTATATTTGGTTGAAAAATTGCAGGGTGTTTTTTTTTTCGTGTGTGTGTAATAAAACAAATACCAGCATAAATTGTGTAAAAAAAGTTCTAGGTTTAAATATTGTTATTTTTTTAGAACAAATATTACAATTTTACATATTTGTTTATTTTTTACTAGAATTTATACTTTTCATAGTAATAAAACACTTTTCTAGAAGACCTAATGAATTTGATAGCTTTGGGAGTTCATAATTCTAATAAATACTAATTGTTTTTTTTTAATTAAAATTTTCAATTTTCAATTTTTTTTTTAAATTAAATACATGGGTATAAGTTTAATTTTAATATCAAAATCTTAACTTAATATACAGGCACTCAACTTTTGAGTTGAGTGGTAATTTCAATCAAAAATTGATTTTCTTTAACCCTCGAAATGTAAAAAGAGTTCAAATTTATTAAATTTTTAATTTAAGATTTCGATTAAATTTTATGAATATTTTTCATATTAAAGTTCAAATATTAATTAGACCTTCATTTCTAGAAAACATGGATAACTAACCTAAAAAAGCTAGAGCAGACTTTGACAAATTGCAATGTGTATGGACAAATCTCCTGAAAAACCAGATGCAGATATTCCGGACATGCGTGAAAAGCTTCTTAATGTATGGTATTCAGGCCTTGTTTACGTCGAGTATTAGAAACAGCAAGCTACAATCATTTATAAATAAATGCTTCGGAACCATATGTAAGATATTCTGACCCAGTGAATAAAGATTTATGGAAATTAACTTGAGAGCAATCAATAGCGCGTCAAATAAGGAAAAATAAATGGAGGTGGATAAGGCACACGATACGACACCAAGGATGCACAGCGTGAATGGCCCTTGAATGGAACTCGCAAGGCTACAGAAGAAGTATTACCTGGTGCAGAACAATAATTATGGATCTAAACTCAATTGATATAACCTGGGATAGCGCAAAAACATCACCACCCAAAAGAGTTTGATGGAAATGTCTAGTAGAAGTCCTATGCTTGCAAGAGGAGTTAGGAAAAAAAATTCTATTAAACTTTAAATTTATTAACACACTGCTCTAAAACAATTTTTCAATTTTGAATTTGAAATACTTTTCTAAATTTTAACCCGTTTTGGGCGAGAATTGTAGGAAAGGGATCATCAAATACCTAAAAAAATTCAACGTATTTCTATTTAAATATATATACTCTTTAATTTTCTGGACCTTATTATTCATTAAACAAGTCAAAATGTATTCTAAGACTATATTTTTAAATATACAATAAAAGGTCCAAATTCCAAAAAAATTCTATTTCGAAAATAAAATTAATTCATGTACCTTCACCCTTAAATTGGAATAATAATCTTGTATATTTCTACCTTGACTCTCTTTTATGAAAAACTACCGAATAATATTTTTGAAAATTAAACTCTCTAAAACCCTGCATTAAGAAATGATATTGAATATTCAAAAGCATTAAAAACTCAAACTTTAGATTTATTACAATCGATATAACATTCAAAACTCAAGAAACGTTCATGATTAGGTGATTTTAAAAGAATTTTTAATTTAAATTAATGTATAGAAGCAAATCCTTTAATTCTTTTCTAAAATTGGTTTTCATTTAATATACATATCAAATTATAAGTGACAGAGGCACGAAAAATATTTTAAAACCATCCTTCCATACACGAAAAACAGAAAACAAAATACAATAATTCCATTTTGATACGCCAAACTTTATCGCACGTCAAAATATACTAAAATTGTAAACAAAGTGACAATTTCCTAAATAGTTTCCGATATAGTAAAAAGTAAAAAGCTTTTACAGATTTACATAATAGCTTTTATAAAATTTCATCCCCATTTCAAAGAAAGTTTTATTTAAAGCTACTTAAAATAACTTGTTTGAAATTTTCCCCAATACTTTTTGCAGAACTTTTCTCAGAGAGAATATTATATTTTCTAGTACCGTTAGAAAAATTGTAGAATCTGCAAGATAAATCTGACAACTGAAAGAATATTCTGGTTTTCGAAGGATATTTTATTCGATTACAGTTTTTGTAATCATATGGTCTTACGGAACTACTTTGAAGGAAAAGAAATGAACTTTATTTTGCTTCAAAAATGCCTGTTCTATTATATTTAATTTTTAGCTTGAGAATGAACCTTTTATTCGAGCACGGCTTTACAATTTGGAACTTCCAATGAAATTTATTCTAAACATCTAATACACTTCAATATTCAGGTACTTCTTAAGAAAAAAAATCTAAAAAAGCAACGTCGATAATTGCTCGCATAGTCATTTGAAAACTACCCAAATTGTACGTTCAATCGTCCTGCACTACACCTTTTTTGGAACTTTGATATGGTCTTGAAATATTTCATATTAACCAATCAACAAATTCGTACATCTTTACATTCGATCTTCTTCAGACTTGAAAATCCATTAACTGCTCACATTTAGCCATTCATTCAAATAGTCATGGCTTTAATTTTAATACAGGCAATGCGTCTGGGAACTTTGATATAGTCTTGAGATATTTTATATTAGCCAATCAACAAATTCGTACATCTTTACATTCAAACTTCATCAGAATTGAAAATACATTAACTGCTCACATTCAGCCATACATTCACTTAGTCATGGCTTTAATTTTAATGCAGACAATGCGTTATAAAATAACAATTTTAAGCAGTTTTTAAATAAGTTTGCTGGATATTAAATAAGTTTAATGCATTTTCCTGTATTTGCTTTAAATTTCAATAACATTATATACATATATATTTGTAAATAATGCATATTTTTAGGCAAACATTTTATTATTAATATTAACATTACTATACAATAAAAGCTTTGCCCTAGTGAGTAATATTTAATATACATAGAAATATCCATATTCAATATATAACTTAAAAAAGTTCTTATTAACTTTAGAATGTCCTTCTCTGCCAAAATTCTGTAAATAAATATAGAGTATATACTATATACACATAAATAAATATTTGTATATTATATAGTAAAATTTTCAAGAATTTGTAATTTAAAAAATTTTTTACTAACACATATATTACTTCCGGAACTATTAAATCCTTTTGAAAAGTTTTTCTTTAAACTATTTTTTTTTTTAATTTTTTTTCTTTTTTTTTATATTGTTGTTTTTGTTTTTTTTGTATAACAGTTGAGTGTTTTTGAAAACTTTATATATTGGTAAAACTTAAAAGGATTTTCTTTTCATATGAAAATTACATTTTTGGTTTTTTTTTTTTGTTTTTTTTAATTAAACAGGTGTTTGAAAAACTGAATATAATTTTATATTATTTTTTTACAAAAGAAAAACACCTGTAGAATATAAAGGTAATAAATTGAAAATTAAAAAGAAACCCCAAGTAATTATATAAAAATTTCCAGGAATAGTTTATTATTTTATAGAATATGGGGTAATTGTATTAATAGTTACAAAGAAAATATGATCTGGTAAAATGGGGTTGTACTTTTTTAGTTTCCTGAAGTTATCCCCTATTAATGAAATTTGTACACAAACAAGGGGGTTAGTAATACTAAATTGTTTTAGAATACTATTTTAAAATTCTTTAATTAGAATCTAAACATTGATCCAGTACCAGTTATGACTTTGTAAACACTGAAATAATTTTTTGAAGAAAAACTTTACGTAGAATATTATATGGTCCTGTAAACGATGGCGCAGTCTGGCAGAGAAGATATAATGCCGAAATCTATGAACTGTATAATGACGTTGATGTAGTCAAGAAAGTCAATATCAGACGCCTTCATTGGCTGGGTCACGTCGAACCGATGAAATGTCAACCAATGCTCCAGTCAAGAGAATATATAAAGCTAGACCTCAAGGAAAGCTACGTCGAGGCAGACCGAACCTCCGTTAGGAAAATGAGATATCGGCATACTTAAAAAAACTGCACATCACCAATTGGAGGAGATTTGACCAAAACCGGGAGGATTGGAAGGGAATATTACATCAGGCCCAGAACCTTGATGCATTGTAGAACCTTACAAGTAAGTAGGTAATTTTTGGACTTAATAATCCTAAAACTTCTTGTGAGTAGTTATGATTCTCTGATTAAAAGCAAACTCCCAGAAATTTTTAACCAATTTCGAAGCAAGAGGATAGCAATTTGTCATTTCGGGTTTTACTTTTTCTCTAGCTAGACAAACATTTCGAGCAATTGACATAATATTTTGAGAATTTGTTGCCCGGGCATATGGAATTCGCGGGTTGGTTCATGTTCTTCAATGTCTTAACTATAGAACCTGTGATACAAACTGTAAACAATGTGATTACGGTAATGAGGATATGATTTTGGGATTTGAATTATGAATATTTGAAATAGTAAGATTATGCTAGATGGGCAAATTTTAATATATGTTTTGTTTCTTAAAAGTGAATATAACTGCTCCAATAGACTTTGCATTTGTTAAAAAGGTTTCGACTCAAAGATTCGTAAAAAAAATTTTTAAAATGATAAATGGTACTTTTCATATATAGAAACCAAAGAAACTTACAACGTATCACATTTTCTATGGTACAATAAACTAATAGGGGGCTTTAAACATTCATTTTCCATGTATTTCTTAAATTTTAATTAGACATCCCTTTAACACTACTAATTAAAAATTTCCGCATTTATTACTTATAGTTTATTATACTAATGTCCTCCCACTCCTTGATTTTGACTATAATTTATTTTTTAAAACCTTTTGTATTAGTTTCCTAATAATCCTTTCATTTTCTTTCAGCTTCCTATAAATGCAATATTAATTCAACTTCCTTAAGAATTCCTTGATTTAATTAATTTATTAAAATGGAAAAAATTAAAACAATGACCATTTTCATCATAACCTAAATCCAGGAAAAAAAAAATTTTAAAAATTATGCAACAGTTTTAAATAAAAACGGAGTTAGACAGGGGAAGGGAAGGGGAAATACACAAAAGAAAAATATACAATTTCTTTTTATAACTTAATTTGCAAATCCTAACAAATATTTGTATTATCCTCTTTATTTTTGTTTTCTGTCTTTACTTTTCAGGACGATAAGGACCTGAACAAAAAAAACAAAAAAACAAAATATTAAATCCTTTTTTAAACATTATGGTCTCCTGATTTATATCTTTACTTTCTTTTCATTTCTTCAGTTTCCTACTTTCATCCGAACTAACTGTAAACTTTTGATATTTAAAAAAAAAAAGCAAAAAAAAATTTATACAAGTTACCAATGTCTGAAATTCTTAGCAAATTAATGTATATTCAGTGTGTAAATTGGCTTTAACTTCAAAATCATTTTCCATTTTAAATTGTATCGTTTACTGAACTCTTGTGGTTGATTTTTTACTTTTACTATGGCATCTTTTGTTTGTATTTGTATTTCTTCCTTTTTTGGTAAATAGTCTTTTCAATTTCTTTTTCATTTTTTGAATTGTAATTTATTTAACTCTTCTACTCTTATTGAGGTAAAGATCTATTTCTATTACAAAAGCACGGAACGAAGCCGCAAGAAAACTGTACGACTTTGTTATCCATCATACTACACCGACATTGGCTATGACGACTACACATTGGATTTTTTAATAGTAACTTCACGTTGTCGCCATTTTGTCTAACTCAAACAAAACGTCGGTTGTGAGTTTAATAATTTTGCAACTAATTGATAATAGACTTTCCCTAAAAATGAATCCAAAGATATCGGCGTCGACGACATGTAGGGACGTTTTGTTGACGAAATAAAAAAATGCTGCGGAAACAAGTATCGGTACATCATTTTTGATATCACTGCCGATCAGTGCTAATTTTTTTAAATATTTCTATAAATATTGCATAACGGTATCGCCCCGGTGCAATGTTAGTCGATATTAATCATCATGAAAAACAGAAAATTATTACCATTTTGTAAATATTGTGATTCAACAAGGAACCTTTGGGCTTATACAATTTAAACAATGGGGACGACCACAATTTCTTTTGAAAATCAAAAGACTTCCTCAGATAAAGCTGTATTTCCACATTCCTTTAAAACAGTTTGCATCCGCTTCGAACCGGATTTTAAATTAATTAGTATCCCTTTTATCCTACCGGAAGTTTAATGCATCAAAATATCAACTAGAAGCAAATTCGAAAATATTTATATGTAAGAGAGACTTCTGAATTCCACAAACTACCGGGTCCCGGAAAACAAAAGTATGAACTACAATGCGCTGGGGTTAAACTTAAAAACATGAAATAACAAAAAAAACACAACACAATAAAAGATAATAAAATCATCTTCTTTTTTGTGAAAAAAAAAACAAGAGCAGCAGTTGCAGAAAACATTTTATTATATAAAGGCAACAAATGGTATAATAATATTATCAACCAACAATATACACAAGGGCAGCAACAGACACTATAATCCACTCAAATGAAAAAAAATATCAACAAAACAAAATAAATTTACATAAAGTCCTTTTTTTTTTATTTTATTTCTTCAGTTCTGCAGTATTCTTCTTTAACAATTCTAGTCCTATATTTTTAAATTTTCCAATTTTTTTTATCCAGGATATTTTATTTCCTTCTATTTTTTCAAATTTTCCTTCTCATTTTCATGATTTTCATTGTTTTCTTTTTTTTTTTTTGTATTTTAAAAGCTTCAGTTACTTTTTTAATATTTTCTATCATGTTTCTACTGACTTCAACTTCAGAAAATTGATATACATCATTCCTAATTCATTCCTTTTCTATTTTCACATTTTCCTGATTTAGAACGAAAAGAAAATTAAGGACACGTAACCGACATTAATAAAAACAACAAAAAAAGAAAATTAAAAGGAATGAATATATGGCTAACGATTAGGATAAACAATAGAAAGTAATTTTGATCCTGTGAATCTTCTTAACAGAAATTCATTGCAAATGTGAATAAAAAATGTGATCCAAACTTTTTCCAGAATACCAGTACCACATTATATTGTTGCAAAGATAAATGTAGGCCAAAAGTTTAATGAACTTAAATGGTACACAAGATGAAGATTATTTGGTATTATAATGTATATACAGTAAGATTATATAGTATTGCATATATTATATTAAGAGGGGTATTTGAATTTTGGATTAAATTCATCCCTCTGCAACTAATCGGTAAAATTGTTGACTTTGTATAATCCTATAGTCGTATATCCTATAGTTGAATCGGTTTATAGGATAGGTAATTTGGATGAAATTCATGAGGAAAAATTTAAGAAAGACATTCACAAGAAAAGTAAAATTGAAGGAAGTCAAATTAAACGATTGAAGCAGAAATCCCACTGTTAAATAGATATGGTAGTATAATGGAGATAGTTATTTGAAATATTCTTCAATTTTCTTTTATTGCTTTAGTATATCGTATAACTACTCAGAGTATTTAATTCTCTATTTGTTAAATTATTTTTGTCCATCAAATCTCCTTAAATTTTTAAGATAATTTTTTATAATAAGAGTATGTTTCTAGAAACCCTGCTATTATTTATGCCATTATTTACTAAAAATACCCTGAAACCAAGTAATTTCTCATTAAATATGAATTAAATATCCAAATTATCTCAAATCTAAAGTTAATATGCAATATAGCAAAAAAGATAACGGTTTTTCCTCATCCTTTATATTTTTACAAAATAATCACTTTTCAATTACTTAATTTAACTTAATTTTTGTCTATACTTTATTAGAAAAAAATGGAATATTAAAAGTAAAGGAAATGAATATTGAAATGTAAATTATTTGATTTCTAAGCTAGGTTCTAGAAGGCCGAAATAGAAAACTGTTCTATTGAAATAAAACAACTAATAACTCTACTTAAAGTTTTCCAAAGTGAATAACGGGTGAAAGGGAAGGATTCATATCTCTTCAGTTTAGAATTATTGAGATGGCATAGCATAGTTTATAGAAGTAAATTTGATTTACGCACTCCATGAATTATCATAAAGCTGTCAATTTGTAAGACATAATAAAGATACAGAATGAAGTCCCATTGTTTTCCTTTACAAATTTTTCTCCTATTCATATACATTATTAATAATTCGCAATCTCCATTCAACAAGTATCCTTATCCCAACTCCTAATCCAAACTCAGTCATCACAAGCTATTTATTTGTGCATGTGTGGTTTTAATTGGTTAAAGTCCAATTCAAACCCTACTTGACAGGATCTGTTTCACGCATAGATTTATTTGAGACTTCTAGATTGGAAACTACGAATTGCAAAATAGAGGAATAAAGAAAATTAATCCTTTCCAATGCTAATAATTTAATATTCATTTAATATATATAATATTTCTTCATTTAATAAATCGTTTTCAAAAAAATTCCAATGACACCATCTTAATTTTATGAATTCACAATTCATTTCGAATAGAATATAGAGAAATCACTTGAATAATTTCAGGCCAGCGGAAGAAGGGCAAATAACTTAATATTCATTATAGATTCTTCCATTAACAATAAATATTGATAAATGAATTTAATTAATAAGACCATAATTCTATTCAACTATCATTTATATTACCTTCAATATTGACATTGACTCTAAAAGCATTACCTGTTGTTTCCAAATTACAAACAAACAAATATGGTACGAGACAGGAAAACATATTGATAATATTTATAATAGGATTCTTTCGATGATATTCTAAGAAATATTGATAATAAAGAATTTCTTCAATTCCTGGTATTCGTTATTAAATCACATAATAGAAAAGTTAATTGATAGCAATTTTTCGAAAATCTTATAATTTATTCTATTAAATATTTCTATATCATTCAATTCATTTCTATCTGCTGTGGAAGCGGAAGACCACATTGACTTTTTATTATGGTTTTCTTTAGAAATTTTCTTCAAATATAAATTGCCTTTAATATTTCTCCCCTATTAAAGTTTTCTTTAGAAATCACTTATCAATTTGTTTTTATTCTTCATGTAATCATCTATGAGCATCCATCAATAGACAGCCCATAGTAAATGGAAAGAATAAAAGATATTAGCAGTTTTATATTACATACATATATGTGAATTAGTTGAACTCCAATTCTGGGATGATCCGGATAATATTTGAAAAAAAATTAATGTAATAAAAGACTAAGTATAAAGGAAACAATTCAACAAAAATATAAACTTATTTGTAATACCGTTGGTATTAAATAAAAATGATTGAAAACATGAAGGAATATTACTGAACTGGTTTTTGGAATTGGTATAAATATTGAGGATATAGGATCTACCTTGGGGTCTAAATTAACAAGATTGACATTCGGAAGAGTTTGTGCAATTTGGAGATTACCACAATTAAACAAAGTTACGAAAACAAGAATATATGAACCGTGCGTAAAATCAATCGGCAGTTAAATATTGCTGTTCAACAAACAAACTGAGGAGTTCAACAAACAAGTTTCAAGTATTTGAAAATTAATGACTCTGAACAGGATAGAAGGATAATGAATGAGGAACTATTAAGCATCCCTAGGCAAGACACCATACTCTGTCAAATAAAAAGAAAGAAATGGAGATAGATAAGCCATACACTTTGGAAACCGACAGAAAATATTGGGCGTCAGATGCTTGACTATAATCCGCCGGGGAAAAGAGGTGGGAATAGACCATATATAATTTGGAGAAGATCAATTGCAAAGGAAAAAAATGGCCAGAAGTCAAGAATATATAAACAAATGTGGCATTTTGAATTACTTAGACACTCAGAGAAGTTTTAGGAGCATATTCTGCCACCATTCATATTCTATCAATGATTTTAAGGGAACGCTATCGGTAAAAAAGCAATTGGCCTGGCTTCGAGATGTAAGAAAATTCTCCTGGCTTACTAATATAGGATTTATACTGTTTATATTTAAAATCCCCCCCGCCGATCCTGCTCCTCACTCTATTTTGAAAGAAAAATTGAAGCAAAAACAAGCAAATAATTACTTTATACACATTATTAAACAGGACACACTATCCTACCGCGGTTTTACTAAAATTAACTAAACAGCAGAAATAAGAATTAAAATAAAATTGTGATCTAATATTTTCACACAATTTTACGAACTCCTTTTTTAGTCAATTTCTATTTGTATCTACCATTTCGTCCCTTTGGATCAAGCCAGTAAAAATTTTTATTCCTTTTATTCATCATACAACGCGACTAAAAATGTCCACAACATAAAGACATCGTTACTATATAATCCACTGTTAACTATTCAGATAATATATAAAACTAAGTCAAATCAACGTTATTGTCCAACACAGTTATTGATTCAATTTCATTTATTTTTTTTTTTTTATTTCTATTTTATTAGTTGAAGTTACCAATTCAACGTATACGTATACAGCTTATGAGATTGGCAACATTTACAATTTACAGAATTAGTTTTAGAAACTGGGTGCTATAATGACTTAAATGAATATTCTGGAAACTTACAAAGAAAAAAAAAGAGTTGAAGCAAATCCTCTCGACAGAGGAACGAATAAAAATAAAAAAAAAAGTTATGTTCATAGCAGTGAATTTAAAGTGATGAGACTGACGACAATGATAGTGGAAACATAGCAAGTGAGTTTTATATGATGTCGGTGTTGTCTAAGTGATAAAAACGATTTTTTTTACTTTTTGCTTTCATAATGATTGTAATAAAAAAAAAAAAAAAATTAAAAAAAAACGGTTACAAAGTAAACAAAAATTATACAAGAGAATCGTGATGAAAATTTTTAAAAAGACTAAAAAGACACATATAAAAAAAAAACAAAAAAACTGAGGAGAAAGATTTAGAAATTAAAACTGATGAAAATCTAAAAAAAAAAAAATTGCAAAGGTTTCAGTATTTTTCCAAATACAGTTGAAGTCTACAAAATTACAATCGAAGACACAATTGAATTTGATTTTTATTTATCAGATATTTTTGCTTGAAATATCAGTTTTCCTATCACAAGCTTCTTTTCCCAATTCAATGCTTCTTTTCCCAATCCAATGCTTCTTTTCCCAATCCAATGCTTCTTTTCCCAATTAAATGCATCTTTCCCGAATCCAGAGCTTCTTTTCCCAATCTATTGTTCCTTTACCAATCCAATGCTTCGTTTTCCAATCTAATACTTCTATTTCAAATCCCATGCTTCTTTTTCCAATCTCAAGCTCGCATTCCTAACCGCGATTTCCGAAATTAGTTTATTAAAATTTAACATCGATTCCAAATCTTGGTAAAAGTTTAAAGCTACCAAAAGGACTGCTTTTTATTATTAGTACCAAGTGTGCTATTCTCACAAAACTAAAGAAAAACTGTCATTTGTGACTGTTGATGTTTTCCATCAAACCCGCAAAGACAAACAGTAGTCCAAGACTTTCTCGGGGAGGAATAACCGTTCTAGGCGGCTCTTTATTACTAATATCATAAGGGCAGTTATTAAGGTTGGCTTTGGGTGTTCTTCACCTCTCCTGGTAAAAACAAATAAAAATCCAAGGCTTCTTCTGGAAGTGCCAATATTCTGAGTAGCTGTGGATGTTTTTCACCTATCCTCGTAAAAACAGAAAAAAGTCCGTAACTTCCTCTGGATGAGCAGCCACTCTAAACGCATTAAACTCTGGAGACCTTCCTAAATTTAATTCTAGCGATAGTTTACCTATGAATTGCTAGTAAGATCATTTTGAACATCATCTTCGACAAGCCATTCAACTCTTGCACTGACAATTTTTAAGTCCTTAAATAACTAATCTAAATATGTACGCAAAATAAAATATTACTGTACTTATTACTTTAATATACACATGTCTAACTCTTCATACAATAACCAACACGTATAAGTCAATATATATTGGCATATTGGCACATTTAAATGGAAAAAGTTATATATTTTTAAATTTCTCATTTATTTTTTTAGATGATTTTTATGTTCCCAATTCGTTTTTTTTTTAATTTCTTTTTTTTTTTATTGTTTTCTATCACAGAAGATGGCGCTCTATATATTTTCTAAAAACAATCCATTATATTCCACCTTAGGTTCAATGTTCTTTTCAAATGCAAACATTCAACACAAATTCAACAAAAAAAAAAAACAACCCAGAAACACTTTTAAGCTGTCAGTGTTTTTTTTTTTTTGTTAATATTGAAACACTGAAAAACACTAGAAAAGGATATTTGGTAGCTCTAGGATCTAAGGATCCTTTTATCTTCATTTTTTTTGTTCAAGTTAATGGAAATTTTCACTGTAGAAAAAAATGAATTTAACGTGTACTGAATTCTCATCACCAGAGAAAACGCGATGAACACTGTGTAATGTGGTATAACTTTAAAATAAAATTGATTGCCACCGCCGCAAGCCATACACACATTACATATACATATAATACAAAATACAATGAATGAAAATAATTTATTTGATCTGTTATGGGACGGTAATCGACAGAAAAATAAAAATTTTTTTAGATGATGAAAAATTAAAGGGTGGTAAAATTCTAATTAAATTTAGAATGCGAAAATTTAAAAAATCAAGATATATAGGATTGTTAGGATTCAGTAAGAGTTCCTTAAATAATTTCAGAGAAAATTTTTCTAAGATTTCAGTTGAAAAAGTTTTTCTTTATTTTGTTTTTAGATTGTGGTTTTGAAGAGTTCAATATAGGGTAAAATTTTAAAAACTTTTAAGACCTTCGAACAGTTTGGTGTTTTTTATATTTTTATGAAAATGAACTCTAGGAGAGAAGATTTTATTCAAATAATTGCTAAAATAAAATTGAACTCTAAAAGAAAGGAATGTATTCATATGCTCGGGCATTTTCTCTCAGTCACTCCCTTTAGGAGCATAGGGATTCAATTTAAAATCACCATTTTCATTCAATTTAAAATCACCATTTCTATTCGTAGATTTTTATACTATTTCATTTTACGATATTTCGCGTCTACTATAAAACCATTTATTCATTTAGCACCGTTCTTTTCTATGTTGTTCTGAGTTTACCGCTTAACCTAAATCCGCCTAGAGAAGTTCAGTTTAGCGTCGTTTGTTATGCATTCCTCATTTTCCTTAATGTGTAGCCAATCCACCTTCATTTCCTTCTGGTGATTTGCTTCATTATTGGCTCTTTATACGTTAGTGCCAACAAATCTGCATTTCATATTCTGTTCGGCCAAAAAATTTGGTAATAACAACTAAGATGTTAATTTATGCAGACTTGTGATTTATTCCTAGTGGAATAAGTGAGCAATCATGAGTTGCAGTCAAATGGCAATGTAAGAGAACTCTTGAAAAGGATTCATTCCTACAGGTTCCGAAGACTTTCTTAAAACCCACAAACCATTTAAAAGAGATTTAATTTATTAATGCATGCTGTTTGGTATTGGCCGTCTCATTCCAGAGAATCAGAGTTTTTTTTGACATTAATTCGCGCATTGTAAATTATTAATAAAAATTTTCTTCTCTTCCCATCCTTTACAAAAAATGAATCATTCTAATTTTTGAAGTTAAAGAACATAACACTCTAGGTAGTGACTAATTCACTAAAACCTCCTTGGTTAAAATAATGAAACCCACAATCTCCAACCGATTCTACAGTATAAAAACTAAAGGGTACAATTAAAGAAAAGATCGCAATTTAAAGGAATATTTGACAATAGTTTAAACTGTAAAACTAATATAATGTTCATGTCATTTTTTCTAACATTTCTATAAAATGCTATACACACAAACATTCATTTATATACATAAAAAAACTTTACAAATTTATAAATATTTATTAAATTTTTATTGTAGAATTTTACAATTTTACAATTTTAATTCCAAAAAAAAAACCAAAACTTGTAAACAATAAAGTTTTTTAATTCATTCTTTTGTTTTATAATTTCCTTAATTTTTATTTTTCTATTTATTTTTTGTCTCTTTCTAACATACTATAAATCATTTTATCAAATATTTTATAAATAAACTTTTTTTTACTTATTTATTAATTCTTGTATAGTTTTTTTTTTACCCCTTGTAGTTTATTACATACCAGACATTTTTTGTCCTTCTCTTTCGTAACACGTCTTTTATAACTTTTTTTTTAACTTTTACAGTTAACACCATCACAAAAAAATATATATACAGTAGTAATAAGTTGTACTTCTCTGTTTACATAAAAACTTTTAAAAGCTTTAATTTTTTATTTTATATTTTTGATTATAACAAAAACAACACAAGAATTTCAGTTTAAACTGCAAAAAGCTTTCAAATACAAAAACAACGAATATGAGTTTTTGTATAACATTTTATTTTGTTTTTAGCTTTTTTTTGTTTTGCTTTTTTTTTTTGCACTACGGAAAATTTGTAAAAGTTTCTCTTATAACAGAAGACAACGGGTGGTTATTAAATGTATGTTAGAAAATCACTAACACTAAAAGCGTTTTTTTTTTATTTTCAATTCAAAGAATGTTGACAGTATAACACTTTCAATCATGTAATCATGTATTAATAGTAATAAGTATAACAGAAGTAAATGTATATGCAGCAATGTCGCTTTATTACAAAGTGTTATATCTAGGCAAAGGTATACAAATCATATGTGAATATGTATGTATGAATGTATCTGTATATTTTTATTTGAAGTTAATATTTTATAATAATAATATATATGTATACATGTGTGTGTATATGCATATTATATATTTTTTAAATATTTAAAATATATTTTGTTGACAAAAAAAAAACAAAAGTGTACAAATTTATAGTATAAAAGATTTTGATGTTTTATTTTTTTTTATTGTTATACTGTTTTTTCTTTTGGTGGGTGGCTGTTGTTGGGTAACTGCTTTTTTTATTGTTGTTGTTATATTTATGTATTATTTATGCTGTTATACTGTTGCTATTTTATTATTGTTTAGTATTTTACTTATTATACAAAGCTGACATACTACAAATGTATATGGAATATTAAAAAGGATTTCTTTTTTGTTTATAACTTTTAAAAAAATTGTTTGTTGCTCAGTTTTTTGTTTTGTATGTTTCAGGATCTTATGTTGCATGTGTGTCTTCTTCTATCCAATTTTTTTTTTATTATTATTTTATTTATTTATTTATGATATTTTTTTATTCTGTTTTTTTTATTCAATTGTGTTTATTTATAATTTAATATCTCTCGTCTACTGTTATGTAATATGATATGATGATTGCATGATGCCTGACTATATATTATTACTTTGTATAAAGCATTTGTACACACATAAACATACATACAAAAATAACAGGATATTCATGGAACTTATAATATAAATATTCGTAGTACAACTAATAACCGGCAACTTAATAAATTATATATGTTTATATACATTTTTTAATATTATTTATATACATTGTATACATTGTATATAAATATGTATATACATTTTAGACTGTCAGAATTATTTATAATCATTGTAATAGACTTCAAAATATGTATGTATAGAATTTAAATCTGAGATTTATTACATAAAATAATAATAACGAATCAAATATCGTATATAAGATGAATATCAAAAAATTGTTTTAACTGTAAACTAATATTTAAAATAAAATTGAAAAAAAAAACAGTTTCCTATTGTTTATGGTTTTGTTTTTGATTATGTATTTTGATTATGTTTTTATTATGTTTAAAAGTTACCAGACTGTTTGTTGTAGTGTGAAAAATAATAATAATAATAGATTTATCAGTCCAAGAACCTGCATGGTTTGTAGTGCCTTAGAAGTAAGTAACAGCTCTCAGTCTGTTATTATTGTTAAGAATTTGTTAAAAAAAGTTTTAATTTTTGTGCTCATTGGTTTAATTAAGTTTTGTTAGTTGTTTCAAGTAGATGTTTTTGTTTAACTGAATGTTATATTAAAATTTTTTGAATTGAAAATATTGTTTGAAAATAGTTTATGTATAGTGGTTATTTTTATAGTGTCTTTTACAAAAGAGTTTTTGATTGTATTTGATTTCAAAAAATCAGGAATTGTACAATGAATATTTTATGTTCCTTTAATTCAATATTGAAATCCTTAACCAATGTTCAATTGTTATATTTATAAATGAATTATAATATATAAAGTTTTTGAAATGGGTCTGACGGAGAAGATATAATACCGAACACTCTATGAGGTGGTTCATAATTATGTTGATGTAGCCACGAAAGTTGAAATCAGACGTCATCGGTGAAGTCAAGTTAATTTCAACCGATACTCCAGTCAAGAGAATATTTGAAGCTAGGCTTCAAGAAAGATGACTTCGAGGAAGACTAAACCTCCATTAGGGTAATGAGACTTCGACAGGCTTAAAAAAAATTGTGCATCACCAATTGGAAGAGTTCTGCACAAAACCGTGAGGTGTGGAAGAGGATATTACATCAGTCCAAGAACCTGCATGGTTTGTAGTGCCTTAGAAGTAAGTAAACTTTCGTACCATACCATGTCCCGGTTTATAAGGTTCAAACATTTGTATACTCGAATAAAGCTAACCATATTTCTTCAATATGTTTTAGTAGGAGTTTACTAATTTTTATATTTTGATAGAATCTTCGTTTGGAACCCCATAATATTTTCAGGAAGTTATTTTATTTACTTGAGCTGGAGGGAGGTTAGGGACTGGGGTAAAAGTTCGTTGGTCAACGACTAGACAAGAGTATGAAATTTTATACTAAAATAATAAACGATACTGGATATAGTGAAACCCAAATTTGCTGTTAATCTTGTTTTTACTGAATATGGGTTCCAAATTAATTAAAAAATTACTTGAACTTACAAAACAACCCTAGTCTCAAATTTCCTGAAAATTTTAGTTTTATAACCTCAAAAAAAATTTTTAAAAAACTTTTCTTGTACTGAAATTTAAACTTTAAACTAAAAAAATTTTAATAAAAAGAAAAGAACTAATTTCAAGTTTCAATTTGAACAATAAAATCCAGAAAATAAAATGAATGAATCAATCGTCTTTTAATTTGAAATAATAAAAAAGTTTTTTTGTTTTTTTTTTCGTTTAATTAAAAATGGATGAAATTAAAACCTAAAACATTCTTTATTGTTTTCTTTCTTTAATTGTATTGATGAAAACTTTACAAACTTTTCCTATTTTCAAAATAAACTTTAAATTTTGAAAAAAAAAGAAAAACAATATAAACACAACACAACACAAAACAATGGTGCAATATTATAAAATTAATAAAAAAAAAACAAACTTTCTTTAAATTGTGAATTTTCTGAGGTTTTGCTAACTTTTACAACTCTTTTCTATTCTCCTTTTCTATTCCCAACTCCCTTTGCCTTAAATTCAATAGTAAAAGTTCTGATTTTATTACATCCAAGGATAAAAAAGGATTTCATAAAAGGATTCAAAAAGACTGTGGGATTTCAAGTTACAAGAAACGCATTAAATATATATAAAAATGATAATAAACTTTCAAATAAGTTTTTTTTTTTGCTATTTATATAAATACGTTACTATATTATATACTTTTGTATATATACACAATAGAAAACAGTCATGCAAAGGTGTATACACTATACACATGCTTTCTCTGGAGGGATATTTTGTAAGTTCATTGATCAGTTTAAGTGTAAATTACATAAAGATTTACTTTTCTTTTGATTCTTTTACAAAAAATAAAATTTCATCAAATCAAATTCAATTTGATTTGATTTTTATTAAAAAAAAATATATCGTTGTATAAAGCAGTGGAATTGCAATTTTATTCCATTTATAGTAAATTAAATAAAAAATTGAATTGAATATTGGTAAGGTGAAAGGTGATGAAAAAGTTTTTACTATGAAATATTATAAAAGTTGAGATCGTTCAGTAATTCTAATTGCAGTGTTTAATAAATATATTGGATTATATATAAATATTTTAAATTACAAGATCTTCAGACCATTGGAGCCCATCACATTTTTAAAATAATACTTTTAATCTTTAAGGTCTGAGTTGAATTAAATGCCATAATCGTTAATATATTAGAATTCAGTCCTTTTCTATTCCTATTATTAAATTTTTTAAATTGGAACACCTTCAGTCCATGGTGTCCATCACATTTTAAAAATAAAACTGTTAATCTTTAAGGTTTGAGTTGAATTAAATCACCTAATCGTTGATATATTAATGTTTTGCCTAAAAGTATGCAAAAATTTTTAAATATTAAAAATTTGAATAACAAACTTTTTTAAATTGATTTTGATATTGGAACTTAAGATTTTTAGATGTTTCCATTATTTTTTAATTTTCAAATTTAGAACAAACGGATATTTCCAGAAAATGGTAGTTTTATATTTTACTAAGTTCGAAAGAACAGTAAGATTAAAAAATAGTCGCCATAGAGACAAAATTTGATTGAATTTCTTTTTACGATTTTTAAGAGTTGTCTGAGCAAATATTGAATATTCCATTTATTAATAGATTAAAAAATCTAAATTATGAATAATGTTATAATTTAAATATATTCAATTTAATTTTTCATTTCGAGACTCTTTACATAGGACTAAAGAAAACAAGCCATCAAAATGTTTATTTAAATTTAATTATAAAATTTTATTGACATATTTAAATTTTTTTATCAATTATTTGTAAAAATCTTGGAATTTATTTTTTTATTTTTAAATAAAGTTATTTATTTATTTTTTTAAAGTTCAAAGGCAGCAAATTATATTTGAATATTGAATTTTATAAAGCAGTTAGAGAATTATAAAGGACCTCATATAAATCAAGTATATAAACCTAAGAAGAGTTATTAAATTTTTTAAAAATAGTGAATTTGTATCTCAGCAGCAAGCACATTATAATATTAATTAATTATAGAATACGTAATATATTAATATAATATAGAAAGAATGCTTAAATATACATTAAAATCCTTTACATATTCATCAATTCATCATCGACTTTAATCCATAATTTGGTTGTATATAATCATAGTCGCACAATGATAGACAAGACACAATAGTCTCCCGCAGGTCTTTTATTAAAATTTTATAAAAGTTTTTCCATAGGGAATTTGACTAGGTTTTATAATACACAATTTCAATAGATACTATCACAGATTTCATTCATTATATTGCCACAGAATAATATAAAATAAAATCAAATAAAATTAATAGATTAATATTTAAGTAATCTGAAATTGATTATAAAAGAATATTATCATCTTAATTCTAAATAGCCCGATCAATTTTCCCCAATCACCATTATTTCAATTGTATAAAAATTAATAAACCCAATTCCTTCAAACCTTCCATATTTTTTTTGTTGGAACAACATTGAACATTTAATTAACATGAAGGTTCAACCTATAGTTTAACAAGAAAGGTGTCTCGCTACCTCTTTTAATCTCGTTCTTCCCTAAAGGTATTCCTCTTAGTTTCGACTTATAAAGGCCCTTACTAATTATATCTTAAAGGGTTTAAAAGTGTACCTGATGCACATCAAATACGATCCACACAACATTGGATAACTTGATATTAATCTATTAAAAATTGTATAACAGTTATAAAATCATGCGTATAACAGTTTTATAAATATCTTAATCCTGGAAAATATTCTATATTGTAATTTTTTTTTAAATAAAACTTCATTTTTATTTATTTTTATAATAAATTCATTTTATATTTAATTTAAATATTTTTTATATTCTATAGTAATTTAATTATATAATTATTTCTTAAAAATTAAAATGTTTATTTTTATTTGTTTCATTTTAAAACTTATGTATATATAAATTTAAAAGAAATTAATTACAATTTTATTTTAATTAAAAAAATATTAAAAATAAAAATAATGTCAAAAAATACTGTTCATAAGTACAATTTATGTGATCATAGCTACTATTATTTAATTTTATTTAATAATTAATTATTAGTTAATTTATTTTTAAAATATATATATTTTAATTTAATAAATTAATTAAAATACAATGAAATTTATTAAAAAATTTGTGTATAATGTGAGAAAATAAAATAAAATAAAAAATTAATTCTAATCTTTAATTTTAAAAATAGTTGCAGGGTATAATTTGAAACTTTAACACTTTTTTCAATATTATGCTCTCTCCAAGCTCTTCGCTCCAATGAATTAAATATTATATGCATATTATTCAAATATAATTAATAAATTTTTAAATCTAAAAAAAAAAAAAATTTAGGATTAATTCCTTGGCCTGATCACTATTACATTTGCAAAATGTAATGAAAGCTAAGTCTAAATCCTAAATACATTCTATAAGTGTTTACAATTTTTCAAAAAACCTTTAAAAATAGATAAAGCTCAATTTTAAACAAGTTACTAACTATTATTGGAAAATTTTGTTTTTTTTTAATTAAACTTAAGCTTTATTCTCATTATTTTTTAATTTTCATTTTTTTTTATTTCATTTATTCCTCCTAACACTTCCATTTCAATCACATATACCAATTACTTCAATTAATTCGTTCCTCATTTTTATAATATTAAATTTTTTTTTTAAATTGAACTTTAAGTTCACTAAGGCCCTACTTCTTTCCTTATTAAATTAATTTTTAATTATTAATTAAGTAAAAGATTCTGAATAATTTTATATAATATATAAGTATTAGTTATGTTCATTGTATAACATAATCGCATTCTAATTCTAAACATATCCTTCCATCTTAAACATTCTTGAATTGAACTTTTAATTAAAAACAAAAAATATAGCTTTTCTATATTATATTATCAGTTCTTAGACTGGTATAGACCTTAAATTAAGGGGAAGTTTAAATTTTATAATATAATTTGAAATTTAAATACTAATATAATTAATTATCTAATTTAAAAAAAAAATAAAATTTGACTTCAATTTTTAATCAATATGTCTACAATATTTTTATTATACCTGTTAATTATAGGTTATCTCTGTTAATTATTAAATAGGAACGTAAATCGAGGTTTTACCTAACTCAAAGTTTACATTTTAATGTTTAATTTAAGAAAAAAAGTAATTCTACTCTTAAAATTTCAAAAAAAAAAAAAACGAATAAATACCAGTCTAATTAGAAAATGCTAAATTTAGATTTAAGTACATTCGCCTACAGGTATGCAATTTTATTGCAATATAATTTTACATTTTTTAAAAGTTTATAATCATCTATTAAATTTTTTTTTAAATATGTTTTATAAACAATATTTAATTTAAATTTAAAAAAACTATATTTTGTATTTTATTATGTAAAAAAATAAAATTTGTGCATTTAAATATATTTTTTTTTAAAAAATTCTATTTTTGTAACAATTCTTTTAATTTTAAAATTTATTTTATCATTTTGTTGTCTTAGAATATTTTTATTTTAATAATAATTTAAGTATATTAAACAAATTGTTTGTATAAATTATAAAGTATTTCTATTTAAAAATTAAAACGATTTTTATATTGTTAATTTGCCGTAGGATTGAATTGTTTCAGAAAGATTTTACACTTATTTTCAGTTTAAAATGCTTACGACCTGAGCAGATTTTGTATCTACGCTCGCTTAATTAAAATAAACTTTTATTAAATATATTAAAAATTTTTATTTAAATAATAAATTTAAGAATTTGATAATAAAATTTTGAATTAAATTTCAGAAATATGTAGGTTTCTTAATTTAAAATAGAAATACTTTAAAAATTTATATAAATATATATGTATATATAAATGTATATATATATATATAAAATATTATTTTGTTTTTTTCTTTATAATATTAAACATTTATAAATTTAATGACTTTTTATGTTTGAAATAAGTTATCAACAATCAAAATATTTATTAACTTTGTATTTTTATAAAATAATGTCGCCTAAAAGTATGCACAATTTTTTTTTGTTAATTTTATTTTTGTATCTTTGTTTTTTTTTAATTAATTTAAATTAATTTTTTTGGACTTTTATTTTTAAATTTAATTTGTCTATTAATTAATTTTATCACGAATTTAATTGTTGTTTTCCTTTTAATTAAAAAAAAAAAAAATTTAATAAGTTTTCGTTTGTTTAAGTTATCAAATTGAACTTATTTACATATTATTATATTTTATAAAGGAAGATATTTATTTTTAATTTTATAATAATTCATATTTTTTTATTTAAATTTATACTTAATTAATTATTTTATTAAAATTTTATTTGAAATCGTTTGTTTTTTTTGTTTTTTTATAAGACATTGTATTGGCTTTATTTTAAATTAAAAAAAAAAACAAAAACAAAGTTTTGAAAAAATTGTACTCATTCGAATTTGGACGTTTGAGTTTCATTGATTTTTAAAAATTTGGACCTGTGTAATGTTATTGAGATACATTTATTAATTTAAAAACAAATATTAAAGTTTTTAAATTTAAAAAAAAAAAGAATTTCTAATTAATACATTTTTTTTTGTCTTTTTTTTTGTATTTAGTATTTTAATTAAAAGTTTTATATACTAATTAAGGAAGAATAATTAGTCATTAATTATTTAATTAACAAATCATAAATGTTTGAATGAAATAATTATAGTTTTCAAAGAAAACTCTCATTTGGAATCTCCAAATTACATTTCTTTTAAAAAAAACATTCATTTTAAACCATTAATTTATTTTTATTATTATTTTCAGTTTCAATTTCTGTACTACCATTTCCATTCATAACAATTTTATTATCTGTATCATCAACATCTTTAATCATTTTTTCAGCTTCTTTAACAGTTTCAAGCGTTATTGTGGGTCGTCTATTTTTAACGAAATTCTTTTTAGAATCAACACGATGCACTTTAACCGATTCAATTAAATTTGATTTTTTATTTTTCTTTTTATCACCACCACTTCGGAAATATTCTTCAATTTCTGATAATTTTTTACCATGAGTTTCAGGCATAAAGATTAGCGCGAAAAAGAATCCAATAACTGAAACGCAAGCAAACATCCATTGGATGGCATATGCACCACCCAAAAAATCTGATATTGTACGATAACTTTGTATGGCAATAAACATTAATATATTTGCCATTGAATATGATATTGAATGTCCAATACCACGTATATCAGTTGGAAACAATTCAGCAGTCATTGTCCATGGTATACTTAACAAACCAATCATTGATGAACATACATATAACATAAAACATAGAACAGGTACCCAATATAAATCAGTTTCTTTTTTTTTCAACCACAATGTAAAACATCCAGATATAAACATACAACCAGCCATACCCAATGATGACGTCATAATCAATTGACGTCTTTTAAAACGTTTCAAGAGCCATGCATTACCCAGTGACATCAGAAATCTTGTAACACCAACAAATATTGATGCAGTATATGCATTTATTTCAGAATTAACTTGCTAAAAATTAAAAAAATTTATAATTAATTAATATCTATTAGATACCTAAATTTTATATGTATATATAAGATGTACTTACTTGAAAGAAGGTTACAGCAAAAAATAATGTGATGTAAATACCACTAAACTGTTGTATTAAAAATAACCAAAATAATATTATAATTGGTTTATAACCGGTTGGTTTTAAAAATTGTGCAAGACTGGAATTTTTCCAATTCAATTTAAATTTATTTGTTGTATTTTTATCATTTTTTGCATGTTCTTTCATTTTTTGTACAATTTTACTTTCACGTTCTCGTTGTAATGCACTCAGATGCATATCAACTAAGCTTTGACTCTAAAAAAACACAAAATATATTTAATAAAAATCCATTTAACAAATTCACACTAATAAATACTAACGGTATTTTCTGGTTTTGGATATCCTTTATATAAATATGTTAATGATATACCAGCATCTTCCATACGTCCTTTTGATACCAACCATACTGGTGATTCTGGTACAAATAATTGTATAAATATAACTGGTACTATTGTATATATTATATTCAGCCATGATACTAATCGCCAATTTAAAAATGCCCCTTTAAGATATGCAATTATCATACCTGTAAAATAATTGAAAAATTATTATCCAAAAAACTGTTAAATTTTCCAAAAAAAAACTGTTAATAATAAAGAAAAAAAAAATTTTACCAAAAGATGCAATTGTTGGTGCTGTTGAGATCAATGAACCACGTAAATCTGGTCTAGCAACTTCTGTTATATAGACAATAGCTGGACTGGTGCCAATTGCTTCAATTTAAAATTTAATTTGAAAATAATTGGAAAAAAAAAACAATTATCAGAAGATTTATAATTAATTTAAATGTCTGCAAGTGAAGGGGTGGACATAATTAATTCCAATTCAAATTATATTTTAGAAATGTTATTAACATATTCATTTTATATATATATATATATATATATATATACTTGTATATAAATATATACTTACCACATCCTAAACCAGTTAATATTCTACCAAATAATAATGTTAGAAAATTTGGTGCAACTGCTATTAATATCCAACCTAATGTACATGGTATCGCTGCCAATTTAATTGTATTTAATCTACCAATCCATTCCATTAATGCACCAGCAAATAAACATCCAATTGGCACAGCAATAACAATTATTGATGCTGTTAATATAAAAATGAAAATATATTTATATATATAATAAGTAGAGAATATATAAGAAATATGTAGATAATATTAAAAAACAGCAGGAAATTTGCAATAAAAAACAGAATCAGACTTAAAACCAATGATAAGCAAAATTATTTGAATATTATTTTTTTTAATTTTGAAACCAAATACTATAAGATATTTTATTTTGAACCGAATTAAGAAGCCAGATACCAGTTGAAAATTGGTTAAAAGAGTAGCTAAAACAGATCCTATTACTATACCACATCCACACCAATCACAATTTCTTCGGAATCTTAAGTTTGATGAAACCATTTTTCAACTAGACAAATACTCGATTAATGCTACTCCTACCACATCTTCTATCCACTACTTTAAATATCGCTACAACAACTATCTTTCCCAGTTTACTAGAAGCTAGTGTGTTGGAAAACATTAAAAGTCAACAAGAAAAGCTGCCTAAAGTTCTTCTGTAAACCTTCCGATCAATTTTTTTTATTAACTATCCACAACTATCCATTACTGAATTGCAATTTGCTATTGCTATTGCAATTTTTATTCCTTGTTAATAGAAAGGCAGAATTATGTAAAGCCTTAAATCTCACATAAGAAAGCTTCCAGGGGTTCCTGTTTATTTGGCCTTCAAGCCAACGTACAGTTTTATTTTTAGAATAGTGACTAGAAAAGAAGCAACAAGACTAATATCATTTCTGCTACTACTAATTCTACTTCTAGCAAGTATTCTTTCCATTGGTGCTTTGGTATCAATTCAATACTATTACTAGAAAATGGAAGACGTTAAAATCCCCAAAAAACTGCGGAAGTTCCTCTGGATAATGTTAAACTATTAACCAATTAAAACCTAACAATCCAATCAATTTCCTTACTGGAGCAAAATATGTACAACAATGCACTCCTGCTACTATTTATTGCTATTACAGTTATCTTTTCTAAATACAATAAGGTGCGTGGTGGACAACATTTAAGGTCATAAAAAAAAAACTGCTCGCAGATCCTTTTTATTAGATCTTTAATAAAACTATGCAGTTTTTTATTGAAGATAGAGATTAGAATTTAAGGACATAGGTTAGGCGAAGCTCAGGAAATAAAAATTGCAACTAAATTCTAGAGTTGATAACAGAATATTAAAATTTTGTAGTCCCAGTTTATCTATTGCGATCCTCTACATTTATAATACCCTTCCAAAAAAAACCTCATCTTTATTTTTCTACAAAATATATAAAAAAAAAAAAAAACATCATTATGATGATGATGATGTTGCTCCACAAGTTTTCATATAATTTGATTTAGTTTAACTTGATTTGAAAATGTTCTACCATTATTATTTTATAACTTAACAGACATCTGCTGGTTAGATCCGGTAAATGTTTTACCAATATTACAGTGGTAATAATAATAAAAAAAAAAAAAAAAATATAATAATAATAAAGGAAAATTTTTCAAATAAAATGAATATTGATGCAATTATTGGAATTATCAGTACATTATATTATAAAAAAATTGATTTTTCTTTTGATAGAACTGCTACTATCATAAAAAAGGGTTTAATAAACTGTGAACTGGAAACTTTGAATTTCAATATTGGGAAATTAATATTTGAGAAATTGTGTCTGTATAGTATTTGAAATCTGTTGCAGATCTTTTGAGCATCAGTGAATCTATTGTTTACTCGAAGTTCTATCAGAACCATCTGCAGTCTAACGAACAAAGAAAAGGTAAATAGTATTCTCTTTTGTACCTAAAAAATTCCAAATATTTCCCAATGGATTTCTATAAATTTAATTGGATCTATTTAGATGTATCCTTTAGTTGGGGTTTATACATATATTTAAAAGGGACTTCTTATAGACATTGCCTTAGAGATTTGCACTAATATTAAAAACTTTTTAAAAATATAGTGTATCATGTAGTTGATATACAGCCATCTTTAATCTTTATAAATTTAATTGGATTAAAATAGAGGTATATCTAGCTAGGCACTAAGAGTGACTACTTGGATCTTCTCTAAAAGACTTATTCTTCAAAACCTCCTATATATAAATATAACATTGAAATACAAGCTAATATATTGAAGCACTAGAAGAATTGTTGATCCACTTAAAAATTTTTAATTCGAAAAGAATATCTCCATAGTAATACCTATTAAAAAATGTACCTCTTGTTACTTTTATTATTTTCTAACAAATTTTCAATTTATTTACAAATAAATTAAAAGATTTGTAAATAAACACTAAGTAAATATAATTAAAAAAAAAGTGTGTTTTTTATCAATACAGGAACAATTAGAGCAAATAATGGAAAGATAATTCCAAAAGAAATAAACAATTTTCCTGAATTTTCCCAAAAAATCAAATTGAATATTTACTTCAAATAAATTGAGTTCCCAATTAAGAACCATTTTCATATAAAATAAATAAACAAATATTAGAAAATTTTGGTAAATTTTCATTAACAAAGTAAATAATTAGATGCAAAATATAAATTAAACTTATTGTTCCTTGTTAATTATGTGGTATTTTGTTTTTTGAAAAATACAGATAAAGTATAGTTTAAAGGTAAGTTGTTAATGAGCATGATTAGATTTTCGGAAATGTGGTAGAAGTTAATTAATTCTTAATTTCAGCAATTCTTACAACAAAGGAGGTGCTATAATTGGAATATTCCACTGAGATATAACATATAGTAAGTAGTATAAGTATTAAAGTAGGTCTCAGTGATTTTATTTCAGCTGAACTGTCCTTATCTGCAAGATATTTTTAACAAGCAGAGCTCCAATACGACGGAATCTCCTATTATACGAATAGCGCACTTTTTTGACTCAATCGAAGGAGTTCAAAAAAAATTAATTAAGTGTATGTAGGTTCAATTATATCTTGGGTAGAATATAAGTTTTGACAGGTCCCTGAAAAGGAAATACAATTTGGCACCTAAAGAGAAAATCTTCCCGTTTCCTAGTTCCCCTCCATTTTTTATCAAAGAGTTCTATCCTTTTAATTAAGAGTTTTATCAGAAAGTCAGAGATTCTTTTCCATAAATAATTTTGAATAGTCAAAGTTCGTTCCCCCTTAGTTTCCCATAATTTTCTGAATTATTTAACATTAATTTTCTTGATTTTAATAATACACTAACTTAAAATTGCTAACAATCTCACACTCACATCCCCTATTTTAGTTTCATTCAATTCACTGCAACATTTAATAACATATTGCGATAAGATATAAAATTAAAAATTTTTACTTCCGATTCGTATTCATTATTACTTCCTCAAAAAAAAAAATTTTATCACATTTTAAAAAAAAATACAAAAAAATTTCCTTTTTCTAATCTGAATTTGAACACCAAAACTGATAAAATAAAATTTATATAATTTTTATTACAACCATATATAATTTATTTTTTTTTTTTTTTTTACTCACCTATTATATCACCTTGAGATTTACTTAATATTAAATCACCTCTGCTTATTGTTTCTGTACTATTTTCTGTTTGTGGAATTAATATAGCTGAATATGCTAATGATATACCAATAACAATATGAAATGATGCTGCTATAAATGCTGCTATTGCTTGTGGTATAGCTGTTTTAATACTATTTGGATCTTGATAATTTGATAAGGAGCGGCAACTAGCTATCACTTCACGGAACGCATCATCTTGTGTTTGTTCGATATCCTCTCTGTAAAATTAAAAAATTTCCAAAAAAAAAGTGTTTAGAATCGTGAGGTAATACAGTTAATTTTGTTTAATTTAAAAATAGAATAAAAAAATTATTTGGCTTTAAATGATTTCAGAAACGTTTATTATTGCTCCCGTTCATGGCGATTCCAGATCTATATATTAATCTGTTTAAATACAGAAAAATATCTATAAATTTACAATTTTACAAGTTTATATGAATTTTATATGGAGAAAGCTATTTTCATGTAAATAAGTTAATAAAAGCTCTCTAAAATAGCTAATAAGAGATAATTCCAAACTTATTATAATAATAACGGTATTTCCTCGATTCGAATCAGGCTTATAATATTTAACTTCCTTTTTATATTTTAATGGAAATCGAAAAGGTCATAGAATTCCAAATCAGTGTTAAAAAGAATCTTAAGAAATATATAAAGAAAAGGTAATAAAATCTTAAAACATTCTGTACTGTAATGAATTAACTGGTCCAATTGGATTTTTTTTTACTAGAATCAAACATGTACAAAATTTTAAGTCAATAACTCGAACTACTTAGGCTGTGAGAACTGTGGCTAGTGAAGGATCCAAAATAAAAATGATGAACAAACTATTCTAGCCTCAAAACAACGTTTCAGCGAATTGGTTTTGTGTTGAAAAGTAATATTATACTATAGTTACACTTTTATCTTATAGATTATCAGAATTCTATGTATGTATTCAGATAATAGCATATTAACATAATAGTAATTCTTCAATATACTGTAATTTAAAGTACCTATGTAATCTAACGGTATATTAGGTAAAAAACTTAAAACAATGGATTGTATATTAATTTGACCCACATTTTATGCAATAACTACTAAAAAAATCATTAGTAGCACAATAAAAAAAACCACCTATAATAAAATATTTTTTTTGAGTAACCTGTTTTCACCATAATTCAAAAAACCGGTTCCTTGGTTCTAACTAAATGTTTCGTAAGCATAACTGATTCTATAACCACATTTATACTGTTATAATAGTTGTTTATAGTTAAATATAAATTTTTTTTATTGCGCAAACGGTTGGTTACTAATTGTTAATATTTACAATTAGGAATTGCATAATGTTCTTTAATTTTTTTTTTTTGTTTTTTTTATTTTAATTTTTATTTTTATTAAACTTCAAAATATGGTAATTGTTCAAGCTTTTTATTATATATGAACTTTTAATTGTAGACATATAGTATGTATGTCTATAAAGACATATGAGGTGTATGTATATATTTGTACAAGTAAGTAAATATTAAATAATTGCAAATATTCAATGTCAAATCAATTCAAACGCTTAAAATATAAAACAAACAATTGAAAAAAAAAAAATGGCAAATTTTAATTTAATAAACAATTACTCATAAAATATACGTACATACATATATATATTCATGTACATATAAATTCATTGTTTAATAACTAAAAATTGTCGATTAAATTAACTGTATTTTTAATTTAAAGATTCATTTATATTGTTAAACGTTTTTAAAAATTTAATTACAGTTATATTTACAGCTATAATATCAATATACAGTTATAATCAATACATTGAAATCATACACGTGATGCAATAATGTAGAATATTAACAGCTAATTTCATTATGTAAATGAAGTTACAGCTAAAACAGGTATTAGCATAAGTAATATAAATTAGAAAAAATCGCGTGATAAATAAGTTAATAATCTTATTAGTGAAGATTAGATCACAAGCATGCAAGGCGTAACTATTACAATAGAACTTAAAATCAATCTTTAGTGAATTTTTTATTGGAATGGAATAACGGGATTTAATTTAACATTTAGAAAAACTTGGCTGATGCTTTTAAAGGTTTTCTTTCAATATCTGTATTAAATTTTCAATATTAAACTTCAAAGTGCTTTATTTTGAGCAAAAAAAAAAAAAAAAAACCGAAGACCCCTTTAAGTATGCAATTATTTTGAACAATACAGTTACAGTCAAAATAATAGCCATTATCAAAATCGCAGGAGGCCATTATAGAATGGTTAAGCACATGGCTTAACTGAGGTTGAGTGGCTTCGTATCCAGCTTAGGTGCGAAACAAGAGTTTTTAATTGGAATCCCTTCCCCAATTACTGAAAAATTTGTCACAAATTCCCTTTCGTAACCCAACTTAATGTGAATATATAATATAAACGAGATATATAAAATTACATATTAATTAATATAGGTATTCAAACTGTACCACGCCCTGAAAGTCAATATTTACTTCATTCCCTTATCACATTGTATGTATAGTGCTTAATAAACTAGAAATAAAAAAAGATATGTACTCCTAAATTTATGCAATCATTTTATACAAAGTAGTAATAAATGTCAGGCATTTAATTGTATGACTCAAAAATCTATTAAAAATTTATCATTTAAATCATTTATAATAACTATTTGTAATTAATATTTTTAAAAAATTTAAATTAATTTTAAGAAATATATTTTAATTTATTTTTGTATTTTTTAATTATTTTTTATTAATAATTGGTTGTTATTATCGTTATTAAATATTATTTATAATTTTTTTTAATTTAAATGATAGCCAATTTAAAATTAAAATTCTTTAATTTTAACTCAAAGATAATATAAAAAAAAAAACAAAAAATTTAAACAATTAATCACAATTTTAAGTGTTTTTAAAAAATCTATTAATTTATTTAAAAAAAATCTGTTAAAGCTGTGTTTAAATTTATAATTGAAATTGCACAAGGCCATAAATTTCTTTTAAAAAAGTTTAAAAAACAGTGACATGAATTATTAATAAATTAATTAAAAACAATGTTGCATCTAAGTGACAAATGAATAAATTCTTTTTTTTTTTTTTAAATGGCATCTTTATAATCATTTTGTGAATACATCTAAGGTTAGTAGATGTATTAGAGACCCAACGAAATAGTATATTCTTTCTTTATTTTTTTACACGATAGTTAAAATTTGGAACGAATTCCTTTTTACATAAATATGCAACTAGATATGGAGGCTGAACTTAGAGGAATAGGTTTTAGAACGAAATAGGATAGTAGAGGACGGATAAAGGTAGATATAAAACCAACTTCTATAAGTTCTTCGTTGCAAATTGTAAAAACGTTGCAAATTGTAAAATGGTATATTTTTTATCAAAAGGGAACACTTTAAAAACATGTTTCATATTCTAGCAGTTCTCACAATAAATGAGTTTCCATAATCAGTTTTGAACCACCTAGCACAAGATCCACATTATAAGAATGAGTACTTGAGGCCTTCTTGGTGTTACGGGGGAATGGTTTCAAGGGAGTTATAATTGATTTTAATTTAAAAGAACAAGTGTTATTACTTTTCTTTTACGAGGGACATTGAAAACTTCGAAAGACACCTATTGGAGCTGTGCGTGATTCGAATAAGAAGTGTAAGACTTTTATGCAACAAAACCACAACTATTTTTGAACCAAACTTTAGAATGGAACTTGTGATACAAATGTACACCTTATTTCCGATAATAAGAAATTGAAAGGATTATTTTGAATTGTGTTTGGGAAAATATAGGAATCTCAAATTATTGACTTATGAGACATTTAGTACTATAAGGAGTAAAAGATGCCTGGGATGTCGTCAATTAGACGTAAGGCCCGATTTTTGATTTTGTCAAGGTAACCAAGTGAAGTTTGACTGGGAATTATATTCCATCCTAGGAGTTCTTAATTCTATCTAAGAGTTTTATCAAAACTTTACGGAAAAGCAAAGAAACAAAACTCTTCAAAAAAAGCTGAATATTATGCCTTAAATTTCTTAACTTTTCAATTATAACTATTTTTAAGATGAATAGAATGCCATGATCAATTCAATGTCATAAAATAAACTCAATGAATGTATAGTACATAAAATACGGATATCGTAAAATCAATTCCAATGTTATACTAGTATATAAAATATAAAATAATATTCCCATATGATTTATTCATAAACCATCATAAACTTCTCATGGCAACATTTTTTGTATATTTTTGTTTATTCGGTATTTTAGAATAAATAGATAGACTGTTTTTTGATGTACGTGATTAGAAGATTAATATAATATTATTTATGATTTTTGAATGTCAAAAGTATTTAACAAATTATATTTTAAGAGTTTCTTATGTTTAAAATATCAAATAGATGATGTTTATTCATAAATCATAAAATGTTAAAAGAAATATTTTAGCTTAACTTGACTATTTGAGTTGTTTTAATTTAACACAAACATTTAAAGTGTTGAAAGAATAGTAATTGAGTTCCTTTTGGAAAATTTTTTTTAGCCTTGATAATATAATCTAAGCCTGACATAATCTAAGCTTAAGATAGTTATTTTAGAACAAGTTTTTAAACTATACATTACATACATTCTCTTATCATTATAGTTTTAATGATTATCTAACACTTTTATTCAAGGCCTCCTTAGATAAAAATTTTTAGCAAATCTGACAAATCAAATTTTTTGAAATTTTTTAAGTCCCGTTCAAATATTGGGATTATTATATATAGTCCCGTTATTTATCGGGCTTAAGAATATGGCAGCTTCTATTAACACGTGGAGTTTTTTTGCAATGGTTCAAATGTTAGACTAATAAGTCTTTTAATACCATAAGTGAGAATTCTGGAAATTGAATATTCTAACAAGAAGAATAATTGATTTTGAATGAAATCTACATTACATCACTTGTCGATCGCGACATAGAATCAGGCCCGATTACGTGTAGAATGTCTTAATTTCCAACAAACACAATTAATTCACCAGGAAGTCATATTTTTTCTGATATGCGAAAATCTAAACTTTTAAACAAATTTCATTTAAAAATTAATGTCTTAATAGAAGATATACGTTTACAATTATTTAGAATTAGAATGTTTATCTGTCAATTATGTAAATATTAAGCTGATATCATTCTTAATATCCCTTCTTATTTTTCAAAATGAAATTCGGTCAAACAATATTCAGTTCTCAACATAATGTCCTAAATGTTACCTCATTATTAAATATTTTATCTCTGAATTTTAAAATTTTTAAAAATTCGATTGTGAGCACTTGACATTTAACATAATATTGTACTTAATAACGTTCTTAATATTGAGAATTGTAAATAAAGCTATTGTAATAAAAAGGCTTTGGATAAAAAGGCTTTGTGATTAAAGACTTTGTGAATTCAAAATAAAAATTATATTCAAAAATCATAAAAATTTTGAAGAAATTCATACGTTCTTGGAATTTTTTAATAAATAAATTTTATTCCACCCCTTTAAAGTTGTCAATGTTTTAATCATATTTTTTTTTATTTTTCATTTGAAATTTAAATTTTGCAAGTTTAATTTTTTATTAAAAAAAACACAACAACAAGAAAAAAGCTTTACAAAACATTTCCAATTTGTATCTTTATTTTACACTTATTATGTCATTTTATCTACATGTGTGTAAATATTTATGTATGTGTTAAAATTTTTTTTTATTTTTTATTTGGCGCCAATTTGTCTATGTAAACTTTTTGATTATTTTTATTCTTGTGTTTTTTTTCCCTATTATTTATGTGAAAAGTTTATTAAAATGTTTACATATATTAAATCGATTTGTATATTTTGTTTTTTTTTTTTTGATACAGTTAGTTTAGTATACTAATCGATTGTTTATTCGATTTTATAATTCTTACATAAATTTATAAAGAAAAAAAGAAAAGAATAATTAATAAAATAATAAAAAAAAAAAGCTTTTGTTCAATTTGAAAAAAAAAAAAAACAAATAAAAACAGCTGTAGTGGTTTGTATTGAATGGAAATATCACATATTTTGCATATATGAAAAATTTGTTAAATTAAGATAAATAGAATTTTAAAAGAAATTGTTTTAATTGATTGTGAATTTGTATGTCTTACAATTTTTAATTAAAATTATTTTATTTGAAAAATTTTCTAGAAGTCGACTCAAAAATTTAATTTAAATTAAAACTCGTCACAAGGTCAAATTTAATCTGCAATATTCCACTTATTTCATATACCAATCCGTGTTCTATTGATATAACGGTAAAAGCTGTGTAATCAATAAGAGTGAATAAAATGAAACTAACGACAAGTATCCAAGGCTTAAAAATTTGAAGACAAAATATTTAAAAGCAGTTACAACTTCAATATTGCATTGGATATACTTTTCTTCAGCTCCTGCATCTACTTTACTCCCAATTGAACACTTTGAACAATCGACGAAGTGTAAAACATTTTTTGTGACTTGTTTTAACAGATAATCTCCGCAAAGCATTTGGACATGCTTAAAAATTTTTTCACTAGGCATACTGTAACTTTTAAAATCTGTGGGATCTCTTTTGTGAAAGTGTCGAAGTAACGGAACTTCCTATCCATGTTTAAAAAATTAATTAAAATTAGTTGGGGATTAAATCCAAAATGCTTCAATTCACTTCTTATTTTGCATAGGCATAAACTTAATTATCAAATTGTTAGAACACCTTCAAATTTTTAAAAATCAAACCTTTTCTTTACATATCGTTTGGAAAAATCTCTTTTTACTCTAAAATTTTCTTTACATTGTTCTCTTCTAATAAAAAAAGTTTCCCAGGATGTGGATCTTTATTTATAAAAATTGCAAAATATATCTTAAATAAAAAATAGGATACTATAAAAATAAACAACGGAAATAGTATTGTATTAAATTACAATAAATTTAATTAAATTTTTAAAATTAAAAGTAAAGAAAAAGAAAACCCTACAGGAAATTAAAAAAAAATGGGAACAAAGTCACAATTGATATATACAACTTATTAAATAAAATTATATATAGGCACGTGTACTCTTTATTTATGAAATATCTATGGAAGTATTTCTTTATATATCTTAAGATTGTAATTCCGGTAGTAATAAAATTACGACTCTTAAGATGTAAAGAATATATTTTCCAGGAGGTATTCAACAAATAAAAAATGTAATAATAGAATAACATTCAGATCATTTCTTTAAGGCTTGAGGCAAAATTTAAGGAGTTCAACTTACGAAAGTCAATTTAGGTAGAAAAATTGGACGCCTTTAATTACTACAACAGATTCTAATTAGCCAATTTAAGTTATTTTAACTTGTCTTCGAAAATCCAACTTCTCTAAAGATTTCTTCTCTAGATTCCTTCCATTCCTTAAATAAAAATTGCTGGAAATCCAACTTCCTTGGATTGCAAAAACTTTAAAATATCAGTTATATAAACATTTTCGTGTACTCTTCAGAATTATATTTTACAAGCAAATCTAAATAAATAATAAGTATTTAAATTATTAATTGATATGAACATATGTTTTACCAGGTTTTTCACACATCTGTGAATATTATTGTAATACATATTAAATTATTAAAAAAAATTTTAAATAATTACCACAAGAATTCATTGTTTCAAAAAAATGAAAATTGGCAATAAATTTAAATTTTCGGACACACCTTCATGTAATAAAAGGCAAGCAAGCAGAACCATCACGCATTTATGACTTAATATACATGAAATACTATTGAAAAAAATTTTAAGGAAGAATACAACAGAACCCGCTCTAGTTAGTTACTGATTGGGTGTGGTACAAGGGTGCTAAAAGATTAGGAGCTCTTTAAATTTAAAATACCAAAGGTGGTCCTATATGCAAAACAAAGCATGTAAAATTTTAATTCTGAACTATACAATAAAATATTACAGGGTCTCTTCATTACTATGAAACGAAGACGTCAGGTAGATATATACATTTAAAGAAAGATTTCCTTTTAATTATCACCCAAGGGCATCAGGCGACCTAGAACCGGCTCTTAAACTCATAAACATTCACGTGGAACAAAATTTTCTATATTAATAATAACTAATAACAAATAATAACAGTTCATGTAATTTTAAAAATTTTCCAAGTTTTTCCCTTAAATCCAAATTCGAAGTTTCCTAAATTCATTAACCCCTTATAAGTTCATTAATTTATAAAATATAATTAATTAAATTTATTTTAGAAAATGTCAAAGCTGTATGTTAATTACTTGTTTTTAAAAATTCTGAAGATTTACTTAAAAAAATTTATTTAAAAATATATCAATATATTTCTCAGCTTTTTTTTAAATATGATACTTTTCATTATATTGAAACTATATGACCATGACATTCAATTCTAAATTTTTTTATTTTCTTTTGTATTGGTTTTTTCGTTAATTGAATGACAAAAATGTATCCAAAATAGATTTTAAAAAAACAAAAAACTTTGAGGAATCGTTGGAAAATAATTGAGGAAAGATAAAGTTTATACAAGTAAAGAAAAAAAATTGATTGATAACACATTTAAAAATATCAAATTGATTGAAATAAATCTGACCTACCAAAATTATACTAAATTAAATAAAATAATTAAAACAGTAATTAGGAAATAACCCACATGGTATAATTATAAAATACCCCAAACAATTCCCAAGAATTCAAGAATTATGAAATACCCCACATGGGAATTTTAAATTACCCCAAGAAGTAATTATGAAATGCCCCAAGACATAATTATGAAATGCCCCAAACATTATTTAAAATACCCCAAACAGTTCCCAAGAACTCTAGAAACCCAAGGAGTAATTATGCATTACCCCAAAAAATAATTATGAAATGCCCCAAGAAAAATTATGAAATGCCCCAAGAAAAATTATGAAATGACCCAGATAATACTTCTTCTTAACAGTTTCAAATACCAAAGGTACTTACCTTTTAAGTCGAAAATCTGTTAGAACTAGCAAACAAAATCGATGGAAATAAAGAAGGACAGACACTGCAACTATGAGGTATTCATCAGTAAACTGCCTAAATCAGTAGAATACAAATGATAGAGACAGACTGACTGAAAACCAAAAATGATGATAAAATAATTCAAGTTACAAACAAATGCAACATTATTTGCTTACAAATTCCGTATAAATATTTACATTGAAATTTGAATAAATGCGGGGAGGCCTACTTTTTTAAGAAAATCAACCACAAGGAAATTTTTAAACTTATATATTATAATAAAATTGTGTTTAAAAGCAGAAGTTAGATACAAATTTCAGAAATCATTTATCAAGTACAAATTTAAAATGAATAGTTATAAGAATTTTTATTAATATTTTTAATTAATTATACGTTTTGAAATTTTCATTATCCAAGAGATTTCCAAATGAAAACTACCACATTAGACCATTATCATTTTAATAAACTGTTTCTACCACTATCGTCGCTATCCATATATATATGAATGCCCCATTATTTGCATTGTATTATAATAAATTAGTTTGACCAATTTAATTTTTCCCAAAAAGCCCAACTGATTACTACTAACTGATGGGACTTCAAAGAATTGTGCACACCACTTCATAAGTATGAAACCCTCCCTATTAGTTTTATTACATTATAATAAATGGACGGACGAATATAATACACTAACCACTACATCACACTACAAAATCAATATCAACATCTTTAAGATAAAATTTTTAAATAAATAATTGACCCAAAAAAAAACCTACTGAGAAAACTTTCAAGTTGTTTCTGTTTATTTTTCTCTCAGGGAAAAAAAAAAATTTAATTCTTTTTCATCTTCCTTTGTTCAAAAAAAAACAACAAAAACTCTAAAACCACCCACAGACCACATTATATATATATATATATATATATATATATATATATATATACACAACAATCAATATAAGAACGATTCCATCATCATTAATTATCTCTAATAATATTTCAATGAGATTTTAAATGAATTTTTTGGTTTAAAACCGAAAAACTATCTTTTAGTGTACATTATATACATATTATGTAAATATAATATATAAATATTTTTGTACTAAACATTTATTTAAGTATTGAAAAGAGAAAAATAAAAAAAATTAAAACATTTAATTTTGCCAAAAGAAAAACGATTTTTCTTTTTGGTTTTTTTTTTTTGATTTTTATTTTTTTTTAGCAAATATAGAAAAAATTAAAAATAAGTTTTCTTTTGGAAATTGTGCCAATTATTAATGGTATTTTAAAATAAAATGTTTGTGTAATTACAATTTTTGTAATCGTTTATAATGTCATAAAGTACAAGAAGTTAAAGTACATGAGTACTTTAATTAAAAGTAACTAAAAAACTAATCTCTAAAGTTTTTTAATTAAACTATTGGGTTCTGACGATTAATCTAATAAAGTACAAAAAACATTGATTACAACTTCTAAATGAAATTCTGTACTATATATAAAAGTATGATTACAAACAAAATAATCATAAGCATACTTTAAAGACACTATTTGCAAGTTTAGTAAAATACATTATTAAAAATTTTGTAGATTTGAAAGACACATGCATCTTTAGGTATCAATACATTTGTAATCAATCTGGCACATATTTTCCAATTACTTATTATTGATTACTTTATACTTGATATTAAAAGTATTCGAAATATTACAAACGCTCACAAAAGAGGAAGAAGCATGAAAAATCGTAAATATGAAAAATAAAATTTGTAATTAATTATATGAAAACTAATTTAACTTATTTGAAAGAAAAGGTTTTTAATAAAATTAATGGAGTACAGAGGGAAAAATAGAGGATTCTATCGAAACTCATGAAAAATGTATAGCCATCGGAATTAAAGCTTCTGAAAGGAGTTGTTCACTTGATTGAAAATTAATTCTATCAAAGAAAAGTACTTGACTAATAGACTTTTAACCTACTTAAGAAGAAAAATTAAAGAAAAAACTATATTATCCTATAGTTAGCAGTCAATAACTTCATTATTTGCCTTGATTTTCTTGTTTTATGTTTTTTTTTTTGACTCATTTTTGTTTTTATTTAAAATTTTTATAATATGTATATAATAATGCATGTGCATATAGTACATATATATATAGTACAGTACAATTAAATAAACACTGTCATCTAAAAAGATTTTATTTTCGAATTTAAAAACAAAAATTATATTATTAAATAAATTTGTGAAAAACTTTTTGTAAAATTGTAAAATTTTAGAAAAAAAAAACTGCAAAATTTCACTTTCAATATTGATTTTTTTATAAATCTCTAGAAAAATACTTTGGAAATATTTACGCGAAACTATTATATACTAATTCTACTAATTTAAATAATTCCGATGAATATTTTGAAATACTCCTGCTTCCTTAAAGCCTTGAAGAGTTTGATAATTAGTTATGATTTAAAGATCATGTCACACACCAAAGGTTTTTCAAGAATCACTAATGATAAAAAGAATATTAAGATATTCTTTTATTCTAAAAGATTCAAGGATCTAAGATAACTAGGATATTGACGATCCCTTTTCATACCAAAAGATTCAAGAGTTGCAGATAAAATACTAACCAAAATTTTTATTTATATCCGGTATTAGGCAATTATCAAGTTAATTTTTAATTGTTCATACAGTAACTTGAATTCATATTACTTTTAAAAAAAATTTATTTCTACAATTTTAAAGAACTTGTATCTAGCAGAGCCGAATTTATTAGTAAAAATAAAATTCATTAGTTTTTCAATCATATTGAGAACGTTCTAATTGGCTTTGATAGAGTTTTAAATGACTTTGAAAAAATACTGATTAACAAGGACCTTTGAAATCCTTGTTTTTAAAATAAAAATAGTATAAATAAGCCAAAAAATACTTGTAAATAAGTATTTAGGTAAGTATAAAAGTATATATTTTATATTAATATTTTATTTTTAATATTATCCATAAATTATGACTCATTGAAAATTATTAATTACTCATTTATATTTAAAAACACTTTTTACAAAAATTGTAAATACTCAATAAGACAAAATATATGCTTTAATTTTAAATATTAAGTACATTCCAAAAACCAAATAATGATAATATAAATATAATTATTTAATTTTAAAATTATATCTAATTTTGTACAATATATAACTTAAATATAATATTCGTAATTTACTAATTAATAATAATTAATCGATTAAAAAACTTTTAATTTTCTCCTAATTAATTACACGTAATTTTACTTTACAGATCACTTTTACAACAATTAAACTCTTTTATATTAATTAATAACATAAATTAAAATTTTTTTACTATTAATATAATTTAATATTAATTAAATGTTATATTAATAATTATTTAAATTAATATTATTAATTTAATTAATTACACTGTAATTAAAAGTAATCTATTTAAACAATTAAAATTGTAGGACTACCTGCTATGAGTATTAGTTATTAATTATACTATAAAAATTATACATTAATACTAAAATAAAAACACACACCCTGTACTATATAAAGATCCAATACTGTGTCTAGGAACTAACATTTTTTTTTTAATTAATATCAATTAAGTAATCCTTTGATTATCCTTGGAATTTTGTTTTTTCTTGCTCAAAATTTATTATTAATATCACTTTTAAAATTTATTTTTATTAATAAAATATTAATAAATATTAATTAATACAAATATAATTTCAAATAAATATTAATAAAACATTAATTAGTTGTATTCAACAAATAATTGCACAATTTTATTAATAATATTTTTCTTTTATTTTATTTTTATTAAAAAATTAATTTAAAAACAATTAAAATTTGTTTTAAATTTATTCAAAAAACAATTAATAAAAAGAATTACAGTAAAAATACAAAAAAATTTCCCGGCGGTTAGTAATTTTTTTTTTTTCTTTATTGCAAAAAAAAAATTCACTTCCGCGACATTTTTTTTCTCAATTTAAAAGAAGAAGCAGAAGAAAAAATGTATGTGCGTTTCCGTGTAATGACAATTTGAGACTGTGAAAGAATTAATTTAAAGTCAAGGGTTTTTACCTTGTGTAATTGATAGAAAAATTCTCAAATATATATTTATATATATATATATATATATATATATATATGTATGTAAATAAGTAAAAATGTATGTACAAAAATTTGTACATAAAAAAAAAATATTATTATATTATATATAGTATATATATATATTATATATAATATAAATGTATCAATTTTTATTTATTTAGTCCAATAAAGTTTATTAATATAAACTTATTCAATTTTTTTTTTTTCAACTCATAAAAACTTTTATTTTTCTTTTTTGTTGTTGTTGTTGTTTTTGTTTTTCTTATTTTTCACTCAAAATGACAATTGCACCAATTAAATTGCATATGATTTCATCCTTTAATTTTTCTTATTTATCTATTGAATACATACATATTTATCAGATGTTTATTAAGTTTATTTTTTGTTTGTTGTTGTTGTTATTGTAAAATAAAATTAATTTTCACTCAATTAAAAGCTTATATTATTTATACATACATACACATATTTATGTGTATGGGTGCGCAATAATTGACAAAATTAAGATGACATTTATTTCGTATAAGAGGCAACTTATCAAAAAGAATCTAAAAAATAATATTTTAGGAAATGTGAAAGCGTTTAACTTAACGCAGTAACTCTTATAGATTAATTTAACAAACAGGTCACAGATCCTGATGTTTTTTGATATAACGTTTGTTTTTGAAACAAATACAAAATATAAGTAAAATAATTTAATTGGAAAATATAACTCACAGATACAGAATACCCTATAATTCAAATATAAAATTATTACAATATTTAATATATACAAAAAGTATAATTGTATATATTGAAAATCTAAGACTTTTTTACATGCTATAAGGCTATTACAAGCTCATGTTTAAATTGTATGTAGATTTCATTAATATCAATTCAAATAATAAGAATACAACGTGTCCCCCCTGTTGAAAGATGTAACTATCGTGTAGACAGACTTATTAGACTAATTTTTACTCAAACAATTTTAACTGGAAGAGGTTTTGCAGTTAAAATACTTCACAATTTACATAATTTACACAATTTTAATAATTTATTAAGGATTTGAAGACAGAATACCATTACTTTATTTAAAGGTATAGATTTACATCTGATGGAAGGACTATGAAGTAAAACTACTTTGAATACTTATCGGAATATTAACAAAATGTTTGAAATTAATATATATCGAAACGTGGATGGTGCACACATTCACATGTGATATAAATTTGCGCTCTGAAAATGCTTCTTACAGCGGATGCACCAACAGTTGCCACTAAAATGTGCCAAAGGAGTCCAAAGGAATCGCATGTCATAAATATAATATAATATATTATTAACTAATCAAATTCTTACATCTCGATTACGGTATACCATGTGAACTAACCTTAAGTTTTTTTAGACAAAGTAATATTAGTCAAATAGGATTTTTGTAATATGAATTTAGGT
>OY720444.1:6681840-6921834 GCA_963082915.1 Dolichopus griseipennis
AACTAACCCTAAGATTTTTAAGACAAAGTAATATTCGGCAAAATTGTTTTTTATAATTTGGATATAGGTAAACTGTCCTATTCCTACATTCCTATATAGCGTTCTTCTATTAAATACTATATATACATTATACCTAATATTTGGATAACATAATTATTTTATTATACTAAATGAGATAGTTATTAACTTATCTGATAAAATTTCCAAATATTAAATTATTACTAATAAATTTAATTAAAATTAATTAATAAATAATAAAAAATTAATATATTTTTCATCCATACTGTTTTTTCAATAAAATGATTTGTGTTTTTCATGGATGATGAATGGAGGGTGAATCAATAAATTTTTTATTGGATATAGCACATGGAGCAGGATTTAATTAAATTCTCATTGTTCTTTAAATGGTTGCCCTTTAAAAAAAAATTAAGTATGCCTGTGTGGCGTGTAGTAATTAAAAAACTTCAAAATTTATTAGCCTTTATTATATAATTTTTATTAACTAATCAAAAATATTTTTTTAAATTCTAATCCAATTTTTGTGGTAATAATTCAAAATGTCATCTGCTCTATTTAAAATAACCTCTATTATAAAAATCTGTTATATAATTTTAATAACTTATTTTGCCACCTTTGGTTTTTTTTTAAACTACGATTAAATGATTATCGAATACACCGATCAATAACTTTTTTAATATTGTGCATTGTTTTCTATACAATTGTGTATTAGATTATAAAATTATAATTCGAACACGTTCCAAATTTGATAACCACTACTAATAATAATAAATCTATAAACAGTATAATATAAAAATTTTATTAATAATTTGTTAATTTTTTTTTTTTATTAACCAGAATTATAATTTGGTATTTTCTAAACAATAAAATTAAATTTAATTTTTCCAACAACTGTTTATTTTTAATAATTTTATTATATTTTGTTGACTACTGTTTTTGTAAAATTTTATTATTTTAAATAATTGTGGCTGCAATTAATGTCCATCTTTTTCAATAAAATAAAAAATAAAGAAATATAGGAAATAAAAATAGTTCCTATATATTTATAGTAACATGCTTCAAATAACAATTTATTTAGAAACAATATGTAATGGTATATCAATCAAAATCTTATAAATTGACAGTTATTTTATGATATGGCGTTGCTACCGTTATTAGCATTGGCGTTTGACTTTACTGTCAAACTATTTGATGATGAACAGAATACCGAAAGTAAAGTAACTTTCCCCAATGTAAACGTTGACAGTCAGTTCAAAAATATTCTAAGGTTACAAATGAAATATTCTAAGATACAGTAATATTTAAGGCAGAACGTGGAGCTATTTGACAGTTTGATTCATTTGACATTTCTATTTGGGTGGCTTTCTCTAACAGTTGCATTAAAGAATTATCATAACTTTTTTAATAAATATTTTACATTCATTCCTACCGATTATAAATAATGTAATCTTAGTTTTCAACTCATACAGTTTTTATTAAAAATTTATGGTAGCAGATTTTACTGTCGCAGAAAAAATTTTTTAACATCATAGGCAGAAATATTTTCCATTAAAAAAAACACTTTTAACATTTCAAGACTATTTTAAAACAAAAGTTATAAGTTAACCAAGTTTTATCCTTAGCGGCCTAATTAACTAACATAAATTCGTTAATTGTAAATGTGTACAACTCAATAAATTTTTAATTTTTTTAATATCAATTGCGTTGTGGCAGCATTAAACTGCGTTTCATTGTAGTACAGCCTTTAAATTTAGAAAAAATGAAAGACTAATGTTTATTTAAGCATCAAACGCACAGAAGACGAGCAATTTTTTTTTTAAGCAAATGGTCATATAAATTTTTACTTGTCGTAAACCTATATGTTACCGGTACGTATGGCCAATTATGTACCCTCAAAAAACACTCGCTCGCTATCTGCGTGTCCGCGTCATTAAACTTTCGCTTTAACCAGGGATGAAAATTTTTTTAAGAGTTTATTAGTTGCATTAACCCAATATTTTACAATTAAAATATTTTTTTAATAAAAATTGAATGCTTTCAAGACATTTCTAACATTTTAACTTGTTAAAATTAAATACTACAAGCTATTTGTTAAATTGTCAATATTTGAAAAAGTTTATAATACTTATGACAAATAAAAATTATTAAAGTTGCATTTCTTACTAGTTTTCATTTGAGTCAATGGAGTCACAATTATAAATTCTGAATAAAAATGTAATATTATTTAAATAATTTTTTTTAGATTTTAAATTATTGATATCAAACAATATTTTTAAATTTATTCATCATAACCTATAAAAATATTTAATTGAATATGACATATACGTATCTATATAATAAAAGTTTACATAACAACGAACTCTTCCTCCATGTTCCTATTATTCTTTTATATTTTTTTTCTTATTTATTTTATTTTTTTGTGTTTCTAGGTTTTCAATATATTAAAAAATAGAAAAAATTATTTAAAATTCAATTTAATATTCAATTATTCAGTTTCATGGATCATAAAATGATTTAACTAGGAAAATAATAAAAGAAATAACAATTATTGTTAACAGATATATACATGTACTGTGTTTTAATAAAATATTTTATTTAGTGAATAGTGACATTGTTGTTGTTGTTTTTTTTTTTATTTTGTATAATATGAAATGTCAAATGATTGTCATTCAATTTATCATTATTTTTATTATCTTACACAATTTTAAAATTCAATTTGATATATGCAAACTGATTTATAATCATTTAATTGTTTTAAATTAACTTTTTTTTTTTATTATATTTAATTTTAATTACTTTAAATGCAGTGTCAAACTGCAGAAGTTTGCAGGGATTGCACTCAGGGAAAATAATTTAGTCCATCCCTGGCGAAACGCAGATAAAAAAAAGGTTTCGGGTTTAATTTGATTAGTTAGCAGTGTAGGGCTATAAACCCTAGCGTTTTAAAGTGTCATTATAAATTAATCCATTTTAATACTAAATACAATTATACTTAAATTTATAGCCACTGTTTAAACTCAACAACAGTTATTTTGTTACAATAAAACTTGCCAAATAAATGTTTTAAATCTGAACGGGTGGTTCAAGTTCAGAAGTAATTAAAAATTGAGTAACAAAAAGCCTTTAGCTGTCAAAAAAGCAAAAGAAGTTCTATAATCTAATTATTTCTACCTAATTAATATAAAATTATTTAGTTAAAAAAAACAAATCAGTGTCATTGGCCTCAAATAACGTAATTCTTATTATAGACAATCAACAATTTATACAAAATAAATCAGTTAAAAATCTAAATATGTACATATTTAATTTTTTTTATATTAATTGTTGGCAACTTAATAACTATCAATTAATTTTTTATAATATATGTTTGTTTTTTTTTTATTTTTTTGACATTTTTATCACAATCAAATATAAATGACAAACAATTACAATGACTGTCTTTTTTAATTGTTTACTTTTTTTATTTTATTTTTATTTTTATTTTTTTTTTATATTAATTAATAAAAATATCGGAAAACTACTTATTGACATTTAATTGAAAATCGAATAAATATTTAACTACATATAAGCAATATAGGTTTTTGGCACGTAAAAAAGTTTTATATTATGTAAAACAATTAAAATTAATAGAATTTATTTAATTTTTATCAAATTAATTAATATTTAATTTATTAATTAATTACAAAAAAAAAAAATAATATTATTCTAAATAATTTATTGATATAAGAAATTAATTAAATTAAAAAAAAATGTTGATTAACTATTTGTTAACCTTATAAAACTTAAATGTTATTTGAAAGTAAAACTATTACAAATCCATTGATTATTAATTCTTAAGAAATAACGATTTTTCGAAAGATTCTATTAGTTCTAGGTCACTAGTTAAAGTTAAAGAATTGGATTTTTCTTATAAATATCAAAAAAGTCGTAACAGAATTGTTTTTAAATAATTATTTCAAAGTATTTTTATGCCATGATCTTATACTAGAAAGGTTTAATGGGAAATTAATTTTGATTGAAAATTATAATTAATTTTCAAATGAATGTCAATGTCAATTGTCAAATGAATGTTAATTGTCAAATGAAACTCAATACTATTAGTTGCCACCATAGAATTACTAGTTCTAGAATGGCAAAAGGATGTTCCCGACTCTTTTCTTCTAATGTGATTTCCTATCCTGAGGTATTCAGACAAAAAAATACATATGCAATTTCGTATGCGTATACAAATGGTACGGCTACTTCATCTGTCATTGCTTATATTTAAGTAAATGAGAATGTTTATTAGGCAGTTTCTTATTAGTTTTTTTGTTTATATTTTACATAGAAATACATTTGGATTAGGCAGTTTGTATATTGTAAGTTATTTCGAATAAAGATATTTACTATTTTATTTAATTTACTTTTATTTTAAATATTTACTTTTTAATATTAAATATATAATTGAACAAAACATTAAGAAAAAAATTTGAATAATATTTGAACAAATTGCAGTCAATTATTTTTAAAATAATGGAATTTCCAACAAGTATATTTTTAGTTTAATTTTAGTTAACTTACATATCTATTTTGATTTATCTTAAGGTTTATCGTAGGTTTATTTATTCATCGTGGAAATGAAAATAAGTAAATCAAAAACAAATCATAATTTTTTGAACAAAACAAAAAGTATTTATAGTCTTGTGAATATATAAACATTTTTAGCCATTTTTAAATATGAACGAACCTTTTGCAAATATGAAATCTACATTTATGTTAACCGTAAGGAGGGTTTTGATTTCTGTTTCAAATAACTTAACGTTTCCGAATAAAGAATTAAAAGGTTTTTTCTTTACCCTTTTTTTATTCAATAAAAATTTTACTTATTATTTAAAAATTTTAGCATTACAATATGATTTTCAAATTGATTCTATTCAAAAATAGACAATGTTTTGGTAAATTTACAGAACGGTCACTTTATAATAATGAAAAATGGAGAGCAAAAACCAAAAGGAAAATACCTTTAAAATAATTTAAAAAAAATTGGCTGAAATTTGTAAAACCTCAAGAAATAACAAAAATTCTTTAAGCAACACTTTTTTCCCCATCTTAATAATCCTTTATTTATTTAATGTTTTTTAAAAAACTTCAAAAAGCATAACAACAGACAAATTTTTTGAATATAATATTTTCTAATTTGTTATCATTTACTTTTAACTTTGAAATCTTACTTGAATCGTACTTAAAAGTTTCTTTTATATTTCACTTTCAAAATGAAATGAATCGCGGAGAAACTAGTAAATACATACAAACGGTACACGTACCAAATTTTGAAATTTGTCTGAAAATTTTTTCTCTATTGCCATTCTAGTACTAGTAATTCTATGGTTGCCACTGAATGCCAAAATCTTGCATAATTAAAAGAAAAGAGCTGCAAAATTTGACAGTACTCGCTTATAAAATAAAAAACCTCACAAACACTTTTAATTAAAATTCTAATATCATTCAGCAATCAAGGAGTAACAAATGAGTCATTTCTGTAAAAAGTTTAATCAATCAAACCGTGTACCTATAAACTTTAAAAATTATTTAAAACAATTAATGTAAAAAACCTAAGGGTTCTGCCAAATTTTCTAAATTAAACAATGTTCCATAATAAGTTTTGGAAAAATAATACAATTGAAAAGAAGTTCATAATAATTTTGTAGAACTATTGTTAGGAATTTATTACATTAATTTAAAAAATTGTAAAACATTAACGATTTTTCAGAAAACCTACTGAGAAAAATTTTTTACACGAGTAATGTTATTTTATAATGTTGGACTCTATTTTTTTGTACGAGTTTAACTTCAAAAAATTCTTGTATTCAAGTATTCAAGTTACAGTATTTAAAAATTTTTAATTTTTTGCCCCTTAAAGTTCCTAAACGGAAGCCATAAACTAGAAATTGTTTTGAAAAAACCTTATATTTATGTTGAAAATCCAACTAGTCTCAAAATTTCAAGTTCCAACTTCTCAACTAGTTACTTTCAATGTCGTCAAGTCAAGGGCCCCTACCATGTAAAAAATGCGCATCGCAAAAATGTGCGCATTTGATTTGCGATGCGTAAATTAATTGGTACCATGTAACAAAAACGCATCGAAAAATAGTGCTGCCATTGAAAATATTTAAAATTGACACTTTGACATTTGTTTTTCCTTCTAAAATTTGTAAAATTGACATTTAGACATTTGTTTTTGTTTGTAAAATCGTAAATTTGTAAACAATTCAAATAAAATTTTTTTAAAAATAAAATAAAACATAATTTTAAATAAAAAATAAAGTTAAATAAAAAAAAATGGATTCCATAGCATTGTTTTTAAGTGACAGTGATGAAGAAAATAATGTGCCAATTCAAAGAAAAATTCTTAGGGAAAAATCTAACATAACGCAAATGCCTGCCAAGAGGTAAAAAGTCTTATGGCTTCTTTAAGTAAAAGATTCATTTTTAATAATTAATTATTTTTTTTTACAATTTAGTTTTATCAAAAATTTCCGGATATCAAAGGAAGCATTTTTATATGTATATTTGCCACAATTTATTGGATTTAACCCGGCCATCCACTGTTCGTGAATAGCCTTGAGCTAATTCCTTATGTTGTACCATAAAGTCCACCATAATTTAAAATTGCGATGGCTTGGTTGTTTGCTTAGATCTACAAAATAAATGTAAATAGTAATATGTTAATGCATAAAAAAAAATTAAAGATTGTTGTTTATATCACAATGAACAAAAAAATTTTTTGCCTTAAAATATTTTTGTTAGTTTGAAACAAAGTTAATTGTTAAAGTAATTTGTGCTTAAACATAGAACTTTAATTATCACAAAATCTATAAATGACATATATTGTATGTAGGTATATACTTACATGTTTTTTAAAAACTACTAACTAATTGTTAAAAACTAAAAAATTACACCTCCTTCGCAAACAAATTATCAAGCGAATGAAAAAAGTAAAATAAACGTCAAAAATGTTCGCAAGTAGCACACCATGGTACCAAAGTTGTTACTTACGAATGCGCAAATTTCCTATATGCGCTCTACATGGTGTCATTTTTTCTCCTGCTACTTACGTTTAGCGTAAGTAGCAATACATGGTAGCCTACAAGGTCACTTAAAATACTTTTTCCTAAAAATGAGTAATTTAATAAGCAAATAAAATACTGTATCTTTCCCAAATTCGTTTTTTACACATTTTTACTTTATTTGTTGCGAAAAATATAAAGAATGAAACAATATCCCCAAACATCCCGCGTAGCAACATTTTGTTATACTATTTAGCAACATTGCTATACTATTTGACGTACATCAAAATTTTGAATCTTAATATTAATTTATTTGAAATATTTTATAAAGTTCTTTGAAACTACTCTGAATTCGTCTAATCTGTTTTGGAAGCGATCATCGACGAATAAAAATCAAATTATTAAAATAAGACTTAAATTCAAACCTCACGCTACAGAAGAGACGATATAACTCATCATCATAGTTTTGTGTTATTTCAGATTTTCACTGAAAGTAATGAAGACTTACTACAGAAATGATCCTGTGAAGTATAGTCTTAAATTTTCATAACAAATTCTTTGCTACTTATATAAATTTTCCCAAAAATATTCTGTGAGTTTTAAAAATTAAAATGAATAAAACTGAAAATAGCTGATATGATTTTTATTTTCAACATCTTTTTTTTTTACTATACAATGTACATACATACAAACAAACAAACAAAATATTAATCATGAACCAAATACAAAATGTATAATGATGATGACGCAAAACAACAACAAAAAATATCAGACAGAAAAATATTAAATTTTTTTTTTCCTATATACCTGTTTTTTTTTTCAATTCGTATTCATGTTTCTCATGAATGTTGTTTTGTTGCTATCATGTGTTTTTGTTAGTGTAATTTGTATTGTTTTTTGTTTAGGAATCAAAGGTAGGTATACCAATTTGCTTCAAATTTAATGTTTAGTTGCCTATAATATAAGTACATATGTATGTATGTATATAAATAAGTTTGTAATATTCCCTAATTATTTTAATGAAGGCAAGGCACTTAAATAAATTTTTATAACTTTATTTTGTAATTTTAAGTATGAATGTAGGTATACATATTTGAAATTTATGTGATTTTTACCTTAAAGTTTTTTTAATAATTTGAGGTTATAATACTTTGGTACTTTGATTATAAGTAAATCATCAGTTACATGACGTATGATTTTAATAATTTTAAATTAAGATAATTTATGAGAAGACGCACATGTACATTCGAGTTCATTGTCTTTTTTCTTTGTGATTAAACTGGAAATACATATATTATATAGGTAGTTTAATCAGGACCCTATAAGGGGTCAACAAGTTATCACTAATACATTAATAATCAAATAATCAGTATTTTAATAAATTTTTATTATACCTAAACCATAATTTAAAGCAATATAATGAAGATTGACTTATGACTAGTAAAATATACTAATTATAAAAAAAACTTATAATTTTATTAGTGAAAAGTATTTGATATAATCTAGAGCCGCAGTTTAGAGATAGGATTCTAAAGAGATGGAGTGTAATACGAATTGTATTTACTTATCATTATATGTATTTATGACAAGGTTGGTTACAAATAATAATTTAATTATATAATCTGGGCTCTATGGCACACTCCTTTATGTATAATGCACCAATTATTATAATACCTCTCCAGTAATTAAATAACAATTTTTTTTGATAAGTGAGTGATTTAAGGTTTTTTACAAAACAAAACTTGATTTCATTATTGGATTAGTAGTTGTTACTATACTGCAAAAACTTATTAAAAAATATGATAATTTGATTAGTTGAAAATGGTTTTTGCAATAAAGGCCTCCCATGCATTCTAATATTCATACTTAGAACAAATTTTAACATAACCTCAACTTTTTTCTAATACACCTCTTTTTTGTTTAATACCATCTGGTAACTCAGTTTTATCTAAAATTCTATTAAATTTCATTTCATTAAAAAAATCTGCTCATACTTTTTCATTTGGTTTTGTATATTTATATTATTTTTGTTATATTCTAGAGGCGCCGAACTTATTAAATATTCTGCCAACATTTTAGATATTTTACGTAAACAGACTCAATCTCCAATACATATAATAATGTTGGATTGGGTCGTTAAAAATATGCCTATAAGGGGCAAAATCAATATCTTATGAGCAAAATATAGTATCATTTAATGATAAATATAGATATGTACTTATTATATACTTTTTATGCTATAAATATCCGGATTTAATTTAAAATAAATAATATAATAAGTATACAATATAATGATTAAATAAAACTATAAAAGGACAAAAGTTTTGTATATAATTTGAATACAAATTAAAATTTTAACTATCTATTGTATTTTATTTGTAGATTAGAAAATCAAAAAATTTTTTAATCAGAAATCAAAATCATCATATACATACGTAATAAGAATTTTAAAATATATTTTTTATTTAATAATTTTTCTAAAGAATTTAAAAAATATGAAACAGAGTAGGTATCTAGAATTTGTCACGTTTTCTGCACATTTAATGATTTGATTACATACATACATGTGTACATTTTTATAATGGAGTGTATAGACAATAGATAAGGCAAGGCTTTGAAGATAGTAAGAAATTAATTAATTAAAGCCATTTAAATTTAAAACTCACTTCATAGTCTTCAAATAGTCATGTCTATTAAGATAAAATAATTTCGGGTAATGTTTTGATTATGAGTTTATAACAAATACACATATAAGAGTTGGAACTTGGAACAATGAGACATTAAAATTTTGACTTAAAGTACTTTCAAGGTTTTTTCAAATAAAACCATTAAACTTCTGGGAATATGGCACGTAAAGTATGTAATAGTAGATTCTTTAATAGAATTTAAAAGTATCACCGCCAATACTAATAATTTAAAGAGCTTGAATGAGGTACATACTTAATATCATGGTTCAAAAAATAATAAACTTTGAATCTGAAATATAAATCTTAATCTATATAGCCATAAAATATAATTAAATTTAAAATAATATTTACCTTTGTTGAAGACTTAAAGCACTTGATCCAATACTGAAATATAAAAAAAAAAAAAATTATTTAAGTTTTTTTTTTATTTGGAACATTAAAATAAAAATTTTGTTAGGTATAAAAATTATTAAACATTTTTTTTGTAACCAAACTATTTTTTACGCAACATTTAAATATTCAATAATGCGTCAGCATATTTTTAAAGAATATGAAATACAAAATACGTAAATGTGTCTACAACATTTTAAATGAATAAATAAAACAAAAGATTTCAAAAAATTGTTTTGGCAACATTAATTATTTGATTATTTAATAATTTCCTTCTAAATATCAGAAATATAATATGAAATTATTTCAGCAACATTTTAAAATAAATTAGAGTTGGGCAACATGCAATTATGTACATATATTAATAGAAGGTATTTATCAATATTTTAAATTATTGATACAAAGACTCATATTCAAATAATCATAATACTCAAGTAAAGAAAAAATTTTTAGCAACATTTTACCCACACAGTCCCTTGTATACAAAAGTGTACAAAAATATTAATACAAATTACACAAACAATACAATATAAAATATACATGCCTAGAATAAGTACAGTAAACAAAATATTAATTTCAGCAACATTCTAGAAGAATGAAGTACATAATTTATTTAAGAGCTGATTACTGAATATAAAAAAAAACACGTGGTAATTTTATTGAGAGAATTTTTCTTATATTATACTTTTTTAAGCAACAAACAAAATTCTGTTGTCATGTCAAATTTTTAAGAAACAAAAATACTTTTTTTTTGCAACAAAAGTTTCTAAATATAATAATTGAAATATTAAAAAAGTTTTTACTTTAAATTTTGAGTACTTAGGTACATAAGTAAAAAATTAATTAGAATATTTTTAATTGAAAATTTTTATTACTTGTATTTAAAAGTTTATACAAAAATATTATCTAAAAATAAATAAGTAATATATTTGATTCTTAATTATTTTTTAATTACTTAATAATTTTGAAATTATTTTAGATGTTAGGGTTTGTCTTAAAAAGAACAACTTATCAACCGTTTGATTTGTCATATTAATTTATTTATCTATTAAGAATTTTCCAACCGCATACAATGCCGTTGCAAATACGGACCATTTTCCTTTAGGTTGTGGGCCAACAATATTATTTTATAAGTAATATTATTTATTTTGTTTATATCATATATCATATATTTTATATTTTACTATATATATTTGGTCACCTTGGAGATTTGTAAAAGAAAATTATTTTTCCATAATTTTTTTTTAATTAATTATTGTATGGCCTGACCGGAAATCGAACCCGGACCTCCTCGGTTAACAATCGAAATGCTTATCCACTACACTATATATGCGTATACTTATTTATAAAAATTAAAGCTTAGAAGTTACAGAAATTGAACGGATCTCTACTAGAAGGAAGTCTGCTGGATCAAATAATTTCTTAGATTTGTATAAATAAAGATAAATAAATACAAGCATATAACAAGAAATTTGGTAAATCAATTTCAATTATAAGTAGTACAGTCTGCAGTCTCCTTTTGAACCAATTACTTATCTTATCACTAATCAATAATAATCAAATAATCAGTTTTTTTATTTAAAGATTTTGTTTTACGAATATTTTATTTAATTATAAATTCAATCTCACTATTTTTAATCATTATTTGATTTGTTATAAAAATCTGTACCTGAAACTACAAAATTTCGTACTCAAGGTAGTGTTGAGTTTGAGTAAATTTGAAAAGAGCTTTTATATCCGATTCTATGATTTTTACTAAAATTATAAAACGATTCTAAATACTCGAATAGTAATTAAAATCTAATTTTCACTAATTTAATATAAGAGAATTTGTTTAAAGTATTCTAATTAATACTTTCAAATTACTTTCAAATCATTATGGTTCCAAATATTTTAAAACTAATCAAAATCAATTATATTAACTAAATTTAATATAAGATTTAATTTAAAACTTATCAAGAACTTTAAATAAAATTATATTTAATTCTATAATAGTCAATTATTGAGTTTATTAATTACTAGTGTTAATATATATATATATACAAATATAATATATATATAGAAATAAATAAATGTAATATTAAAACTTTGTTTTACTTTGAGTGAAACTTAATAAATTACTCAATTATCCAGAGTTAATTTTTAACACACAATTTTCCAAAGGATTCAAACGAAATGAAAATTAGAACTAAAGTCTAATAAAATGTCCAAGGGAAAATTGGAAATTAAAATATAACTTTTCTAATCATAGGAATTACTTTTCTACTCTTATTTAATTTCAAAATATATAAAAATAATTAAAAAAAAACAATCTTTTAAATATAAAATAATAATTTTTATTATAAGTATGGCATAGTTTTTATTAGTTATTATTTATTCTTCAAGAATAATAAACTCAAAATTCTAAAGGCAAAGTTTTATTTGTTTTTGTTTTTGTTTTTTTTTTTTTTTTTAATTTCTAAATAGAAAATTGTAATATTTATTATGAAATAATATTATGGACATTTTGAAACCAAGAGTGTATTATAACCTGACCTAAATAATATCTAGAATAAAAGTTTGTTCTTTTAACTTGCTTCTATTAGTTGTATGTGTAGTCAATTTATTCAGTGGAGACTGGAGAGATGTATGAGTGTGAGTTAAAAGTGTGAGTTAAAAAGGGTGTGAGTTAAAAGGATGAGTTAAAATAAGTGTGTTCCAAAGTGTCTATAAAGAAAATCGTTAAATCACCTACTGAGTAAACAAAAAAATAAAAGAAAATAAACTTTTTATAAATTAATTTATAAAGTTTTTTCAAGGTATGAAAGAAATTAATCGATTAATATGTATATATATATTAAGATATTTATAGTATTATTATTATTTATATATTTTTGTTATTAATTGATCCAATAATAAGATGTCTATTTTAATAAAGTATAAGTTATCAAGATATATTAAGCATATATACATAAAATAAATTCTGATTGAGTTAATTTTTATAGGGTTTAAGAATGTTCTCCTAAATGAAGCAATCATCTTCAATAGAGAAGCTGTCAGGCCAGGGGTTAGTGTGTTAGGTGCTCGCTCAGTCAATATGTTTAACTAATGCAAGTTTAAGGAAATTATATTTTAGGATTTAGTATTACAATTTTACAATTTCATTTAATAATTCCTTTTGTCAAACTCAAATTAAGTCTTAAGATTAAAATTACACTCATCCATTTCACTCTTTTTGGAGTGATTAATTGGAGTTGTATAAGATTGTCATACATTTTTCATCATCCATGGTCTACAGACCAACTATACCAATTGGTTCGTTTACTTATCTTACAGCCATCTTGTTTAATAAGTGCAAGTTTTAGAAATTGCATTTTAGAATTTCGAGTGAAGGATATTTTTTTGAGTTGCAGATCAATTAAATAGTAATTGGAGCTTAAAATTAAACTTACGGCTCAGATTAAAATAATACATAATAGAATCTCTAGAGCCTCGTGAAATTACAGATCAAACAGCATTATTTAAAGTTTAGATTAAACTAATCGGCTCCGAATCATAAAATAATATTGTTAGAATATCAGTAACTTTTCATGACTTATAAACAATGAAGCAGTTTCCAACGATTTTTTTACCTCAATTTTATTACTGGAACTTTAATAAAAGTTAAAGCTCTGAACTCGGATTGTTTCTATGGGAAACCATAGTTCATATAATTTTGATATATGACTCATGTTAAAGTGAGTTACTAAATACTTCCTTTTCACATGTGCGCAACCCTCGCAACACTTCATATATCAAAGTCTTAAGGAATTGTTAAAAGGATCTTATATCATACACATAATTTATAACAATTAAATACACATTCATTTATAAAAATTATTCTTATAATTTACCTGGGTTCAACTTACACGATGATAATCCAACAACAAAATGCAATCATGTCCGGTATGATTAGTATAAGTGTATGTTTCTAGGTAATGTTTATTGGGGAAACTGATTACTTTTCTTTTCAAAATAAACATTTGGTATGTATAACTTATGAGTATATATATATTTATATATATATATATTGGTTCAGTCTGTTTTTTTAAAAGTGTTTATAATTTTTATAATCGTTATTATACAGTTATATTTTATTGTATATTGTTATGCAATTATATTCAATGGAAAATTTATTTATTGTATTTTTTTTTTTTTTTTAAACTTATTGTTGTCTCGTAAATGGTAATTTGTTTAATTTTTTTTTTTTTTCTAAATAATAATAATAAAAAAATGCCATTGCCATTTGTTTCTAAATGATTGTATTCTTATAAAATTGAAAGTGGTAAAATGAGTTCTGGAATAGTCTATAAATATATATGCAGCAGGTTTCTGTAGTGTTTTTCCACTTTTGAAGAAAAAGAAAATGGAAAAATAATTATAAATAAATAAATTTTTCTTGTTTTTTATTTGTGTATAAGTATATATGGATATACTGGAAAATTTATAAACACATAACAGTTCAGACACTCAAATATAGAATTATGTTTAAAAGGGTTGGAAAATTGATTAAAATAATTGCATACTTAAAGGATGTTTTGTCCTTCTATTATATTGTTATTCAGACATTTTAAAATAATTTGAGTTATTATAAATTGATATTAGGAATATTTTTTTAAATTAATGAATTTTAATAAGAAATTTAAGACAACTTCTTTAGTGAATTTTGATTTCCCTAAAAAGTTTCCACCAATAATCAAGATAAAATTATTCAATAATAATCTTGAAGTCCTCAGTTATACAAGAACCCTTGTCACACTTCCACTTTGTTAAATAATCAAAATTGCTTTGGTATAATTGAAGTTTATAGCTTAAATAACTAATTAAATTTGGAATCCTTCCTCTGGCACCTTCAATTATAAGGACATATAACATAAAACTATAGATTCTAATACTAGAAGATTCTAGAAGATCCTAATACAAGACTATTTAATCACTTATGCCATTAAATTGTAAAGATAGCATGATATAATCGTAAACAAGGTTATTTTTAAAAATATTTTTAAAAAAAAGACATTATATATTTGTTACATTGTTATTGAGATTTGATACTATTAAATTTTTATTACAACATATCGCTCAATATTTTATTACCACAACATAAAAACTTTTTTATGAAAGCATTTTTTGATAAACAAAATATTAAATTGTAATTTTAATATGCGTTAAAAAAAACCACGGTTCTCTGTTGTGTAGTTTGAAATATTTTAGAAGTCCAGCAGATTAAAAAGAATTAGGAACCGTCATAAAATTTATAGCTGATGGCTGATGCAGAGTAAAAGATATGTCATTTCGTTTCCTCAATATTAGTCAATTATACCTATCAAGATTTTTTTCAATCCTATTCACTTGTTCCAACTTAGTGATAGAAGCTTTCGTTAGAAGGAAATCCCCATACCTCTATTTTTTCGAGCCCCAGAAACAGTGTGATGGAACATGAAAGTTAAAAAGGACTGAGAGGGACTAAATAAATTTCTTTGATAAAAAGAAAGAGGCTTACGATGAAGTGAATGAAGTTGGCGAAAATACTGTACAGGTTGTGAAGGTATTCTGAAGTTTTGATCACTTACTACTTAAGAAGCTTTTGATGTCTTAAATGTATTACGCAAATTTGGTGTGTTCCACGAATTTGACAGACATATAACGAACAAAATTCGTAAAGTAGGACATTTATAATATTGTACAATTAAATTGATTCTATATTGAATTGCAGTGAAGTCTATTATCTTACATTAGTGTGGACATTGTAAGATTTTGAAGACAAGAAGATAAAGCATTTATAAACTGGATACTTCTATAAAATTAATTTCAATGAATCGAAATCACCCTCAAGTGAATAAAAGGTTAAAATAACCCCAAAAACAAAAACCTTTTAAAATTTCAGTTATTTATTTAAACAGAAGTTTTATTATATGTACAATACAAATCATTAGAATTTCAAATAATATTATTAATATTAATTGCCGGGTATAAAAACAAAAAAAAGGCCAACTATTTGTCTATAAAAATTATTTCTTGTTTTTTCTTTCATTGGACAACTTTCCTAAAGGTCTGGAAGCAGAGAAGGAGAAAATAAACCAATAAATTTACAATAAAAATATTCATGAAAATTTCAATTCTAAAAATAGAAAATAATAAAAATATGAAAAAAAATAAATAAAACAACTTAACTTTATTATAAATATAGAAAAATATAAATATATTGAAGTAAATATTTTAAAAAACAAAGTATACTAAAATAAAATATTTATAACGTGGGTTTTATATGTTTCAGCAATGAATCCGGAGGCCAGTATAACTTAATTATTATTTTAACAAAATTAATTTAATTATATATGAATCCAAACTCATCCAAGTGGAGCTCTTTAGATTCATTCCTTTACTGTAAACATTTAGTATAGAAAAACTTATAAAAACCCGGCCAGTATCTACCAAAGGCAATAGAAGTTATATTAAAAGAATATGAGACTAACTAGAGTTTGTTAGAACTAAGAACAAAGCTATTTTGAAGTTATTTTTAAATTGCATACACAAGGGCTTGTTACTGGCGATGCAAGGACTTATTTAGCCCTTATAATAAAATTAAATAAGTTTATTAATAAAATTAAGTAAGTGCTAAATAAAATCTTTTTTATAAGTTCCGATTAGTGCTGCAAAGTTTTACCAAAAAAAAAAAAATTGACCTTTAAGTTTTAATTTTATATATATGTTTTATATGTCTAATGTCCTTTTAAAAAATATCTACAAAAATAAAATAACACTAATACAATAATCAATATCCTTTTATAAATATATATACAATTTCTTTTCTAAAAGTTATGCTAACTCTAAATTAATTTATATATGTAATATATAATAGATTGTAAAGCATTGTATTCATGTTCCTTATTTTGTTTTCATTATACAAGTGTACCTATACTATTTTGTAAGTAATATTTTATTTTTTTTGGGTTGCCAGATATTAAAAAATGTGATGTCAAAATATAAAATTTAAAGATGCCAAAAATTGCATTACTGTATACGGCGAAGTTTTATGACAAATAAGTTTAAGAGAACTGGCCCTAAATCTAAACATTACATTGATTAAAAAAATACAGGGTAACCTATGTAATTTTTTTAGAAACAATTATGTCAGTGATAGTTCATTTCTCCTAGCTTTTAACAAAGCAAGGATCAACTTTTCAAGCGTCAAGTACCTTTTTTCATAGTCTGTTATAAGGACAAATAAGTTGAAGACTGTAGCAGGGTGTAGGTGATAAAAATAAAAAATGATGTCATTGATGATTCGCTTATACCAACTTTTAAAGCACGGGCTGTTATAAAAGACAAATAAGTTGAAGACTGTAGCAAAGTGTAGATGATAAAAATATTAAGGAATTTATGGTGAGGATATTAATATTAAGGAATTTATGGTTAAATGAATAGTATAAAGAAACTGAGAAGACCGAGTCTGAAGACCGAAATTTAAAATACCTAATCAACGTGAATATTAATTATAATTCAAGAGATTTTACAACGACAATTGAAGGTAAGGACTCTTAAATAGCAAATGAAGCTGTGATATTTTGTATCAATTAATCTCTTTCCTGAGGAAATAAAGCCAGAATTATATCCACACTTTCCAGTTCAGTATGTAAAATATAAAAATACTGAAGACCTTTTAAAAAAACTATTTCATCCAATTTTACTATTTTTTTAATTTGATTTTTTTTTGTATAAACTGGTAACCCTAAAAAATTTTTCATTTTCTTTTAACCCTATATAAAAAATAAAAAACTTTTCATGCTTTCCTTTTTTAAAAAAACTACTTACTATAGAGTTTACAACTATATTAAATTATATAATACATTATCCTTGAATTTTTCTTTGTAATTGAAATTGAAATTTGACTCGCAATAGTAAAAAAAAAAACAAAAACAACAAAAACAAAACAATTTTTATTCTAGGTCATTACCAAAGCAGAAAAATTACATATAAATGGTATTTTCTAATTTCTGGGTAAAAATAATTTCCTTCGTAAGCGAATTTATGTATATGTATATATATATTTATATATATTCAAATGTATGCATATATATGTATATATATGTCGGGTGTACATAAACTCCATGCAATTTTATGTAATTATGTTAAATATACTGAAGACTGTTTTATTAAAATATCGTTTTACTGTAAATAATCTGATCTTAATATCCTTTTTCCATTATAACGGGTTTTTAATATTTGCGCAGAATTTTGTTTACAGTTATAATTGTGTTTTTTTTTGCTTTGTTTTAAAGTTGACATTTACAGTTTACACTATCAAATTGTTAGCAAATATTATTCAAATTAAATGTGGAGTAGATTAAGATTAATTCTATTAGAAGGAATTTAAAATGTCCTGTAGCTTATCCTGACCCTAGTTTTAACTCCCGCTTATGATACACACAGGATTGCAAGCCTAACAGTTGGATTATAAGCAAATAAATTAATTAATTTATTGAAGTGAAGACTTTTGTGAGTTTAAAGAATTTTTAGAAATTGTCTGGATTACATATTCAATCTATCTGATCAATGGTGTAGTAGTGAAGACACCGCCTTTCATGTCGAAAGTCATGGGTTCAAACCCCGGTCAGATTATATCTAATTAAAAAATATCGTAAAATTCTGTAATGATATCGTAATAGTTAATATCGTAATATAAGATAAGATTTAATATAAAAATATAAATAACTCTTGTGTAGGATAATAGATGGCGCAAAAAATTAACATTTGTGTATTCATAATCTTATACAATAGCTACAGTCGAGTAATCAACGGCTTAGTTAATACAACGATTAAAGAAACTGAAGTCTAAGTAGACTTGGTGAATGAGGCATTTTGGGGAATTCACCTTAAAGAAGTGGATAAGGATTAAAAAAAAAAGTTCAATCTAATCCCATTGAAGCTAGTCCTGAAAAACTGAACAAAGGACAACACAACTACTAATTTTTTGGTTTCTTTTTTTTTAAATTCAAATTCACATCTTAGTTTTATTTCAAACTTTTTGATTTTATCAGTTTTTAAACGCTCCTTGTTGAATAAATTTAATCCTGTGAAGGAGCTGTCAGCTCCTAATAGTAAATTTAAGTAATTTTGAATTGTGCAAAAATTCACTGGAATAATATCCGACTACCATCTAAATTATAAAATATTCCCCATTTCTACACTTTAAATACCTACTTTTTTTATTCCATTTTCAATTTTTATTTTTTTTGTGCAGACACTTAAAGGACATTTTGGAAATTTATCACTATATTTTATATATATATATAGTTGAAGGGTATACGGAGAAGAAATAGAATATAAAAAGAAATCCTGATCCAAATTCTAATGGCACCAGAAAACTTTTTAATTTTTTTTTTTTTTCTTGTGTTTTGAGTTAATCTTGGATCTTTCTGTATATTTTGATGATTATTATGAAAAAGTTATATTTTAAATTTCTTTTAGTTGCTTCTTTTGATTTTTCATTGTCTGCCCATTTTTTTTTTTTACTGTTATCCTTCCGAAATTATCCTTCCTTCTGAATGTGTTTCTTTGTGTAAAAACCCCTCACATTATGGGTTTTTTTTTTATTTTTCAAAATTGTCTCGAATTACCAGACTAAATTTTTTTCGTCAAATGTATAATTATTTGCCATTTTTAAATTTTAGATGTTATTTAAATGTTTGTGTTTGTATGTGTGTATATTAGATTTTGAATGTATGATTTCCGAAAAGATAGCCAAATAGCACAAGTACAACTTTTGTTCAAGATTTGAACTTTTTTGTAATTATTTTTAATGGCTAAAAAGCATGTAAGTCTGGTTTTTGAATAAAAATATATATGTATGTATATACATTATTATTAATTATATTTTTTGAGTTTCAAAATTATATAATTATATAAATTTGGAAACTTTTAAAATTATACCAGATACTTAAATATAAAATATTAGAGACCCTATCATTTAAGATCTACAGCTCTATATTTAAATTATATGAGTAGAATTCATAGTTTTCAATTTATAATGCTAAACCCCGTCACGTGTGAGTTGATTATGACTCTTATTTTACATAATTATTATATAATATAACAGTTAATACTATTTTGAGTAAAACATGTTTTTTTTAGATTTAATTTAATTCAGTGTAATATTCCATAATAATTAATTACAATGTTAATTACCCTTTAATAATGTCTTATACTTGTATATAGTAATTTATTAGAATTTTGAACTCTTTTTTTTTACAAAAAATAATTTAATTACAGGTTTAATAATTTTTTTCTTTTTAAAAAACTTTAATTTATTTTTAAATTATATACATATAATTAAATTAAGCTGAAATTACTGCTAAATTATGCTAAATTATTTGCTAAATTAGAATTTAAATGTAAAAAATAACTGAATTAAATAACTATAATTTGCTATAATCTACAATAGTATATAATTTTATGTTTTTTCCTGTTTTAAAGATGGGTATTATAAAGTTCGTATTTAGTTTTGAAATTACGTACAAAGTACGAGATAGTAATATGAGTTTGTTTTTCAGTTTTAATAATACATGCATAATGAAGTTGTAATTCAGTATAACATTCTAAATTTAAATGTACTATTTTTGGAATGATTACAGTGATGAATGTTCGGAATATTGTTCCGAATATCCTTATCCTTAATTGTTGAAGGTTTTCTTTTTGGTGAAAAGTTTAGGCTTATGCATAATGCGGTTGTAATTCAGTATAACATTCTAAATTTATATGTATCAAATTCGTAAAATGATTACAGTGGTGGATGTTCGGAATATTCTTCCGAATATCTTACTACTCAAATTTTTTTTAATATAGAATGTTTTTCTTTTTGGCTTGAAAAAACATTAGAGATTCGGAATCCTCTAGGGTACGAAGATCCTACTTTCCAACACCAGATTACTTTAGGATAATTGGATAAAACTAAACTGCTTGCTGAATAATAGGTGAAGCGTAAGAATAGGAATCGAAAAGATCATATCATTTAAGAGTTGACAAACGACCATTTCATTTAAAGAGTAGCTCGATTAAGTAAAGTTGCAATTAATCAAGAGAATTTTATTTGTGCATCTATAGACGTCTTCAAAAATTATTTCAACCCAATCAGACAATTAAAATAAAAAATATTTAATATTTTGTTTTGTAATTACTTTAAAAATTTCTCCGAATTAAATTTATTATGTTAAACAACAAAGCCATAGATATAAGATTTATATCTATAATTTTCATTAAATCAAATTTTTTTTATTTTCACTTCAAATTTAAATTTAAAATTTGGTTTTGTTTTGATTTTTTTTTATAATTTTTTTAATTGAACGAAAAATTTCGAAACAATTGACAATAGAATATAGAAGAGTTATAATAGAATATATTAACTGAAGCATGACGTTTCAGATTTTTTTTTTTGAACTGTGAAAAATGTTTATACATTATGACATTATGAATGTCAAATAAATAAAATATATATTTTTATGGTTTAATCGACTTTAAAACAATTGCTTTTTATTTTTAATTAGTTTTAAATATAGAAAGACGATGACAATATAAAAATATTGTTTTAATTTATAATTTTTAATTAATTAAAATATGAACTTTTTAAAAATCATGATCTAAAGTCTTTTTTTTATTTATTTAAAAATTTATTTTTTTAATTTTTGTTAATAATTCTTTAAAATTTGTTTTTGTATTTGTTTAGAACCATAAGTCGAACTGCTTGGGTATTCTATATCATTATTATCATATATATTAATCGGCTTATTCGGTCAAAAAATTCCGAGTCGCGGCTCAATCATGTCCTTATAAATACATTTAAATAAACAATAATTAGAGTGCATTTATTATATTCGGCTTATTCGGTCACAAAATTAACGGTTGCGGCTCATTTATTTCTTTAGAAATACATTAAAATAAATGATAATTCGAGTGCATACATATAAATCGGCTTATTCGGTCGAAAAATTGCCAGTTGCGGCTCATTTATTTCTTTATAAATATATTTAAATAAATAATAATTTGAGTGCATACACATAAATCGGCTTATTGTGTACGAAAATTGCCGGTCGCGGCTCAAATAATTCTTAATATAAATACATTTAAATAAATAATAACTTGAGAGGAAAATAGCTTGAATTCTTAACGCTTGGCGTCACTAGTATAGCTTAAAACTGTGTTTATTATTTTGAAATCAAATGTTCTGTAATATAATATTTTAAAAAATTATAATTACTAATTATATATATTATATTATAAACATATATATATATACATAGTTTTAATTAACTTGGTCAATAGCCTAGTGGTGGTCGTCTTAACCAACACGCATAAAATATAGAAGTGTTTTTGAACTATAATGAATGTAATTCTATTAATAGATATATAAAATGACCGACATCATTGAATTTAATTAATATTTTAAGTTAAATATTTCCGCATTTCTGCCTCATGTCTTCTTTCTTACCAACATACTAAGGGTAGCATTTAGGGGTGCAATTCCATTATATTTACTGACATGGGTGATGAGTTTATTTAGTAGAAATCTGACATCCAAAAGGGGGGTATCCTTGATATTTAAGAAAATAACTCCCCCTACTTTTAAAATTAAAAATAAGTTTTATTTTCATACATAAAGCATTTATACATTCATATGCTAAAGTCATATATATATTAATACAAATTTACATAACATATAATATTTACTTAACATTTTTAAAATAAATTAAATAAATTATTATTAACCTTGAATTTTGTTAACAAAAGAAAAAAAAAAAAAAAATATTCCTAAAATACAAAATGTCTCTTGATATTTTTAATATTTTCCCTTCCGTGTAAAGTTCAACATTAATATTCGAAAATTTTACTACGATATAAAATAAAAAAAAAAATCCAAAAAAAATTTGCAAAATTAGTAAGTCATCATAAAAAACTAACAAAAAACAAAAACTTTATACACATGTACTGCCACACTTTGAATTATGTGACTTTAGAGACTTTATCATAGACAGTTTTGTGCCTATTTTGTAAATTTACATACATACGTACATATACATAACAAACCCAAACGCTACTAGGTGATGCTAGTCCAACAACGCCGTTTATATTATTAAACAATGGGCAAAAATATAAATACAACACAATAAAACATACAGTACAACTTCAATATATCATACTTAAAAATTGGTATAATTTGAAATCTTAATATAACTGTAAAACCCCTAAATTTGAAAATGACATCAGAAACAATTAAAAAGTATGCATTAGAAACCTTTGAAAATGGACCTAAAAGGATTTTGTATTCAAGTAGATTGTAAAGCCGTAACTTTTGATAATAAATTGGTTATAGTACTTGGCTCCATATTGTTTAAGTTCTAATATTGCCGTGTCCAGAGAAGAGTTTTACTAAGTCATACTTAGTAGTCAGATTCCACTCATAGTATAGAAATTAATAGTTACTACTCTTCTAGTCAATTGTTGAAATTGTTTAAGTGGTTGCTTTAAGCATCAGTAATCCCTAAATGATTCTCAATACTTTCAAGATATCGATATAAAACAGAGAAATAACTCCAAAGGGAAAGGGATTTTTAGAAAGTCAAGAGAAATGAAAATAAAATACCCACCACAAGGGCATCAATTAAAGAAATGACTCGTTTTAAACCCTGCCAATGTAGTACAAAGAAATAAATGATGCATCAAACAGTATATATGTCAGTTGTAACTAGAGATTGTACAATTCTCGACAATTTTTCATTCTCGAGATTCGAGAATCTCGATTTTATAAATATTTTATTTCTCGAGATTCGAGATTCTCGATTTATTTACAATAAAATCTCGAGATTTCTCGAGAAATTTCTCATTATTTAATCTGTGTTAAATTGTTAAATAAAAATCAGTGATAGTTTTTATAATATTTATTTAAGAAACAAAATATAAATAACTAATTCATTGCACAAAATTCAATAAAAAAAAAATAAATAATATTACAAAAACTAAATAATTACGAATTACTATTACAAAAAACCAAATAATATTATATTGTGTATATATGGATGTATATTCTGTAATATAATATATAAAAGAATTTTTTTTTTATTAATTATATATTATTAAAATGGCTTTTCAAAACACATAAACAATCAATTGATTTTTCGGACAATCGGGTTAAAATACATAAATACGTATCAAACCTAAATTATCCGATTTGTCACTTGTGCTGTAATATAAATGCACATTCATGTAACGTCTATTGCGCAAACTGGTCCATTCGTCGATGGATAAACTAAATTTTTTATTTTCGGCCTTCATTTTATTAATTTTAATTATTAAATTATTTTTTATTTCTGTGTAATATTCATATACCAAATCCATTACACGCGATGTGTTCTTAGGAAGGTCCAGTTTTCTTAAGCTGAGGCTGCTTCTAATGAATGCACTTTTACATATTGCATTCATGGTAAACCCGTCTTTTGCAACTAATTCTGCAACAATGCGTGCAAGATTACCACCACTTTTATTTTCGTTTGCATTGGAATCAAAATATTTATGTAAATTTTTAAATCTTTTTGTATTGCTATCATCTGAAATTTTAATTTTTCTCTTCATTTTGTGTATGTGTTCCATATGTCTATGCAAGCCTGTTGTAGAAGATGCTTTGCATTGCAATTCTTTTTTACAAATCTTGCATGTTGCTGTACCTATATTATTTTTTTCATAATTATCCCATATATTTTCGTATTCGCTCATCTTTTTGATATGGGTTAATACTGAAATATAATTAAAAAAGTTAATATATTATTACTATAAGTTAACATTTACATATTTAGATAGATACTTTTTCAAATTTTAGTTTTTTTTTCGGTTGGTCTTGTTTTTGTTTTTACAATTCAAGGAAATTTAAAATCAAATTTCAAAATGAACAAATTCCTAAAAAAGTTAATAAATTATTATTATAAGTTGACATTTACATATTTAGATAAATTATTTACATACTTTTTCAAGTTTTAAATGGTTTTTTATCAATCTTTTAATTTTTGCAAATAAAAATAAGTGCTAAATGCTACTTCCTAATATTAAACAAACTTTTTAAACTAAACATCTAAATTTCAAAAAACAATTGTCAAATATCAGCTGTTGAAAACTTAACATCAATGCCCAATAAGCAAATAAGGAATCAATAATCAATAGTAGTATGTGTATGCTTAATTGTAGCCCTCTAGGAATTTTAAACTAAACATCCAAATTTCAAAAAACCAATTGTCAAATATCAGCTGTTGAAAACTAAACATCAATGCCCAATAAGCAAATAAGGAATCAATAATCAATAGTAGTATGTGTATGCTTAATTGTTGGCAACAATTTGTTGCCCTCTAGGAATTACGTGCAGAGTTACGAAAACTTCGAATTTTTTGGTCAGAAATAAATTTATTTTTTTCTCGAGAATTCTCTATGATATTTCTCGAGATTCGAGAATCTCGCCAAATTAATTTTTTTAATTCTCGAGAATCGAGATTCTCGAAAATGAAGGTTTTTTCGAGAATTCTCGAGACGAGAATTCTCGTTGTTTAACTCTATGTAACATAAGAGCTCAATTGATTATTAGGTAGACCTCTGGTTTAGAAATATAAATAGTTTATATGTCAGTTATATTATAAAAGCTTAATATACATTGGATAGACTCCTGATGGTGGAATAAGACGCCTGATGACATACAAATTAATATGTAAATAGATTTCATTATAAAAGTATAAAATACCACAGAGTTTCACATACCAAAGTTTTACTGTACCTAACAATATTTATATTGTGATAATGAAAGTAAAAATCGATTTAATAATAACAAACACATCAAAAATAACGAATTGTTTGATTCCCATAAAAATTATTTATATTTTATTTTTCTATTTTTTCTATTTTTTTTTTTTTTTGTTAATATTTCGTAATTTATTGTATCATGTATAATGGAAATTCTGTATTTTGTTCTGTATTTTGTTTTTCTTTTTTGTATTTTGGTAATTTTTACAATAAAATAAGAAAAAACTAAAAATTACGAATTTTGATGACTAAGAAAATTAAACATAACAAAAACAAAATTCTAAACATAACAAACAACATTGAACTTAACAAAAACAACCATAGAACAGAAGAACTTAATACAGAACTAAGAAAAAATAAAATATGTAATAAAATTTGTTAATAATATTCAAAAAAATTTCTTTAAAAGTCGGAGGATGGAATATTAATTTAGGATTGTACTTTCTATTTAATTTTTTCATTTTCATTATTTTTTCCAAATAATTTTATAAAAGTTCTTTGGAATTTAGTTAAAAGAATTTTTTAATATGCTAATATTAACTTAAAACTGTACTTTGACGGTACTTAACTTTTACTTAAAACAAGTATCGCGAAGCGTGACCGAATAAGCCCAATTTTGTGACCGAATCAGCCCAATAATTAAATTGTTATATACATATACTATACATACACTACAAATGTACATCATTATTGCATCTTAATTTATGTACCAATTTTGTATTTCTATATGATGACTTATTCTTCAGGTGCCTTATTCACACTCTAGGCAATGTCTATTGAAATTTTTTAAACAGGCCAGGAGTTATAAAAAAAATAATCATGGTGTCTATTGGGATCTTATTAACAGCCAGCTTTAAAAGGATTTTCTATAGAAATTTTTGAAATACGTTCTAAGATTTTTTAACACAGGGATCGAGGCCAGGAAAGTTGTCTTTCTACAATTTAACCCTGTAAAGTAATAACAAGTAAGCTGTAGTATATGTCTGGGTGCCTTAACCTTTATATGCAAAAAAAAATGTAATTTAATTTTCTATCTGTATTTCGAATGACGATTCATTGATTAATCGTATTTTAAGAAAACTTCAATATTTGAATATTTTAATTCTATTAATCTAAGAAATTTTAAGCACTCTTTTGCACAGATGCACACCAAGGACTCCCATTTTATTATAAAAAACCTTTGACTCCAGATACATAATTAAATTTGTTGCATTGCAGACTTTGAGTAATTCATTTTCTTTCCGATTTGTTTTATTCAATAATATAATTTCCCAATCTGCTTACACTGTCTTCATAGTAGTTCGTTTCCTCTAAAACTCACAAAACCAGATACAAATCTTTCTTATACTTTTTGAATGCAATATTTTAATACTAAGCTAAAACTACTTTTCAAAACTTTATGCAAAACATTTTAACTATATCAAACAAATTTTCTTTTAGAGGCATTAGAAGAAGTTGTAAAACAACTTTGGAAAAATGGAAATTTATGTCAAGAAAATTGAAAAATATGCACAACATACAACAACTATTCAAAAACCAACAATCATATGAGAGAATACTTTAAAAGTAACAATGAACCCAAGTTTCAATCATAAAATTTACTATTTTACGCAAAAATAAAACAAGTTTTAACCGGTAAGTAAGAACTGGTATTACCATGGTATTACCATAAACGTGTTTCTTTTGTTTTCGTTTTCTTTTTTTACAAAAACTAATTATGAATGTATTTAACTATTAAACTATACTAGATGAAACTATAGATTTAAAACAGTATTAATTTTCAATTAACAAATATGAAGTTATTAGATACATAATAAGGTGGTTTTAAATAAGGTTTTAAAGAACACTATACGAAGCTATAGAAAGATATAAAAAGTTGGTGAGTAACGTTTGGTTCATGAAAAAGGTCCCAAAGAAAACTACCTTCAAAACTAAAAACGAAATTCGTAAAAAAATTTCGATTATTTTTTTCGCGCCGTCGGTAATGCAATCATTGTGAAAGCCTAAATGAAAGACCTTGGATCCTATACTGGCCTGATTACAAACGTATCTTAACCGCACTTCAAAAGCAGTCCATTAGAGTTTAACAATTTTTAGATTACAGAATGCTGAATTGATTTTCAATAGAGTTCAATGCAGACTAAATATAGTATAAAAACTAAACCGAAGGAGGCTTGTAATATCATATAGGTCATTCCTGACCTATTTTACAACTAGGTATTAATTTGCAGTCTAATTCGAATGCATTGTCATTCAGAACGTTTTTTAAAACACAAATTAAAATTAATTTAAAATTAATTTTCACAGAAAAGTTTTTTAATTAAAAACACATTTTGCTCTACAGAATTTTTTAATTATTTTTAATTTCACCGTAAAGTATTGTGCCATCAAAAAAGTATATAATATACTTAAATTACCTATACTATATATTTAAATGTTAATTTTATATATTAAAATTCACATAAACTGTGTGGTTTTATTGATTGTTAGTCATAAAATGGGCTTATATCACAATGTGTTTCGATTTTTTTTGCCTTTCTTTATAATACTAATGAAAACCGCTTTCATAAAAATCATGCCAGTGCATTTAAAGTTTAAATAGGCGGAATAATCTAAAAAAAAAACTGTGATTTTAAAGTAGGTACATTAAATTTTTTCTACTTCGTAATAAGAGTAAATTGCTGTATAAACAATTCTGAGAAGTATTTCAGTAATTTTTTTTCTATATAGTATAGAAATTCTCTAATTTAGAAAAAAAATAAATTAATTTAATTGCAAAATTAGTACAGAGGTTTTTAATTTATTTAAATTCTTGAATAAAATTTAATGTCTCCACGTTTCGAGCTTTGAAAATAAATATCATCAACTTTAATAGCTAAGAAGGAAAAGGTATAAGGCGAGGAATGCGAGCAACTAATTGCAGCCGGGTAGAACAGGATTGGTTGGAAATTATAATATGCACATATTTAAAAAATGTAACTAAAGAATTTGGGGAAACCCCCTTCCTCCTCTGCAGATACTAAATATACTGCTCGAAATATATAGTCTGCAAAATAAGGAAGTTAAATTGGTTAAATTGGAACATGATAAGCCAAAAAGTGTAAACTAATTAGAAACACTCGATAAATGCATCTACAGGCGTCTATTCGAAATCATTTGGGAAACCTCCTCAAAAAAATAGAGCAGAGAACCCTGCAGAAACTGTCCCATGAAAGAGTTTAATAAAAAAAATCCAAAAATTTAATATATTATATGAAGTATGTTATTCAGTTTATTTTCTGAGGCAAAATACTAGGAAAATTAGGTGTAGAGGAAATGCCGTTATTATTAATCATCAAAAAATATTAGATTATTGATTATCTTGGAGCATAATTAGAAATTTGATCTATAAATTTGGAAAAGGAGTGGAATTTTCAAAACTTATCGTCACTTTTAAATATAAAACTAATACGACCACTTCCAGTTATAGAAAGACATGAGAAGAAAAAGAACCTAAGAGATGCATGAAGTAATGTACCTTCGACCCAATATGTAGAATATGGATTCACAAAATCTGTAATTTAGGAAATTTAAATTTTTAATACCAACTTTGGTATCCAACAGACCTTTGGATAATTGAACAAAATAATACCAACAACTGCAACCTTTTTTCGATGAGATTGCAATTTTTACATTGAAATACCAGAAAATAACTTCTGTTGTTATTATTTAATGTTTTTTAAACCTTAATTAAATTTTAAAATCATTCAAATTATATTGAAAAAATGTGAAATATATTATATTCAAAAGAATTGGTTTCATGGTTTCTGAGTTTTTTAAAAATAACTTTAAAATTTAATTTAATTTTTTTAAATTTTTATATAAGTTCCATTGAATAAAAAAGAAAGCTGTTATTTATATTTAAAACAATATTTTATATAGAATTTTTAATTCTTTTTTTGCAAATAATTTTGTCAGCATTCTTTAAATTTTGTATAATTTCACGATCTACTGAATATCGCATTAAAAAAAATAAAAAAACATGTTTATTTTTTCAGATAATTATCGAAGTTTTATAACTATGAGTTAAATTTCAATCATTTTTATATTAAAATAACAAACATAAAATAATTTGATATATGGGTTGGTAATAGATCGGATAAAAAATTATATAATATATGTTATGTAATACATACTTATCAGTTAATTGGAAAAAAATTAAGTATATATCTCCATCATTACGTTAAAGAATAATTATATCCCAAACCGGAAGTTTAACAAAAGTTTTTTTTGTTATTGGAAAATGGGTCATCAAAAGGGTCTAATATAAAATTAGATAATATACAACTGAATTAAAGTTCTTCGTACAAGCTTCCTGTACCTTTACTTCCATTAAAACTAATCATTTGATATTAGGGCGCTATTTCAAAATTACCTTGCCATTAATTAATTTATTGTTTGATAAGTTTTTGATGTCCCAAACAATATTTGATCATAACCCAGTGAAGAAAGAAGCAATAGTAGTGATAAGTTAGTGAGCAGTAGCCATTATTAAGAAACATTCACTTTAAAAACAAAAAATGATTGTTTGTTAAGTGATCAATTGTAGGTGCAATAGGACTCTGAACTCATCTACGGTTTAAAGCGAACTAGATCTGACACAATCGAATCATAAGAGTTAATTACGTGTTACAGATATCGCTTATGATTAGTCGTTCCGTTCACGAGTGCAAACATTTATTTAATCATCAATCAGTTTTATTGGCTATTCCGACGACTAACTTTTAAAAAAGTTCTTAACTATTTAATAGTGTAGTAAAGGGTTATTTGAATTGAAATAGTTACATATACTTATTCCTTATCTTATCTAATTTTTTGCGTAAACAAACATTGCAATTTTTTGAATGATTATTTTATAATTTTATTAGTGGGAAATTATAACCACTTAAATTAATTAAAAGCGCCACTTAAATTCAAATATGTTATAAAATAATATTGCAAAAAAATATGTTATAAAACTAATGTTGATAAAGTTGCAATGTTGATAAGAGTTCATAATAGTATTTTTTAATATTTATTTATTATTTCATAAATATTTAAATAAAAATTAAGTTTGAAGTATCTAAACTTGTTGTTAAAGAACATATCTATTTCATTTCTAATTATATAGATAAGATTTCGACTTTAATTAGCGCAGTCACTGAATGGCCGAACCAATTCAGAATCCAATTGAAAAATGTTAGTATATTGATAACAAAATATGTTTACAATTAAAATCGTATGTTTTTACTGACGGTTTTTGTTTTATCTTTTATTTAATTCGGTCGCTTGTATATGGACTTTGACGAATGCATTGGCATCAAGTGTTAGTCACGGAATATTTAAATTATATATGCTTATATGCAATATCTACATTTAACATTCCTATCACAGCAAACTTTCTAACCTTTATTCTCCTTCCTCTTCCTATCTTCTAAAATCGTAACATAATACAGTGGTCATTAAGGCTGCCTATCAGAATTTCCAAATCGTTACCATTTAAATCAATTAAATTCAACTTTAATTTAATTGAACTAAATCTTCAATCGAAAATATATAATATCAAAAATCAAATTTGATATTCTGGATGTTTCGTTCTAAACAATTTTTTTAATAATTCTAAAAATACCAGATTTCTCTTACAATCTCCTACCATACCTCCTACCATGTAATCCGAGTTGAATCCTACTTTCTTATTGTATATACACTTAAACATAAGGTATCGTAATATAATTTCTTTACATATAAGATTATAATCTGCGAAGCAAAGTTTTCGAATCTTTCTTCTGTGTATCTTTCCTGTGTATCTTTAATAAGCGATATTTTTGAATCTTTCTTCTGTATATCTTTCATCCTGGGGAATGAAAAATACTCATTTTGTTTTGTAAGAAATCAGTGGGATTTTTACAGAGAACTGAGGACTGAAGTGTTTTTTTACTGGGAACACTGAGTGGATGAAAAAAAGAAAAAAATTTGTTTTTGATGAAAAGATATGATATTTAATATTTTTTTTCTCAAACCTCAATGGAAGATACATTGACATTTTAATGATTAAATAAAAAAACGAATCTGTCTTTAAATATGTATGGGTTTGCGGTTTTTACTTGTTGATGGATGTTTATACATTCATTTGTCGTTGAACTTGATCTGTTCTTTTTCAACTTTAAGATTTCCATTTAAAAAAATTTTGTAAAAACCAATATTAGTAAGGTAAAAGAAAATATTTTTCAATAATTTATAAACTTTAGTTTAAGGTGTAGTTTCAATTCTTAGATTACAAAATAAACTATAAAAAATACTGTTTCTGGAACTTGTACAGCGTCGAATTAAAAAAAATCTCCTATCTTCGAGAGATCTTCCTATACATTATTCGAAACTTTCTTTTAGGTCAAAGCAGTGTTAGTGGAAATCAGACATAGTTCTTTTAAAAATAATTAAGCGTCACTATTAACCGTTTAGTATATTAACAGCATTGTTAAAGCGCCAGGGGTTACTGAAAGTCAAGAGCAAAAAAACGACGGTAAACTAACGTGCTGCAATCGTTAATGGAAACTAGAAACTCGGTTCGAATAAATTTCCCTCGGCTTAATGCCAGGGGCGGCTACAAAAAAACCAGAAAATTTTGAAGTTCCACGGGCTAAAAAGTCTTATAACTGGCAAAACCGATCTACCTGCAAAATAAGATATCAATTGAACCAGGAGCTTCTGGAATTTTGCAGTATCGAACAAACGCCCCAACGATATTACATTTTAAGTGAAAAATATTTTTAATTAAATCAACTCCTAAAAACACCTTGGTTTAAGTACAACTTTAAAATCACTTGCAATAAATTTAACAAATTTATTTTTTCAACAGATAGCAACAATCAATTTTTACACTAAACATATGCTGAGTTTTTTTTATTTTAAGTTTGTATAAAATCAAATCTTTCCCCCCAAAAACCAAGAAATTCTCTGTAAAACCAAATTTTTCGCAATAAAAACCACCATAAGAATATAAAAATACAATAACCCAGGTAACAAGTGTTTTAATTGACAGGTGATATCTGTTATAAAAAAAAAAATTTCGTTAAAAAAACTAAAATTTAATGTTAAATATAAAACCGGTTACAGAATAAAAAAAAACATATTCTATATTTGGTTTTGTTAAAAAAAAAAAAATGTTTATACTTTGGTACAAATATAGCATTAAAGCATATGCTGAGGTTAAAAATATACAAAGGTGAATATATTTGGTAGTTTTTGATAACAAAAAAAAAGACAGACTTCAAGGTGTGCCAAAATCTTTTACAATTCTCTTTGTCGTCAAGTTTTGTTAAATGACGCCAAACAAACAACTGAACACTAGGAATGGGTTTCTATATACATATTGAAAATTAGAAGTTCCCATATACATATGTTAGTTTAATTAGATTATTAAGCCCAATAGTATATAAAATGAGTAAAGAGGAGAAGTTGGAAATGAAAACTATTAAAAAAACTATTTTTGACAGCTGCAGCAACAGAAGGTAATACATAAGACGAATGCTTATTGCACGCATTTTAATAGTTCTAACAACAAACAAATTTTAACAAAATTTAGTTACAGCACTTGCAGTCCCTGTAACATTACTTTGAAATTGTTGTTGTGCAAATTATATGATGCGTTTTTCGCACAACCAATAGTAAATGTAACCGATTAAATATGCGATGTACTTCGCGACGACACATTTGATGCGTTGTCTTATATTATATCCCCGACTCTAATTTTTCCATGCGTAATTAAAATATTTGCTATTACATAATACCTTAATTTTATTTGGATGCATTTTTCCGCACAACGAAGTCAAAAAGCAAAGCTTTTAACGCAACTGATTAAATACTAACATATTACAATGACGCTTTGGATGCATTGGATGCGTTGCCTTATATGATATCCTCAAACTCTAATTTTTAAAAGGGCCACCAATCCTACCATTGCATAAAACCTTAATTTTACCTACACATTAAAAATCTGAAGAACTAAAATCTATTTATAATCTTATCACTTTGACTTTTTAAAATTAGTCGTAATGACGTGCGTTACAAAATGCACACATCTAATTTACAATCAGTCAATGCATGCGTTTTTGCTGCATATAAATTCGCACGATTGTAACTTTAGACTTTAGTTGAATTAAACTTAAATTGAATTGAATTAGTCTTAAATTGAATTAAATATGTAGGTAAGTTGAGTGTAATAGACATCTATATTATACCGTTATTTTACCTTTTTTATCACAGTTAAGTGTAGGATGCTTGCGTCAAGAGTTCTCATTCTAAAGATAAGAATACTGAATACATATTACATAACCTCTAAAAATTTTTAGTTTTTTATTAATTAAATATCTATTAACAAAATTAAATTTTACTACGAAATTTTTTTACGTTCGTTTGTTTATGTTTTTTTTGATATTTTAATTTTGGTTCAAACCAGTTAAAATCTGGTTCATACCAGATCGATTTGGTTGAAAAAATCCTAAAATTAAGATATATTTGCTATACATTATAATTGATTCTTCTACAGATAGTATAAGATCCAGTTTGTGTTTACTGTAAAGATAGACCGTAAAAATTTTTTAACCTTTTGTTTTTATTTTAATTATAAAAAAAAAAAAAAAAAAAAAAAAAAAAAAAATTTTTGTTTAAACAAATTAAGGTGTTTAATTTTAATTTAATTTGGTTTTAAAAAAATCAAAAGTAAATTAATAATATTTAATATATGATGTCATCATCAGATTAACACATTAAATTAAAAATTTGTTTTGTTTTTTTTCCAATAAAAACCAAAACAATCGCGGAAAATAAAAAAAATAAAATTAAAAATTTAATAAAAAAATATATTTCTAAAGATGATTAATTAGTTCTGGTGTATTTGTTTGGAATATTTAATTGAAATCGATTGTTCTTTTTGAAACAAATTCTATAAATAGAAAAATAAAATATGCCATGACAGATAAAGATATATATATATATATATGTATATACATATCAGTGACAAGGGGTGAACGTTTTCAATTGTGAAGCAAACCTTATTTTCTAAAAAATTAAATTAATTAATAATTAAAAAAAAATGTTCGGACGTTTTCCGAACCTATTGCACTCCGCACCAAAAACCAGTTTTAATTTTTCAAATACTGCGGTTTTGAATGTAAAAAATCAAAAATTTGTGAATAAAATTAAAATATTTAAAAAAATGTTTTTTCTTTAATTTATAACTAAAATTATGTAAGATTGATTACTTCAAATAATTAAAATTTATTAACTATGATTATGATTTTTTGTTTTTTTGATTAAGATTTTAAAGGGAAGCACTGCTTCCATTCCTTCTATTCACACCTCATCACTGATATAAAAATATATACTTATTAATTCAAAATTTGGTTTCCCCCGTTTAAAAAATCATTATTAATTCATATTTTTGTTTTTTGTTTTTACTTTAATACCAAATTATGACAGTAATGAATCAGTCAATGTTTTTGGGCACAATTTTATAAGTGTATCATATTTTTTTATATACGTACCTACAGTGCGGGGAAAAAATTTAGCAACGAAGTTTATAAAGAAATTGTGTATAGTTCTTTAGTCTCAGAAACTCTTTAACCTAAATTCTCTAATCATAGAATCTCTTGTGACCGTAAGCTCGTAGAATGGGACTGTTGATTTTTCTGAGCGGCTAATCCGGTTATTGTGGTGGTTTTATTTTGGCCGACCCTTGCAGGACCACAACAATCATATTAAAGTTATATTGAGTTTATTTTAGATTCATTTCGGTTTGTTCGGGGAAAGTATAATATTTCTATAACATGTTTATAATCACTAGATTGCTTAGATAGTTTAATTTGTGACTATAGGCAGGGCTACTTTTCCGACCTTAGCCAGCGTTGGATATTTATAGGTAAAGTATATCCTGGCTTCTTCCCAATTCTGTTCACATGAGCTCTGAGTATCGATGATTGTATGGGATACCTTGCGCGGACATATACCCAGATAAACACGTAATAAACATCTTTGGAAACAGTATTTCGTCTACGACATGCAGACTTCTTTAGAGCTAGTACTCGATTCGTACAAGACTCGAGTACTACAGTGATGCATTGCTAGTACATAATTATTAATTTTAAATTCAGTACTTATATGAACTGATGATTAAAGTACCTAATAATATGATCTTAAAAAAGTGTTTATTTAATTTCAAAAATTTTATTTTCTAATTTACATAATAAATAAGGGAATCTATTAAATATTTAAAATAAAAGCATATGCACTTCCATAAGGACATAAAAAGTAATTTTTAAATATAAAAATTTAATGGATTTTTTTTTTAAAAATTCCACATTTTGTTATAAATTAAAATTTCCCGTATACTTAATTATAATTTAATATATTCACTAATTAAATATTTATCATTGTATCAACATCATAAAGATTGAAATAATGATTTTCGAAAAAAATTTTGTACCCTTCCCAAAGGTATATCATTAACATCCCAAAGGACATCATTTCTTATATTGCGTACAAATTTTAATATGTATGTATGATGTATAAGATTTCGTCATTTATTTTTTTTACATTGAATGTATAATGGACCTTCATACCACAGTATCCTATAAAAAAAGTAGTTGGATGATAGGAAAGCTTTTTATCATACTAAGATAAAACAAGTCTTCATAGGCAATTGCTTTATATTTCAGATACTTTTTGTTCTACTTAATATTAGTAAATTTAAAAAGTCCGATTTAATAGAATCTCTTCTATTGTCCGAAACTATACTTAAACTTTATAAAAATATTTTTTAATTATTTTAAAATATATAAGCAATTTGCAATTTTAAACTCCATCATCACTGTATCAAAATAATTGTAAATAATATCAAAAACATTTCAATCACTTCTAAGCGTTTTTCGATTGGGATTACTTTAAAACAGACGCACCTCTATAATCGTTATCTTCCAAGACTTAAGAACCTTTTTTTTTATTTTAATCTTTCTTATATATGCTACGAAGATTGATTTGGTATTTTTTTTAAAAATTTTTTAAATAACCTTGTAAAGAACCGATCAAATCAATGTCAAGATATAATTAATAAGATTTCGTTAAATGGAAAATTTATTGATATTGAACCTATATTAAGATTTTGTCAAATGTCAAAAAATTTAATTTAAATTAAAAGAATGTCTGGAAGATGTGTTGACTACAAAAAAAATACATTTCGAACTTATCCTAAAATGGAATGGTACTCATAGCAGTAGAGAATTAGACACCCACCATTAATGTATAATTAAATACTGTATAAATTTAAAATTATAAATACAGTCAAGACTCATGATATTGTAAATTATTTAATATCGCTTATTGTTTTAGTAATTTCGTGACGGATTTATTCAAATCAAATCTAAGAAACGTGTATATTTTAAGTACCAGTACAATTACAATTACCTGATACTTATTACTTTATCAAGTACAAGTATTACTTAGATTTTATACTTAAAAAAATTTTAGCATAAAAGAATCATGTAAAAATATTTGCAATTTCCAGAATGTAATTAAATTTTGAGTTTGATTACTTTTGTAATTAGTTTTTGATACTTCAGTATTTTCGAGTAATTAAGTAATAAGTAACTCTTTAGTATCATGAATTCAATTACTTTCCAAGTACATATTCAAGAATTTTGCAAATATTTTCATTTATAAAATTCAATACATATCCATGCAAATATCTAAGTACTTATCAAAAAATGAATACAAAAGTAATCAAACTCAAAATCTAATTACTTTCTGGGAATTACGAGTTTTTTTACTTAATTCTTTTACTTATATTTAAATTTTGTATTAATCGAAATGTATGTGATGCTGGTACTTGAAAAAGTAATGAGTATCAGGAAATGGTAGTTATAACTGTACTTAGTTGCCTGTTTACTCTGAATTCTAATAATAATATAGGAATATTATATTTCTTGGAGTATATTGTGTCGATTCATATGCACAATATGTAAATTAAAATTATTTAGAAATGTTTTTATTTATTCAAAAAGTTCAATTGAATTTATTTTTGATCTTTTTATAAAATTAACCAAAACAATATCTCGAAATTCAATAAATTTAAAATTATTTTTTTAGAAAAATTAAATTTCCCAAAAAAAAATTTCAATCAAATTTTCGTTTTTCTTCAAAAGTTTTCTCAAAAGTTCAAATGAACATTTTTTTTCTAATAAAGGTCAAACACACACATATGAATCTAATATAATAAGAATTTCCAAATGAACACAGTACTCAATACACATATATATTAGAGTGTGCATAGGTTTTTCCTTTTTATTTTGAACACGTGGGTAATTTTCTTTTAAATATAAGAAAATTTTGTTTTTATAATTGGAAAAATAAAAAGAAAGAAAATAATAAGATTTAAAAAATAAAAACAGGATTAAAAATGAATATTCGTCCTAAAAAAACAATTTATTTATAACCCATATTATATCATATTCTGACGAAATCAAAAGATCTTTTGATTCCTCGGAAAAATTTAAGAGCATGATCTCACCATACTTTATAAATATTATTTTCAACAATTACAGGCAATTTTTGTATAGGAGAAAATTTATTTGAAAAACTAATCCATATTGTGATTGATATATCCTTACAATACTACAATTATTTAAGTACAAGGATAAGGATATTGTCCTTTATTTTTCATCTAAAAATTAAAAGTCATAAAATGTCAAATGAAAAAAGGACATTCGAATCATATCTTTTTTTTTTTGATTGAACATTTTTAATTTCCTTAGAAAATTAGAATTAAGGTATTTATTTGTAAATATTTACTGAAACTTATGCCTGTATACCGCATCCTTTCTTGGATTTTTAAAAAGATTTTGTCCAATTTAATTCTTATGGGAATATTGGGCTTTAACTTTGTCTCCTACGTTGATTACGGTTTTATTTAATGATCTTTCAGAGGTTATTGGATCATCCAAACCCTCGATTTCCAAAGTTCAATTCAATTTAGGATTATTTTTATTGTTAAAGTACACGTATATTTTCTCAAGATCTTGAATTTTTTCTTTGAACTTCGCTCAAAACCAAAATGGAAAAAAATTATTAAACCCTCATGATACATTAGACGGCTTTTGAATAAAGATTACTTTATATTCTCAAAGATTCAAAAGATCTCAGATCATGCAATAATCTAAAGATACTAAACAAATATTATATTTAATTCAAGGTCTTAATATATGTATTAATTTTTAAAAATATTTAATATGTTAGATTCGGACCTAAGTTGAGTACTTCCTGAGGCATAAAAAATAAAAATTCACAATTTCTACCACTTTAAAAGAGTCTCAAAAATTTATTTCATAAAAACAAATTTTCTAATGTGAGTTATAAGTTTGAATTGAAATTTTTCTTTCAAAATTTATAATAGGGATATCTGGATATTTTTTAAATAAATGAAATACAGAAGGTGTGACATAATTAGTTAATCTGAAATGTATTTCTTTTACAAATCCAGTTCAATATTTCCTTGCTATTCTGATTTCTAAGAATTGCAATAGATAAACATTCCATAATCCCAGAATCCTGTATTTTCTGAACCGCATTTTTAAAAATCCTTTCATATTCCTATCTTCGAAACCAAGCTGTAAATTTTAAGCCCCATTATAAAGTTTGGTTCAAGCGTTGTGTGGACACTACTTGAAGAACTCTACACAGCTCTAATGGGTGGCTTTTAAAGCTTTACATGTCTCTCGTAAAAAAAACATTCTTTATATCCTTCAAAACACAACACAAATGAAACACTTGCACACATTTCTAGACTTAAAAAAGAACAACAATAAAACAAAAATCAATTCAGTCCATCATCTGTCACAGATATAGAACTACATATACATATGTTTTTTTTTTAATATTTAAAATATTCTTGAAATGTGACACTTAGAACTTGTCATCATGTCATTTATCAATAAAAATAAATAAAAGAAAATAGGATTACTATGTACATATATACAATACATATACACTATACATACAATATAAATATTATAATTTATTTAAACTTTTGATAGGAAAGTATAGAATGAAAATTTCTATATTTTCTATTTTTTTTTTATTTAGTTAGACAAACAACATTATTTTTCCATTATAATTTACAAGTTTCTTCTATCAACGTCACTTTTCCCTCTGCTCCAAAGTCTATATTATTCTTTGTATGCATTTACATTATTCAATAATTATTTATTTTATAATATAGTTTGGGTATTGATAATTTAATACAATAGAAATATTAACTTTACAATATTATTTCACGCCATCAAAGCTAAATATTAAAAAAAAAAAATCAATTCCAAATAGAGATAATGTATAGATTATAACATATGATAATTTGTAGTTGAAATGAGTTTGTAGAAATCAAATGAGTCCAAAATGTTATTAAACATAGAAAAATTGAATTGCATGACCCCAAAATATTAATTACAAGCCTTGAAAAGTTTTATTATTAAATAATTCAATCATTAAGTGTTTAAATAATTCATATAAGACCTTATGCATTTTGAATTCTATTTAGAATTAAGTATTTTGGATTTATTTATAATCTTAACACCTCAATTTTTCTAAATTGTAGTTTAAAATGGAGACCAAGGAGGCTCTGATTTATGGCTTAAAGAGGAACTAAAAAACCTGACACAAGATAAATATCAAACATTCTGTTAAAGAAAATAATTGTATGAAAGTGGCTTAGAAAGACAAAAATTAAAACAATATGCAGAAATAATTATAACGTGGAGCCGCTGATTTATATATATAATAACATTAAGTTCGTTAAATTAATGAGCTACAAAAAGTTGAGCATTTGCTCCCATCATACCAATCTAGAAGCGTACACAAAACAATATATAACCTTTCGAAAGTTGAATATAATATTTTAGTAGTTACCTAATACCTATCGAAGTTATTAGCGATTACAATTATAACTTTTTAGAAATTGAAATAATCTGGTATTAAACCTCATATCAAAGGTGACTGGGTAACGCAGTGGTCAGAATGCCGATCTTTCATTCGAAAGCCCACAGTTAGAGTTCCGGTAAAAGTGCAAAATTTTTAATTGTTTTTTGAACTCGACTCAGTTACCATTCGCCATCGGGTTCAAATTAATGACTTAACCAATAATTACAAATACAAAATATAAACAAATAATTTGATTTTATAATATAACTCACAGATATGAAAATACCTTATAATCCAATATAAAATATAACAATATATAACGAATAGAATTGTAACTATTGAAAATTTAAGACGTTTCTACATGTTTTTTAAGGCCTAGTATTACCTCATGTTTAAATTGTAAAATTGTATGTTGTGGTATAAATAGGCTTATTAGTTATACCACAACATAACAGTAACCACTTAAAAAAAGATAAGGAATATAGGTCCGCAAGTGCTTCAATTCCGTTGTTCCGTTCCGTTCAATTCTCTTATCTTTCTTCTACTACTTACTTACATATATATATTAATCATTCTCAAATATTAAAATACTTTTTTAAAAATAAGCATAGGTTCTATTCAGGAAATATTCAATTTAAATGAATTAACAATTTAATTGTGTCTTTTTTTTGTAAATTAAACTGAATTTTCATTGAAGCACACGCACGCGAAGCCTACCGTTACACCAATACAAACAAAGTATATATATAAATACAATAACAATGAAAATTATATAAAATTTTTTATTTTTTTTTTTTTTGTTGGCATTTTAAAGGACACAAAGGCCTAAGGACCTATAAGTAAATAAACTCTAAAACAACAATAACAAATGGTATATAAATCATTCATTGCGTCCTGTGAGAAAACTTGGAAAAATATTTATTTATTTAATTTTCCATTTTATTTTATTTTATTTATTTAACGTTTATTTTTTATTTAGACTAAAAAAAAAGAAAAAAAATGTTGAATAAAAAAGTAAATAAATAAAAAAAAAAAACAATATTTATATAAACAAATTTATAAATTATGCATATCTGGAAAAACTTATTTTATTATGAAACCAACCTTAAACCTGTATAGAGAAAAACAATTAGTGTAAAATTTTTCCCAAGTGAAAATTTATTAAAAAGAAAACAATAAAATGATCTATTGATAATATAGATAACTTATCATTTATTGGGGCTTTTATATATCATTATTATTATACAATATAACCGATTAAATATTTGATTATTTAATAATATTTATAATAGATAAATTGTATAGAATACAAAACAAAAAGAAATCAATAATTGATTCATATACATTAAAATATTTTTTTAGGGTTACCTGAGGTACCTGATTCTAATTTGAAAAGAATGAATTTTTGAAAATGTTTGAAAAAGTTTTAAAATTTTTTAATGAGAAAGCTTCTATCAGATCCGAAAGCTAAGGTACCGGATCAGAATGTATGGCCTATGATTCATTAATGCATTCGCTTAAAAAAAAATTGTAGTATTTGGTTTTCGTTTATGCGACCATACCCTTATTTAAAATTATTCGCATTCCCTCTGTTATTTTATTTGGTAATATTTTAAAAAAGAAATGGGTGTTTTCATAAAATAAATCTGAGCATATGCTCTCATAGTCCGATCATTATCATAGAGCATACGAAGTGTAATGTAATCTATTAGAGCATACTTAAAGGATACTCAGGAGGCAGGAGTTTTATTTTATAAATGAATAACATATGCGGAGCTTAATTCGTCTAAATTTTGAATTACGTTAATTTTAATAATTTTCAATTAAAAAAAACTTGCCAAATTTATAAACTTGTGTTCAGACTACTGGACAATTTTAAGGTTTAGATCTGTATTTTAACATGCGAAGATCCGAATATATAGTCGTTGCCGTTTTACCACACTAAAGCTACTACTTTAAACAATCTACCAAAATAATTTAATTTTAATCATGCAGGTTTTAATTCTTTTTTAAACTTTGACTGAAATTTTTTACTGATATATCTCTATTTTGAGATCATCCATTGAACCAATTTAGAGATCATCACCTAAACGAACTTAGAGATTATCACTTAAACGTACTTAGAGATCATAACTAAAAGTAGTTAGAGATTATACCCAGAACGAATTTAGAGTTCATCACCTGAACGAAATTAACAATCATTCCTGAACGAACTTAAAGATAAACCCCTTGAACAAACTTAGAGATCATCCACTGAACGAACTAAAGTTAAAAAACAATACTACGAAGGCGCTCTCCTCCAATTTAGAAATCTCTAAATGCCCAAGCAGTACTCAAAAACTCTCTTTACTCTACAGTGACTAAAATTCAATCAGAAATACAATATACAAAATTCCAACTAAAATACAAAAAATCGGAGAAATTTGACTACCCTAAACATTTGATGATAGAAAATAAAATAATATAAACAAAAATATATACGTATGTAAGTTTTAGCGGAAATATTATTATTGAAAAGGTTTGTTTGTTTATGTATACATACATAGAAACACAAATATATGTGTATACTAGAAAATTATATAACGTTTATGATAATTTCATCGAATAACATAATAAATTATAATAATATATATACATATATTGTGTAAAAAATCATTAATCTGTTTAAAAAATCTGTTAATATTCCATCATTGCAATTAATTTATAATAGTCAGATATTTATTAATATTAATACATATATTAAAATGTTAATATATAATATTAAAAGTTAGAAAATAAACTTTTATTAAACTTTTAAATTACTATAAAAAAATATGACTTCAAAAAACACTAACAAGTTAATATGAATTTTGTAATTACTTACTTATTGAATCTTACATTTACATCATAAGCTTTTTAATTAGAAGCAAAATATATATTTAACACTTGATTTAATTAAACTTTAATTAGGGCAATTCAATTGAAAAATAAAATATTTTATAAAATTATTAATTAGCATTACAAACTTAAATCAAAGCAATTCTAGATTCTAAAGAACTGAAAACTTGTTTTGAACTTATCTAAATTCAAACTTTTTCTTGAAAATTACCAAATAAAATTTTAAGACTAACTTAAATGATATTTCTTGTCACTAATCAAAATTTAATAATTTTTGTGATAAGTTATATGTTGTTCTAAAACCATATATTTGACAACAAACTAATGAAGTTTGATTAGTAAAAAGTATTCACTTATTGAAAAAATGATTACCTATCTGTTTAGTGATAAGTGTTGTTTCAATAGGGTTCAGGGCTCAGAATTAATTAGAACGCTTAAAGTATCTGGGACCTATTACACTAATCATTTATCAGTAATCAAATATCACACTTATCACAATAAAATTTTACTTAATAATACCCTTAGTAAAATGCATTAACTTATCAAAAAGTGATTAATTAATGAATTAATTAGTTACAACATAAAAGTACAATAGAGCTCTACACTCATATGGAAAAATTGTTCGTATTATACACTGAACTTTGTTATAAAAATAATAGGTATTAATACCGAAATTCCACTGTAAAATGTAATTCAATATCAAATTGTAATTGAATTGTAATTGTATAACAGTTTTAAATCACCTTTAATCCCCTATAGTCAATAAAGTAATTTTACAAAATCAAATTACCATATTAAAATCCCTAATTAGCAATCATTATAAGATATTGTGTAAGTTTAATCTAACGATTATAGGTATTTATAAAATTTACCTGTAATTAATTTATAATTACTGTTATATACGTGTAATAATTAAAAAGGGGAAATGTTTGAAGATTATTATTTATTTATTAATACATAACTATGACTGGTTCTAAAATGTACATGTGTATTAAATAATAAAATTTGGTATATGAATCTATTAGAAATCATTGATTTGTAAAGGTAATTGAACCTTGCTATTGGATTATAATCTTTAAAAATTACGTGGGTTACGTGTACGTTTAAAACAAATAAAAGTAACTTGTGTAAATAAAGAATGGTTCAATAATCAAAATAAATACATGATTACTTGCTACGAGTTATTCAAGTAGTACTGTAATATATGTAAGTAATTTTATGTAATTCTAAAGTACTTTACACTCAGTACTTTACTTTCATAAGTAGTTTTATGTAATTCTAAAACACTTTACAATCAGAAATATTGCCTTCGTCATAGAAGACGAAATGAAATAATTTTAATAAATTAATTTTAAAACAAATGCAGAAGGGGTTACGATTCCTCACAATTACACTAAAGTTTTATTAAGTACCGCCAACAATTTATTAACAAAATTTTCAATAATTCATTATAGAAGTTTCTCCATTTATACCAGTACAGTAAATATTAAATAATAAATGCGTATTTTTTCTAATTATAGAACCAATATGCTTTAATACATATACATATAGAACTGAAACTGACCTTACCTTCCATTTGCATTAAGTTGATGAAGAAATACACATATATTTAAAAAAACATATTGGATATGTTTTCATGTTTCACTGAACTATAACTATTATTAATTGCATATATGTGCGTTCATATATATTCTTCTAAAAAGCGTATATATTTAAAATTACAAAAATAAATAAGTGGTAGACGTGCTATAAATTCTGAACTCAACGAATGTATGATTACAATTGATGGAATATAAATTCAATATGTAAATTACTTATGCCCATATGTTGGGATGCGTTGAATGTTGTATTCGCAAATTTATGACCATTTAGAAAAGAATTAAAAAGATTTTATGTATTTAGAAATTTATAATTAGATTTAGTTTGAATAAGTATATATAAACTATCGATAGAAGTGAATTTTCTAAATAATATTCGACATAGAAACTATTCTAGAAATTTTAAAACTTATATTGAAAAAAAGTATTCAGGTCATCATCCAAAGTACCCATACTTTGAATAATTTTAATGTTCTTCACAATTAATCACATTTACAAGTAATACATAATGTATGTGAAAACCATTTTTAAAAAGGTGAAATCAGTTGAAACTAAATTATTTAGAGATTTTTTTTTTTTTTTAATTAACTATAACTAATTTATTTTATATTTGTTTTAAATGCTGATTACTTCAGAGTACCATAATAAACCTCAATTTTAATTATTTAATTATAGCAATAAGTTATTTTCATTTTTGGTTTGCTAATTTTTTAATAAAATTTAATAATTAAAATTTTATTTAAAAATTTATTTTCAATAATTTTGACGTTAAAAAAAGTAAAAGTACTTAAATATTTTGTTTGGATTTAAAAACGTTACATATGAATTTTTCAAATAAGTATTTAGTTATATGAACTTATATTATTTAAAAGGTTTAAGTTAAATATTTGCAAAATACTTTAATACTTGGGAAAATAATTGAATTCTTGATCCTTCAGTACTGATTCTTAGTAGGTACTTAATTACTCAAAAATACTTAAGTACCAAAAAAAATAATTACAAAAGTAATTAAACTCAAAATTTAATTATATTCTGGGAATTAAAAATATTTGTACTTGATTCTTTTACTTATCTTTATACTGAAATTTTCCAAGTACCGAAATATAAGTAATACTTGTACTTGAAAAAGTAATCGGTATCAGGTAATGGTACTTGGAACTGTATACTTAAATAACATTTATACCATTTGTACCATTAGTACTATACTTTACTCATACATAGTCTACTTAAAACTAACTTTTTTAAAACTGACTTTTTTATCTTAATCTATGTTTGAAATACTTCCAAGTCATCATGAATCCCTCTTTTTTAAAAAAAAAAGTCCTTTAATTAAAAAAAAATACATTTGATTCCTATAACACGCGGAATTCCCTCTATTAGCCTCGTTACAAATTTAATAGTTTTCTTATCATTTATAAATTCTTATTCATTATTACGTATATCCAAATGACAAATATTAAATCATACAATAGAAATGTGTATATGATGACATCATACGTGTATGACATCAAAGAATTGGAAAAAAAAAAAATTAATACTAATTTTATTTTGTTTACATTTGCTAATTTATATAAAACTTTATACTTAATAATATTTTAAACAATCGATTGCCTGATAAGGAATTAAAAAAAACTTCTAATTTGAAGTGTACTCCTTAAATAAATCTGAATAAGTGTTATTGAATCTTCAATTCCCCTTGATACTAACATTTTTAATTACATTCATATATTAAAATTAATAAGTAATTATATAAGTACTTAAGTTTGATATCTCAAAGTAAAATCTTTTAAAATATTAACAAATTTGCATAACAACCCTTTACAATTGATATGAAAATGGTCTTTTAAGTATATGGAAATGAGTAAATAAGTATGAGATGAGATATATTAGTCTTATCAAGATACTTATTTCAAAATTCTAATTATAAAAAATAACATAAAAAAAACTCGAGATTTTAATTATTAAACAAATTAGAATAAAATCTGCTATAACATAATATATATATATATATATATGTTACAATGAAAATTATATAGAATTAATTATGCATGATTATGCCTAAAAATAAACAAACATAGTTCTTATAATATATATATGTGTGTAGTGCATGTATATATATATATATATATGTAAATGATTATTATACCTATAAGGTGCTGACTTCTGATATTAACTTACTTACTTATTCATTTTATTTTAATCCCTATTATATATATATATATATATATATATATATATATATATATATATTATTTACAACAATACACAACTTTTTATACCTTAACACTTTCTTTCTTCATTTTAAAATTTACACTTAGTTGCATAATGATGCAAGCACATATAGAAATGTTTTATTAATTTTTCAGATTCTCTTTTTAAAATTAATAACAAATTAATGTTCCCCAACATATTTAATGTCTAATTGGCTGAGAGTCACAATTGTACGGAGCCGTTCTCTCCTTCATGAGAACCTGGTTCGTACAGCAGTAAAATTGAAAAACTTTTAACAGATTTCAAATTACTGGCAACTACTAAGTAGTTGTTATTGAGTTCAAAATATTTAAATTACACATAAAGTATGTGTACAAAGAATTTACTTTAAACTTATAACTCACAGATAAACAAATACGTACGTCAAACATGCTATTTTTAATTATATCTAATAGGTAACTCAAATAAAAAATTATTATAATACATATATAAAAAATAGACTAGGATAATTTGGCATATTGTATACAATCAAACTGATAACGGTAATTATAATAATATTTAGTACTGTCTCACGCAGTGCCTAATAGGAGTTCATTAAGATGTACTCAAAATATCCTCTTTTACTAACAATCTTGCAAACCTTATAATTACACAAAAAGCAAATAAGCATATAAAACAAAATACATAAAAATTAACTTAAAACCCCAATAGCTACATACATAAATGTAGGTAGTAACTTCATTTTGCCTGACACTGTACTTATCTATTTATTTTATTATATTATCTACCTATTGCTTTCCTTTTCATTCTAGATAGCTTCCTAATTTTTTTTCTAAATTTTAATTTATTATTAACTGAAGGATAAAGAAAATTGAGATAAATAAGAATGGAGACAGGATAACAGTAGGATATATATACATACATAGACATCTACAACTTATTTATCTTCACACTCAGCTGATTTACAATTTAATAAGTCAATGATATTCAACAGTCCTAATAATATACATATATATATATATATATATATATACATATATATATATATATATGTATATATATCATACTTATATAAAATATAACAAATTTTATATGAAATAAAAACAACAACAAAATACATATACCAATTATATGTTCTTTATATAATATGTATAATAATATATTACATATAATTGCATATATATATGTACTCTAGTTTCTTATTATTATTATCATTATTCCTTACCTTAATGGATCCATAATTTTTCTGTGTCAAAAATAAACAACAACAACAAAATGCACTACACTTTGATTTCAATACAAAATATAAAGGATTTTTTCTATGACTTTTTTCAAATTAAAGGAAATAAAAAGTGGTTCTAAATTATATAGGTGCTATAATATTTATTTAAAATATTATATTTTTTTAATTATATATATTTTTGTTATATATATATTTTTTTTAATTTTTATTATTATTTTGCACTAAAATTTAATTACATATTAATTTTTTTTAAATTTGTATTTTAGATTAATTATAATTTTTAATTAATATTTTTAAATAAATAAAAATTATTAATAATTATTTTCTTAAAATTATTAAATTCACGGTCAAACAAAACGTTCTCCAAAATTTTGTCTTATCATAAGATTTTAATTTTTTAACACCAAAAAAATCAATTTAAAAATTAAAATAAATTATAAAAAAAAAAAAATTTAAAAACATAAATGAAAACTTTTAATTAATTATTAACAATCATCTATTATTGCCTTTTTTATTATTTATTAATTTATTTTGTGCGATTTTTTTTTATTTTGAACAAATTTCATCACTAGTATTTTTTTATTTTTTTTTTTTGTTTTATTATTTATTGTATTTTCCCTTAAATTTGGAAATTTTGTACCTCAAAAAAATATTGACTTATCACATTCAATATTAGTTATTAACTAAACTAAAAAAATTGAAATGAAAATTTTTTATATTGCATTCGACACTTCTATATTCTATTACTCTTTCTATACTACTTAGGTATAGGTACATTTTTTTTTAAAAATTACGATAAAAAAAAATATAACAACAATTTATAAAATCAGTTTGTTTAAAATATATACTTATACTATATAATAATACAATATTATAATCAATATCGTAAAAGATTCATTAATTATTTGAGAAAAAAGTATAAAATGTGTCATATAAAAATTTTATATGAATAAATAAGTTGAAAATATAGTTTGAGAATCTTTGGTTTTTTATTCAATTTCTATATTGAAAGTTAGCAAGAACACAAACCATTTATATAAATATTTATACAGATTTATATTAGAAGAATACTAATTTAGTAGTGACATATTTAATGGAGGTGGTGAGTTTTTGAACTAATTTTAATTTAATTAATAACTGTAAATTATGTTACATTTTGAGAATATTTGGTTTAAAAATATATAGTTTAGATATATCAAGTGAGGATGTATGTAAAATTAAATAATTTACAATTAAATTTAAATTAATAAACATATTTCATAGGTTCATACAGGGTGGCACAAAACGACCCATGTGGTTTGAATGTTTAATAACCTTTTTATTTAATGGGTTATTATTATTATTATTTTTTTGTTATACAGTATATGAATGGGGAATATTTTTAGCTTAGGTAGAAAAATTATATCCCGCAAGTGGTGACCATTTTCGGCTTCGCACATTCGTGCTCTTTCCAATACATTTTCCATAACTTTTCGTAATTTTTGATCCCTATTCTATTGTGTACTGTTCAATTTCCAATTCCCCAAGTTTTCTTCACAAAATTCTGAATGTAGAAACGTTTTAGATTTTTTATATTTTTCATAACTTTTCGTAATTTTTGATCGCGGTTCTGTTGTGTACTGTTCCATTTCCAATTCCTCAAGTTTTCTTCACAAAATTCTGAAAATAAAAATAAAAAATATAAATAAATTTAAAAATTTATTAAACATTGAAACCATATCGGTCGTTTTTCACCACCCTGTACTTGGGTAGTAAATATAATATTATAAGAAATAAAATATTTAATTGCCTTTTATAAGCAAGGATATCCACTGAAAACTTATAAATACTAATCTAACTTTTCTACCGCCTAGCATTTAACAATTTTTTTTCTTAAGCTGATGTGATGGAACTGCTTTATAATTTGAGGTAATGAATTCTGTACTGAGGTTGCAGAAAGAAAAAGAATTACTTTTAATAATTAAAAAACGAGAAGAAACCTATTTTGGACGTATAATGCGAGGAATCAAATATGAAATACTACACCTTATTGTGGAAGACAGAATGGAGATGATGAGAAGTAGGAATGAAGCAACTATCATGGCTGATAAATTTTTGGGGTGTGGATTAATGAATCCACGCGTGAATTCTTTCATATAGAATTTTGGAAATTTTCGTTACGGCTTTCATTTGCTAAATCTATTTCATCTTTAGTTTATTATTTTAACTCTTAGATTTATATTATTTTTTATCTTTTGTTTAAAGTTGAACCAATTTGTTGATTTATTTACAAGTGTGTAGGCTTATTTTGTTTCTTAACAATTTTTTCACGCAAGTTTATTACGACAGCCGAATGGGTGAAAAAATCCAGCAGATCCAGAATTTTATTTGTATCATTGGTGTACTAATGTTGGTTCCCTAGAGAATGAAAATGGCAATTCAACCCTTTAATTGCTTTTCTGAACTCTTTTTCTCTCATTGAGGTAAATCTTGAATCTCAATCGGTACGTTTGGCATTGTAGAAACCTCCCAGGATGAAATTATCCGCAAGTAAGTTCAAGAGATTTTTAAGAATCATATTATTTATATTGTAATTAGGAGGACAATATAAAGCGCCAATGATAAAATCCTTTTTAACACGTATTACTGAGAGTTGAAGTTCGTCAGTTTCTATTTTACACTCTAAATGAAGTTGTGTAGTGTTTTTCACCAAAATTGTACTTCCCCTCGCAGTTTAAGTGAAGCCACAAATAGAATGAAATATGACAATTTATCTATTTGGAATGGAATATGATAATATCTTTCAAATGGTGTCAATTATTTGACTCGGCGTGACTGCTTTTTCCATATCAAATTCCACAATTTTTCTTAGAACATCAGATCTACGGCTTCAGGTTGTTTTCAAAAATCGGGAACCGTTAAATCAGGCGAAAGCGGTGATTAGTAAATACCAATTATTCGATCGCCAAAAATTTCGCCATAATTGAATCTTCTATGGGAAAAGGTGTAACTTAAGTAAAAGACTACTTAGACATCACCAATTGCTGAGTACGTCACCCGATCAATTTTCGAGTTTTTCTCAATACCTGTTTGCCGTCGAGCAACATTCAAATCATTTTGAGTTGGACGAGTTCTTTTAGCACGCGAAAGATTACAAACAGTTCCTTGTTGCAGAAAACGCTGATCCAGTCGGTAAATTGTTGAAATGCTAGATGCATTTCGAAGATGAAAGAAATTTCGTTATAATTTTTATGTCTGAATAATTGAACAACTTTGGTTGTTGATTCTTATATGAGTCGCTTTATCATTTCTCTCTCAAATTTTTCAAAGTTAATTCTGAAAAGAAAATAAATACGTAGACAAAAAATTTATTCACTAATATTATAACATTACTTATGCCAGACTTTATTAACACTCCCACATTCAGCAGAGAAAAGACATTTGAATAAGAATGAATTTGTTGGAACAATATTTCATCTTTACTTGAGTTATTAAAAATTTTAATGTGATAATGAAGAAATAATCGCGTTTATTTTGAAATCTTTCAGAATTGCCACATATACTGATTTTTATCGCGTCAAAGATCTTTTAGAATAAAAATGAATCACTTAAGTAATATTCTTCGTATGCTGCTCAGAATTTTTCGCTTGAGGACTCTTTTAAAATTATTGTAAGTTCACATTACCATTTAAATAAAAAGCAACTGAACCAAAAAATGTTATATTCTTAATATAGTTTTAAAATACAATATTTTTAGGTATCAAATTACATTATAATGTTCGCAAGTGTTAAATTAGGTTTCAAATTTTGACTACATAAAATATAAATTCGTTTAAATGAAAATACACTACAAATAATGCGGGTTCCTTAAATATCTCAAAATACTTATCTAATTTGTAAACTGAAGTGTATTAAATCACTTGTGTGATTGACGATCATCATCCCTCCTGTTTATTAGGTATGTACTTGGTTGTCATTAACTACAGTAAAAATACGTCCGATTTTACACTGAACTTTAAATGTTCCAGCCATACTCTCATATTTTTAATTAGACACTGTAATTTCAGAAAACAAATCTATGTTAAAAATAAATATAACTTTGTTTTAGTTTGGTTTTTTTTATTAATTTTTTTTTACATTTTTTTTATTTTTTTTTTTTTTAGTTTTTTTTACTTGAAATTTGGAAATAAAATATTTTTTTTAAAGTAAATGCCATATTTATTTGTTTTCTCTTTATATATTTATCTTGATATTAATTTGCTATTATTTTTATAATTTGCTTTTTTTCCATTTCCATTATTTTATTTACTATATATACATAGATATTAAATATATATTTTTTTTAATTTTATAAAATAATTTTTATTTTTTAAAATTTTTTTTAATATTTATTCTTAAATTTTATTGAAATTATTTCGCATTGGTTTTTCTTTATAAATTAAACTACTACATTTTTGTTCCATTTTTATTTTGCATTTTATTGTTATTTTTGTATGTAATTTTTCTAAACAATTAAATTGAATTTTTTTTTTATATTTTTATTTTATTTTAAGGCAGTAAAATTAAATTAAAATTTAGGTTGGTTTTCATTTTCAAATTTATTATTTATTTTATTGAACTTGTGTATCAATATAATAATTATGTAGTAGTTCAGTGTAGTGCATGGCAATTGCCAACACTATCAATAAAGCTGTTGACATTTGAAATAGCAATAGTTTACTGGGTTTTATTTTTGATTAGTTCTACAAGTTAGTTCTAAGTTAGAACTAAAGTCGAGAAAAAATCGTTTTTTGAAAATGAGAATTTATTTTGATATTTCATTTGTGGTTTGGTGGGGGGTGTTAATTATGATATATTATATATGTTTGTATGTATAATTAAAACTGTTGTAGTAGATTGTAGCTGGTGGTGTGTTAAATTGTTTAAAATTAATTACTGCACAAATTTTACTTGAATATATTTAAAAAAAAAAAACAAAAGTCCGTTTAAATTGATTTTTTATTAAAATATTATTTATTTAATTTAAAAAAATTCTTTTTCGTTTGTTATTCTTTTTTTTTCAATTTTTCTAAAAACATTTATTTTAAAAATTTATTTTATTTTTTTAAATGTTACATTTATTGTAATTGTAATATTTGTTTTAGTTTTTTTAAAATTTATTTCTTAAACGTTTTTGATAATTTTATTTTATTGATTTTTGTCAATTTATTGATTTAGTTTTCGATATTTTTTTTTAATTTTTAATTATTTTTGTACAACCTAAAATTTCAAATTAAAAATAAAAAATCAAACCATTTTTTATTTCAAAAGTTAGTAATGCAAACATTTCATTACTTTAACCAAAAATTAAAAATGTTAAATAGGTAGGTATTTTTTATGGATCTCATACAAATTTTAACCCTATTTAGAAGAGTTTATCTCGAAATTTTACTTAAGAAATTGTTTGAATAGATCATTAATTTTAATAAAAACTAATGGAACCCTATTTTGAAGGATTAACTGCTGATTTGTAAGATAAGAACATTTAAAAGTGGCAACTTTTTTATTAATTTTAAATCGGTCTGCAATCTGCATACCAATTTGTTTTTTTAAACAGATTTCTAAATACCGATTTCTAATATGCTTTTTTTTATATAGCACAATTAAATATTTTTAAAAATCTAGTCAATGAACTGCCAATTCAACAATTTTACTTAAGTTGTAACTTACTTTCAAAAAATTAATATTTTATTTAAGTACATGGTGTAAAGCGAGTCAGCTAGATATGTAATTTGTTTTGAATCTTTCTCTTTTAGTCATAATTCAATGTAATTGCTGCCATGTGAAAGAATAGTACTTTTCATATACTATGATCTAGTAAAATTTCCAACTTTCGATATCACAGTAATTCAAATTTGCTGCTGTGCATTCCTCCTATCTTGCTGCATTTTACAATTAAAGATTTCCCAACTTCAAAGTTGTAAAATACTACAAAAAGTGAAGTTTTAACATGTTTAAATGCACAATTGAGTTACAGAATTCTAGATAAAGCATACTTTTTTGTTTTTTTTTTTTAATTAGAACCTTGTACTTGATATCATAACTCACCAATTGATATTATTACTCTTCTTTATATATTGAACTTTCTCCTACATACTTCCAACTAAAGGTGGTGTCGAGAGAATCAATTTTTTTTTGACTTTCAACTTAAGTCGATTTGAGTCAACTATCGGTGTCGGGGAAATCAATTTGTGTTGTTTAAAGTCGTCTGAGTCGACTTTGAAATTCAAATACATTTTTTTGTTTGAAATTACCACCCTAATTCTTCAAGACGCATCTCTCAAACGATGAAAAAATTCACCGCTTCGCCTCTAGTTAAATTTATAATTCTCTTAGTCAGACGATAAAATTTTTAAATGTTGGTAGTACTTCGCTGCTGTCAAAAAGAAAAAAAAAGTTTTTTAAACTAAATTTGAATTTTTTTCTTGCTTTGAAAAGTAAACAAAATAAAGAATCAAGATTTTTAAATTTTAAGTAGTGTTTTGTTTTTTTGTTAATTTAAAAAGTAAAAATAAAAGTAAATAAAATGTCATCGTTTATGTTTTACGATTCTTCGATAAAATAAATGAATAACATAACAAAAACACAAAAATTTAAAATTATTTTAAATATTACTTAATTTTCTGCTAGTTGCATTTTATGTTTAAATTAAAACAAAGAACAAAAAAATTTTATACTTGAAGCGATACTCTTATCGGTTACACAAACAGAGGTGATATAAAATGGCTATCGTTTCGTAGCAAAAGTCTTAAAGAATACTACAAGCGACGCATTTGACAGTTCTTATCGCGTTAAGTATAATGTACCGCTTATGCGTCTTCAAGAATAGAAATTGATCGCTTAAGCGGATTTTTTCGTATGAAGCGACTAAAAGAATATGGGTGTACATTATGACAACGCCAGTTGTTTATGTTTAAATCTATTCTGTTAAATTTATTCTGTTATTGGCGTTGTTTGTGTTTAAAAATTTAAAGAAAAATTAAAATGAGTAATTTAGAAAGGTAAATAAAGATAAATAATTTATATAAATATGAAAATTTTTATTTATTATTTTCAGGAAAAAATTTTTCAGCAACAGGAAACAAATAGAAAAATTAATCAATCTAATGGAAGCAACCACACAAAACTCATTGCAAAAATTTTTAGTAGTAAATATAATGCACCACAAAATAAACCGTCTAAAACAAAAAAAAATTTTCGTTTAAATTATTTTTATAATACTGACATTTCTGTTGTCAAAAAATCAAAATTGAAACAACTTGATTCAATTAATTGAAACTAATTCAATTGACTTAGCCGACACCGGGAAATTTTTGAGTGGAATTGAAAAATTTCAAAATCAACCAAGTTGAATTGATTCTCCCGACACCACCTTAAATAAAAAAAAAATCAAAAGGAAAATATGTTTTGTAATGTTGTTGTTTTTTTTTTTTAAATCTAACAGAAAATAATCAAGATTTTATTGTTTTTTTTTTTTTTCTTTTCACTTGTCTTAGAATTTATTAACTTTTATTTAATTATAATAGTTAGTCCTTAAAACATAAATTACAATACTAACGGATACACAAGAGACTTTAAACGTTGTTTTTTGTTGTATTTTTTTAATTATCAGATCATTTAAAAAAAAAAATTAAGAAAAAAAAAAGAGGAGTATTTATGATTGTTTTTTTTTTTTCTAATTTACACGCGATCTCATTTTATTTAATAATTATAATGTAATTTAAAATTTGCCCATATTTTTTTTTTTTTTTTTTTTTGCTTTGATATTAAAAAAGGAATGATTTTGACGTTTTCATTTTCTTCATTTGATGTTGTTTTTTTTTTTTTTTTTTTTTGTATTTTAATGCAATTGTAAATATTAGAAAATTATTAAAATAAAATTAAAATTCTTATAAAATATTAATTAGAAAAAAAAAAAAAAATTAATCAAGAATTAATTCTAGTAAAAAAAGAGATTTGTAAGGTGGAAAATTGAAATGAAAAATTTTTAAATGGCGGCTATATTTCTTTAGTGGTAAATGTGGCCACATTTTTTGACAACTACATTTGCAAGGCGGCTTTTATTAAAGCCGAACCAAATTGCAGTAGTTACCAAAGGCCAATATTACCAACAAAAAGAATTTAATTGCCGTTCTACATATCTCGATTAAAAATTCTCTTAGATCAATTCCCCATTTAATTCTCGTATAGAATATGTTTTGTTTTTTTTTTATAAATAAGTATTTTTTATCCGTTTATCTTCTCCTCTTTTTTTTTTTTTTTTTATTACAAAATATTTGTTTTGTTTGTTTGATTTTTTTTTTGTATTCGTATGGAATTTCTAAAAATTCTCAATTAAAATAAAAATGAAATTAATTTTTTTCCAAATTTTTTAAAATTTTTAAGTAAGTTTTTTTTTTAATTATTTTTTTTTTTTTATTTTTTGTTTCTCTCTAAGGACGATAGGATAAGGAATAGTTTATTTATTTTTGTATTAAATCAATTTCTTTCTTTTTTTTTTTTAATTATCAATTAATAATTTTTACTTGGAATATTTTTTTTTAATTTTTTTTTTCGTTTTCTTTTTTTTTGTTTTCTAAATGAAATTTTTAAGTTTCACTTGAATTGTAATTTTCTCTAAATACACAAATACACATTTTATTTTTAATAATGTTTACAAAAAAACATTTTTACAATAAATATTTAATCATATATTAAAAGAAAATTATGTGTTTTGGTTTTGCAAGTTTGAAAAAAGAAAAATAAAAAAGAAAATCTAAAAAAAAACAAGTCAAATATTATTTTTTGACATTTAAAAAAAAAAAAAAAAAAAATAGAAACGAAAAAAAAATTAATAAATTTCTTCTTCGTTTCAAAACCTAATTTTCTCAGTTAATTATTCCTCAATTTTTGTGTTTTTTTTTATTTTATACTTTTTTCATCTTCTTTTTTATATAGTTTAAAGTTTCTTTGATTTTTTGTTTTTTTTTTTTTTTTTTATATATATATATAATTTTTTTTTTTAAATTTAAATTTGTGGGTTTTCTGTTTTTTTGTTTTTTTCTTTTTGTTTTGAGATATACATTTATTTTATTATTTTTTTTTTTTAATTATAGTAGGTTTTTTGTATTTTTTTAAATTTTTTGTTTTTGTATTTTTTTTTTTTTTTTAATTATAATTAAAAAAATTATTTTGTTGTAAATTTATTAAAAAAAAAAAAAAGCAAAGCCTTTTTATGCTTCAGCAGCTGCTACTTCTGCTTCAGCACCATTCACTTCTTTGTCTGTTGTTGTTTCTTCAGATAATTTGGCTTTCTTTTCGGGTGTGGCGGATTCTTCTACTTTAGCATCATCTACTTTTCTTTTAACGGCTTCTGGAGCATCTATATTTTTGAAAAAATTTTAAAGAAATATATTATTTAAGGAAAAATATTAAAATTAAGAATTTATGCAATCAAAAAACCATTCAATATATTTGAAATTATTGGATAATTGAAATTAAAAATGTTAAAAAGACAACATGATACAGTTAATAAACACTTAATTATAACTGTTATACATAAAATATTGTTTATAATATTGAAAAAATGGAGCACATGGTTTAGTTTGTTAATACAAGTATTTTCTAAATCGCAATACATAAATTCTTTCAAAATATATTTGAAAACTTTTCAATAAAGTTAAAGAGTAATAAAAAATTACTCAGAAACAAAAAACTCCATGCTCATAAATTATATTATTTTATTTTTATAAATTAGTGTTATATAAATAGAGAATACAAAAAAAACAAACCTGTGGAGTCACCATTTGTTTCATCTTCATCATCTTTATCTCCATTTGATTGCTCCTCATCTGCATCATCTTTTTCATCTGCAGCATCACCGTTTTCTCTTTCTTCAGTAGCGCTACCATTTTCAGCGGCCTCACTTTCAGCTGCTGCATCTTTTTTTAAGGTTTCTGCAGTTTCTTCGACTTCCTTTTCAACTGGAGTTTCCCTAAAAAAATAGTAATAAAAAGAAAAAAAACATTGTAATAATTGTTATATTGATCCGAAACAGTAATTTGTTGTTTTATTTTACATTTATTACTTTAATAATTATAATTTAAAACCTGTTTTTTTTATATTTAATATTTATTTAGCCCGATCTTGTATACGGTTAAGTTTTCCATTAGCAACTTTTGTAAATTTTCCCTCCCACGACTTTTTAAAGAAATGTATTATACATAATATTGATATAAAATACTTAAATAGGTACATATATATATATATATTTTATTTGTTTATATACATAGGGTTACAAAGAACCAAAGAAAAACCAAAATATAAATAAAAACAATTTCAGTTCGCATTTATATATCACAGACATACAACAAACAATAACAATTCAACCTAAAAAATCTTACACATAAAACAAATTCTTTCACGCAAATGTTAACATTTGAAGTTTTTAACGACTATTTAATATCTACCCAACCTTTTCATTAAAAAAAAACAAAAATCATTTCAATTTCTCAAGTGTTACATAAAAACTTACGAACTATAAAAAAAAAAAAGAATCTCTCATTCGTACACCATTCATTCTTTTCCATCTGTTAGTTTGTTTGCACCGACGCGAATTTCTTTTTTTCTAAAATATATCACTTTTTTTTTTCTTATTTTACTTTTTGTTTTATATACATACTTTGTACATTATATATATGTATATTTATATATGAATATATTCGAGGTTATATACATATTTAATAGTTATTTGAAAAAATTTCAATATGCAAGTTTTCAACAAATGTGTTGTATATAAGGAAAATTAAGATACATACAAAAATTGTGAGAAAAAAATGTGGAATCATTTTATTTTTTAATGGAAATGTATATATATTGATATACATAGTATGTATACATAGTATGTATATATAGTATGTATATATAAAACAAACAGAAAAAAAGCGGTATAAATACATATACACAACAAAGTTTTTTTTTCTATAGAAATATGTAATATTAAAAAAGTACGTGAAAAAAAGGTGAAGTGTTTTATATTAGAAGAACATTATGTTCATAAATATTTTTTTTTTAATTTTAACATTTATACATACATAATGTGTTATTTTATTTGATTCATTTTATATACAATAGAAAAATCTTTTTATTTTTTTTTATTTTAGTTTATTAACCTTTTTTCTTTTAAGTTGTAAAACTTAAGCTTTTCATTTACGAGATTTTTTAACATTTTCTTTTGATTTAAAGCAAAGTTACCATATTTGCTCGAATAATTTATGCTAGATTAAGCAAAACACAATGCCATTTAATGCCAAATATAAAAAGATTTGTATTTAAAACAGTTAGTAGTTATGGAAAAGATCTTACTAAGTTGAATTAGGTAAAGACTCCTGTTTTTAAAGTATGCACTGACTGATGAGTTCAGATTTTTAGAAGTACGACCTACTGGTGTTTTTCAGTGTGCGTTGTTAAATGAAATAGGAATATTTAATACTTATTAAAAAAGTTAAATAATGCAACTAATTGGCGCAACTGCTTCTTTTCCAAATGAAGTTAATTATTTGGTACTTAACTTAATCCAAATTAAGTCAAAACAAAATTCGCTTGCAAAAAGATCTATTCTATCAGATTTAACCTTAAAAATGACAATATCGCGCAGCACTACTTACAAAAATTAATTAAAAGGTTAAATTTTAAAAAATAAAACGCGCTGAATTTGTAATTCCGGGTGGCCAGGTTACAAAATATCAAAATGCGTTGCATTTGTACATTTAAGGTAGCCAACTCTTACAAAAATCTAAAATTATTAAAAAAAACAAAACAGAAGACTTGATTTAAAATGTGTTTTTAAAAATTTTTATAAAATTCAATTCTTGTATTTCTTGTACTTCAAATATTTTCTTTTAGTCAGCATCTTTTATTTTGCAAGTCATACACATATTTTTTTTTTTTTAAAAATATAAAAAGACACCAAGAAATAATTTTTCCCATATTTAAAAATATAAAAATAAAAAAAAAAAAACCCAATTCCATTTATAATTTACCGCCAATCAAAGGAAACATCCAGAGCAAAACAAAGAAATACAACAAAAAAAAAACGAAACTTTTAAAAACATTTTCGGCTTCTATTTTTTGTTGTTTTTTTTTTTTTTCGTATTAAAAACGAAGAAAAATTGATTACATTTTATATACATTTTTCTCTAATATATAAAAAGTATATATATATGTAAAGAAACATTCATCCATTAAATATATACATATATATATTATTATATAGAAACTTATACATACATTCAAAAACACATAACATGGGAAAAAAGCACGTCAAACTTTTTTTCCATTTTTCTGTTATACAATGTACATATATACCTATATTTATATATATATTATATTATATAGAATATAATATATATAATAAAATGATATATACCATTTATATATACATAGTAAAATCATTCTGTTTCACACTATCTCACCCAAACACCTAATTTATATATCTCTTTCTAGCAAGCGTCCTTTTTTTCCTCAAACTGAAAAAAAAAAATTGAATAACCGTTTTTTTTCGCTCTTACTTTTTTTTTGCTCAAACTTCAAAAATTCAAAAAAAAAAAATGAAAAAAACTTTTTTTTATTTTGAAACAATGAAAATTTAAAAAAAAAAAAAAACAGAAAAATTAAAACATCTTTTTTTTTTTTTTTTAATTATTGATTAAAAAAAAAAAAAAACACAAATATGTATCTCTTAAAAAAAACTTTTTTTTATACTTTAACGACGAAAAACGACGACGACGACGCAAAACAAGCCGACGCCATATTGCCGCCAAGCGAAAAAACTTTTTTTTTTTAAATTCAAATATTTAAAAAAGGTCCGGTTTTTTTTTTTTTAAATTCACATTTTTTTATTTAAACACTTATACTAATATTTATATATATACTTATTATATACTTATATATATAAAATTTAAAAACTTATTTTTTAACGTCTTTTTTTTATTATTTTGTTTTTTTGTTTTTTTTTTGTTACTCACTTATTTTGAACTTCAACATCAGCCATTTTATTTAAAATAATTTAATTATATTATTTACAGAAGAAACAAAATTTAAAAATTTTTAATTTTTTATTTATTTATATTTAAAGAAATATATTATATATAATTTCTATATATATATATATATATATTATAAATATTCCACTGGCAAAAAAATGAAAAAATTTAAATTAATTTTTTTTTTTTTTTTTTTTTTTTAAAGTGCAGATCAAAAGCAACTGAACGTGCAAACAACTTCGCTGACAAATACGCAATGAGAACGAGTTTGTAAATTTTGAATTAACATTCAATTTTTTTTTTTTTGTTGTTTTTTTTAAAAAAAAAAAAAAAAATAATGTATACATAAAAAGTAAATAAAATAAAAGAGAAAGAATGTGAATAGAAAAAAAAAATTTGTATACTCTTCTTTATATACTTTATTATTTTAATAGTGATTCTTTTCACCTTTTATATTGTATATATTTTTATAAATTGTATATATACTTATTTATTTTATCATTTAAAAAGGCTATACAACTGACATACATATATGTATATAAATTATATACAATATTTCTCTTTAAAAAATATATTTTATAAAATACATCTGCTGCTCAAAATTCAAATGCATGCTTACCGCAGCTGAATAGAAATATTAAAGCATTTTGTTTAAAATTGATTGCGTATAACAAATTTTGAAATTCTCTTATATTTTTTTTCAATCGTTTTCTCTCTCTCTCTTTAATTTTTTTTTTCAATTTAAATTATTTTCGCTTCGCTTTATATTCAAATTCAGCTTCTTCAAGTGCCGGTATATATATATGACTGTGTATGTTTTTTTTTTTTTAATCTAAAAGGATAAATATAAATGGTGTGTGCGCATGTATATATGTGTAATGTGTATACAATTGCTAAAAAGAAATTAAAAGAGCTTTTTCTAAACCAGTTGATTAAAAAAAAATATATGTGTATATATATATGTATATAGTTTTTTTTTTTCTCAAAAAATAATTAACCGGTAAATGTTGCAAGAGTGAGATCAACAAATCTGAAAAAAAAAAACAAAAAACTGTATGCGAGAAAAAGAGGGCGCTGCTGATATATATTAATTTATATGCGTTATATACTAAAATTTTTTTTGTGTTGTTTTTTGTTTTATTTCTTGTTAGTAGGAATGTATAACAGAATTTGGAAAAAAAAAAGTATATAAAAATAAAAAAAATTTCTATATTAAAATGTTTATATACATTTGTATATGAACAAAATTAAATAAAAAAAAAAAAAAAAAGCAAAAATAAAAAAAGAAAAGAAAAAAATTGATAAAATAAGGTATAATATAGTTCACATACACTCGCACAGTGCACACCAGGCATAAAAGATGCTGATTGTGTTTAAATAATATTTTTTATATTATATTAAAAAAAAGAATGTTGTACGTAGAGTAGTTTCTTAATTTTTTTTTAAAAATTGACGGGAAATTGTTAATTTGAAAATCAATTAAATAAAAATTTTTCAATAATTAATTAATTGATTTTAATTAATAATAGAATAATTTAAATATGTAAAATAAATTATTAAGAGGGTTTAAGGGATTAAAGCGTATAGTATTATAATATTGAATAAATTAAAATTTTGTATACATTTAATATGTAATTCAAAATATTTTATAGGTTATATATATATTTTTTTTAAGGTTAGGAACTTTTTCAAAACTTTTTAAATTTTCTTTTGGTAATTTTTAAATTATTTAAAATAATTTTATTAATATAGTAATATACTATTTATATACTATTAAATACACCTATATATCTATTTTATTTTTAATTACAAATTATATTCTCATATTATTAAAAATTTTCAAATTTTTTATTTGCTTATTTTTTTTTTTTAAATGTTTTCCTAGTTGAATATTAAATATATACCTATGTATATACATAATACATATTGTGTCTTATTAATAAATATTGCGTTGTACATTTTAAAAATAAGAAAATGACTAACTTCTAAAGGTGAATCATATTTTAGTCAAACAATTTGTTTTCTCTTTCTTTGTGATTAATACATTCATTCTGTTGTTGATGAACAAAATGTGATAATTAGAACCTGGAAACTAAAGAAAATATATATGTATATTGTTTGTACCTATATATACATATACATTATTTATTTTTTTAAGTTAATTTTAGATAATAATAATATCTATAGACTATTAATTCAAATAAAATTATATATGATTATATTAAAGTATATATATCTACACATATGTATGTATGTAATATGTATGTTGAAATGTTAAAAGCAAAAAAATATGAAGGTAACATCTGCACATGGCAGAGACCATAGATTTTGTATTTTTATTCTTTCTATATCCCTTTCCTGTATTTCCCCCGTATATTCCCATATACTTATGTATGTACGTACATATATATTTATCTAATGTTGGTTTTCATATTAAATTATTATCTAGTTCTGTTTTTAGTATTGAATTTTTATTTTATATAAGTTTTAGGTATTGTTTTATATATGTACTTAATTGTGTAATAATGTATATACATATGTATATATATTTTTTAGTTACCTTAACTTTTAGAATGATCGTAAAATAAAAAATAAAAAATTCTGTTTTCACAAGCAATTTCAAAAAAAAATATATGTAATTATAATGTAGGTATCATTGTTTTGAAAACATGTGCTCATTATGTATAAATGTGATTATTTAAAAAAAAAATAAAATAAAAAAAAACTTCAATCAAAATTATCTAGATTCTAGATTATAATTTTAATAATGAAACTGAATTGGTAATAGGTGATTCTACTGTAACAACCATCTAGTCCATAATCGTTTACTTTGATTTGTTCATTATGAGATGCGACATATAAGTAAGGTTAGGTTGATAGGATTGTTAATATCAAATTGAGGTTTTTATTAAACACTTCAGAGTTTAGGAAATAGATTTTTGTTTCTGAATAGCCTAGCTTTAAAATACAGTACTCTGTTCATTTTTGAGTACTTATAATAACTTTTTTCTAGATTAAGGTACTAGATCTAGTAGGTTCTTATAATTTATAATTTTAAAAAATATTTACAGAAATGAAGACTAGGTATTAGTTCTGGAATACTGCATTTTCAAAAATATCAAAATAGCTTTAATTAAAAATTATGTTCAATTCTGAAAACTTATTTAAATTGGAAGTTGCCTAGAGATCTCATTTGGATGACAACTAAAAAATATTAAGGCAAGTCTTTACAAGTTGGTCACCCGGTTAGCTCTAATTCATGTAGTATCTATACTTCGAACGTTAGAACGCAATAATTTTATTTCGATTACTATTATTTATAAAATCGATTTATAATTAATTACTTAAAGATATTTCTTAAAAAACAAGTAGAAATAATGAGTCAGTGTTTTAGTCATAGTTAATTGAAGATCTTGTTTCTATGACAACGTCTAACAAAAGTAATTTAAAGTTAGTTTCTCGTTTAATAATGCAATTTATATAAAATTTCGATTCTTAAATATCTAGATGACTCATGCCTGAAATTTATGTAAAACGAATTCAACTTATCAAAATCTTATCTCCATGGCAACTAGGTACAAACTACTAATAAGAAGCTACTATTGTGAATCACCTAATTAATTGGACTTTTATAGCTTTACTCATGCAAATAATTTTACCTTTATGTAAATTTCAGTAAAATATACTTACCAAAGTATATCTATCTATATCTATATTATATTATTTAATAAAGTATAACTTAGTATTTAGTCATAGAACTATCTGTCTAAATCCCCCTAACTTGCTTATATATACACATATAAACCCCCCCTTTAACTTATATACGCTTTTAAAAAATTTTACAGTTTAATAAAAATAATTCCGTTATGATTACTATGAAAATACTAAGAATTATTACTAAATATTTAGTTAGGAAATATATATGTACGTATATACACGATTTACGAAGAAAATATAAAATATCATGAACCCGTCCCACGTACTTTTTCTTATTCAATAAAATAAATACAAAAAATACGTTAATTTTTTTTATTATTCTGTTCTGATGTCAACGATTTTTCATTTAAAAAAACTTTTTTTTTTTTTTTTTCTTCTTATTTTGGATATAAATGTTTATTATGTATGTAAGTACATAAGTATATATACATATAATATATACAAACATACATTACTTTTTTAGTTTCTTTTGTTCTTATTTTCTTTTTTTTTTTTTTTAATTTTTCTGTTTGATGATTTTTTTTTTTAATTTGTTGTTATTGTTGTTTTTGTTCTTTGTTGCGCATATTATAAATCCGTTGGCAACAAAATTTGTTATAAGTTTATTTCGCGTTTTACAAGATACAAGTTTTTTATTTTTTGTTGTTTTTTTTTTTAAAAATTTTTAAATACCTCAATAATTTTTCATCGTCGGTGTAAAAATTTTACGTAAAAATTAAAAAAAAAAAAAAAAAAAAAAAAATTAAGTTTTTTTAACCGTTATTAGTAAAATATTAAAAATATTTTCATCTATAAGATAGAATTTTCTTTTGTAAAAATTAAGATTTTTTTTTGAAATTTTATATCAGAATTCAGAAGAGTTTTTAATTCAATCTTATGAATGAAAATTTGTATCTAACAGTTTTTGTATCTTAAAGATAAATGTTAAAAATAATGAAAACACAGTTTTAAAGTTGAAAATATTTTGTAAATCCAAGTTGTTGTTTTTTTATAAGTTTTAAGTTAAAAAAAATTGTAATTGTTATTTAAATTATAAATTATCAAATAAAATCGTATTTTACAAATAAAATCATATTTTAATTTCTAAAATTAAAAAAAAAAAAGTTGTTTTATTCTAAAAATAGTTAAAAAAATTAAAAAATAAATTAAAAATTGCAATTATATGCATTGGAAGTTTTTTTTTTTTTAATTTATTTCAAATTTTAATTTAAAAATTTTGTATTTTTGAATTTTATTTTGCTGAAATTAAAAAAATTTTAAGTGGTTTTTTCAATTTTATTTTTAAAAATTTAAATTGAAAATTGGAAATTTTTTTTTTAAGAGCTTTTCATTTTAAATTTGTTTTTATTTTTTTTTTTTTGAATTTCCACTTGATTTTAAAAATTGAAAAAAAAAAATAATGAAGAAAACGCAAAGCAAACGAATAAAAAGAAGAAGTGAAATAATTATAATAAAAATCGTTTTTAGCTGGATTTTTACGTAATATTTTAAAAATTTAATTATAAAAATTAAAAATTAAGTAAAAGTAGGTAGTTAAGTAATTTTTTTTTTTTGTTATTCTTCTATTTATAGAAAAAAAAAAACAAAACAAAAATATAAAAACGAAAAAAAAACATTTTTCAGTTGAAAAAGCGATGAACTCAAAAAGTTTTCGGATTTTTTGAATGCTTTGTTTAACAATTGATGATTTAGTATTAAAGTATTAACTATGTTTTTTTGAGTATTTTTATTTATAAGATACGATTAATTACTTTGATTTGATTGTTGATTAATTTTTAATTAATTTTAAAAAACAATTGACACTAAAGTTTATTTTAAAATGGGTTTATTCAAAGCATGTATTTAAGAAATAATTTATACACTAATAGTCATTAATACTAATAGTAATTATGCTAATAGGTGCTAATAGTGATTAACAGTCTTTTTTGCTTCAGAAACCTTAATTTTACAATAATATATTCAAAGCAGTGGTAATTAAAAGAATCATTAATGAATATATTGCACTTCGACTTCAAATGATTCACAAAATTCCGAGTTTGTAGTTGTACTTTAAGTTTTAGACCACTGAACTCTTACTATTCAGAGTATATTACTATTACAAATATATCTATATCTATTAATTAAAGTCCAGATCATATTGCATTCCGCAGTCTGTGCTTAATTATCGGTCTAGGACTTACTCTTATGAAAACTGCTTTATAATGAAAATCGCTCTAGATGATCACCGACTTTGGTCTTCATCGCACCACTTCCGGGTTAATTATTAAATTATAAAAATAATTTTATGTTTTTATTAGGTGGTATATTGTCAAGTGTTAGTGTGGGATAGGTTCGACAATAACTCCCAAATATTAAAGATTTTAATTTTTAAATTTACATAGCTATAAAATATTTGGAACAATTTCTATTCGAAAATTGCATTTCAAAATTAAAATCTTTAACTGATATTATTTTGGATCAAATATTGTATTAAAGTTATGATAGATAATTTCCATTTCGAAATATTATAACCTAGGTACTGAAATTATAAATTGTGATATACATATACATATAAAAGGAACAGCACATATTAAAGTGTAAAATTAGAATTTTAATTTAAATGAACATATGCATATTACATTGGATTTTGAAAATTAAAAGTTTAAAAAGTATCTTTTCTTGTTCTTACTTCGTAAATTTAATTTTTAATTAAATTTTTAGTATTTGTTTTTTGAATTAAATTAAGTCTTATTTTTAAATTCGAAGAAGTTATAAAGAACATATAATGCGCGCATAAGAATTATCTTTTAAAATCTAACACTTGTCTAAATTAATCCAGTTTCTAAAAAACCACTTTAAATCTAGACATCTGCTTAAAAATAAGGATTAGGTTGAAATTAATTTATTTTATGAAGTTATGGATTCTTAATATTAATTAGATCTTTCAATATTAATAATAATAATAATAATTTTTATTTTTAATTTTTAATTGTAATATTTATTATTATTAAGTAATAATTATTAAAAATAATTAATAATTATTAATTAATTGTATTTTTTTGCAATATGTTGTTCATTATTAAAATTAAAATTGTTTTATTTTATTTTTTTTTTTGCAATTAAATGCAAAATGCAATTCTACTAATTAAATTTGCAACACAATAGATGAAAATAAATTGAAAATACAAAAAACAAAAAAAAAAAACCTTGTACTAACTAATAAAATAAAAATTTATTATGCATTGAAATTATAAATAAAATTACTTCATTTTTAGATTCAAATTTTATTTTTAAAGATTACATGAAAGTTTTTATATAAGTATTTATAAATTTTATTAATAATCAATTGTATGCGCTATGTTTGCATAGATATTATACATTTATGTTAGTAATCGCGTTTTTTTAAGTAATATTAACACATAATAATTTAATAAATTATGTAAGAAAATTAGTATTCCATTAAACGATTCGTTTAAAAAATATTTAATTTTTTTTTTTTAATAAAAATAAATTAATAATTTTTGCAATTATATTTAATTAGTAAATAAAACCTGGGTCCTAATTTGCATCAACACTAATCAATCAATGAAATACATAATCATATTTTTAATAAGTAATTGTATTTTATTGATCAAATTTTATATCAAACGTTGTCAAGTATGGTGTTGATTATCAAGTAACATTTTTCTTCCTGGATTAGTGTAGAATTTTCGAAAAATACAATCTGTCCCGTAGCAGAAGTGTATACCGGATTCTTACCGAGCTAAACAACACCCTTCCCTTATTAAAACAAGTCGAACTAACCAACCATTAATATTTTGCTATCTTTTGTTTGAGTATAGGTTTAATGTACTTTTCCTCAGGAAATCTGTACTTTATAATATATGATCTAAAGATCTTTTTCTTTTAAGCCTTCCTGCAATAATCTGATTATTTATTAACTGAGCAACTTCAATAGTTATATGCCCTTCTAGACGAGCTTTACGGCATATCTTCTTATTTCATCTACATAACTTTGGAAATTTGTAAATCTCTATATGAATGTCACTATTACGTAAATACCAGGTTGCACTTACAATGTTACGTAGGACTTTATTCCCAAAGCTTTGTATTTTTTTAACATGCGGATGCTTGGCACAAAACCAAAGTTAAATGCCATATAACCATATAGGTTTAATTACTTGATAAAGTAGTTAGTAGTAGAAGTATCTTGATGGTACGATTACTTTATTAGTGATAAGTTGTTTGTATAATAACGCCAAGCAGAACTTAGAATTGTAATAATAGGGTAAGAGTATAGTTAGTGTCTCAACAGTTAACATATTTGTTAATCCTAATTTTATTTTGTTGTACTGAATTAAAATAGTCGATGTTGGGACAAAGTATTTAAAGTGTATCTTAAAGTGAATATATAATTTTACAAAATAATAAATAAGTTAATGAATTTATGAAATTATTGTTAAATAGGTATATTTTCGAAAAAAATTTAGAATTTGTTTAACGAATTCAGAAATCGGACGGATACTAGAATTATGAATTCAATGCCTGAAGTCTGAACTTAAAGTAAATATATCTGGATATTAAAATTTTTATGAATTAATGTTGTTGTTTAGTTGAAGGTAGTTGTTTTTAATTGAAAATAAAATACCAATTCTTTACTAATACATCATAATTACATAATAACTGTTTATAATTTTAACTAATAAGTAGCAAAACCTTAATAGATAGCTACAATAGTATTTAATCCTAAATCTTATTCGTATAACTATCATTTTGTTGCAAATAACACTATGAACGTATTTGTAAAAAATTAAAATCAATTGGAATCTGACCGATAGCTCAGTGGTAAAATGGCAACTTTTCAATCGAAAAGTCTCTGCTTCAAACCCTGGTCGAATCATATTTAATAAAAAAATATAGCGTATATTACAATAATTTAATAAGAAGTCCAAATGTTAAATAGGCAAAGAATTATTATAATCAGGCAATATTTACTATTATATGGCACTACAAAATAAATAAATTAATAAATAAATCAATTGGAATATTATTATTGCATAAATTGTATGTTTATTTAATTTAAAGAGAGTTGTTAAATTTGATTTATTTTTGCATAGGTATTTTCTTTAGTCGAACTTAGTGTCCCGAAACTAACACAGATGTAAAATCTTAAATTTGATATCCGGATACCATGCCATTTCTTTCTTTACATAGGTAACTATTATTTTAGATTTTAATATTTTATGTAGTTAATCATCAATCGTCATCATACCTAATCATTTTCATAAATGTACATGTTATAATTTTTCAATAAATAGATGAAATTTGAAAAACATCAACCAATTGTATAATCAATTTACCCTACATTTAACACTAAATGTATAATTTCAATCTAACCAAGGGGAATTAATGTACTTAAAATTTTGCGTATAATTAAGAATACCTAATATTGATAATGGAATGTTTTTTAATACCTAGTTGTTTGTGGAATATTTTTGAAAATTTTGTATTTATAAGAAACTTCTTAGGGCGGGAGATACTGAAGCATGACCATCTAATAAAATTCTGAATATGAACCTACATTTAATAAATACCTACCTAAGTAAACTCCGATTGTTTGCATAAAAATCTAAAAATTCTATCTAGGAAATGAAATGAAATGAAGTCAAAAATGTACACATGTTTGTATGTATTTGTATAGGTCAATCAAAAACTTTAAATATAGTTATTAAACATTATCTTTAAAATAATATTAAAAAAAAACTTCATATAATTTGCATTTAATTTTTTTTTTAATTTTTTTTTGAAGGTCATCAAAATATTTTGTTAAAAAACTTTTATTTAATCTTTACCATAGACAATAATAAAATATAACAATATTGTTTGAACATGTGTATATACCTATGCAAGTATGCATATACCTACATATTCTGTCTATGCGATTAGCGAATAGCCGATAATGTATTAACTGCGAATTAATTTTAAAGTGACATTTTACCCAAGTTTTTTTATACACGATTATCTCGTCTCGTGTCAAAATGTTTTTAAGCGCTAATTTAATTCGTTAACATAGTTTTTAAAAAATAGTTATAGGTAGATGTATATGTACGTATGTACTTATTAGAAAATATTTTATAACAAATTAAAACAAAGTAAATGTATGAAAGTATGTATGTTATTGAAAATGTGACAAAACTACAAATTGTAGGTACTTACTCCATATTTATATCGAACATTTAATACCTATTAAATTGATTTTTAATTAAAAATTTATAAATTTGAAAAATTGTATTGTATACATTTTAAAATAAATGTATACACTCACATACTTACATACGTATATTAATTTTTGTAAAAAAAAAAATAAGACAGTTATAAATTGTTTTCCTTTTTCAATTTGAAAATGGGAAAAATGCGCACAATTTTAATTGCTGAATAATGCAGCTGAATACAAAAAAATTGATATTGAATGAAATAAAAAAAAAGGGGGAGCAGCAGAGCAGCAGCAGCAAATTGATAATTTGAAAAAAAAAAAAAAAAAAAAACAAAACAAAAAAAATTGGCGCCTGCACATTAATAAATAAATAGAAACTATAAATTTTCTAGATTTTACAATATCTACTTTGTAAATTAAAATACCTACTTACAATTTACAAATAGTATTTCTTATATATTTGAATAGGTATGTACGAATATATAGTTAGTTATACATAATAAAAAAAAAAAAAATTAAATCTATATTTAAATCCATGTTTATTTTTTTTTTTGAAACCACAAAATGCCTATAAATAACCGCAATGTTGCGGCATCAAAGGCGGTTTTTGTTTCTTTTTTTTTTTTAAATGTGAATTCTATAAAACTGGTTTTGAAACTAAAAAATACAAAATATTTCTTTTTTTTTTTAAATTTGTTATACTTGTATAACAGTTATATATTATATATTTCGATTTTCGATATGTACAAACTACAAATACCTAACCTACATCTATACATGTATACATATGAATGTATATATAATAAAATTTGAATTTGAAGCGCTTAATTTCTTTTGAAAATTAAAATTTATTAAACTCTTATACACATATAAAATGTATAACAGTTATTTATATATAAAAAATTTGAATTGAAATTTGAAAACGCTGATTTATTTTTTAAAATTAATAATATATACCTATATATATAAAAAACTTTTTAATATCAATTCTCTTTAATTTTAAAAATTAGATTTAAATAAATTATGTATGTATGTATATAGGTAATTTTTTACTTATATACTTACCTATACTTGTTATTATATAGTTATTTATAATAATTAACATTTCCCTCGCATTTATCATCATATAAAAAAAACAAAGCCAAATTTTCAACAAATATTATAATAACAATATTAATCAATTCAGGATCTCACAATTTTCTGAACACCGGTTGAAGGGAGAAACAACCAAGCCGGTATCCGGCTTAATAAAAATTCTCAATTCTCATTTCTCATCTCATTAGTTATTTGACATTTCTCAATTCTCATTACTAAGCTAAAATACTACTCAATTCAATACCTATTTTCTTTTGCTTTTCTCTCTTAAATATTCAAATATATAACACTTATTACATTCATACATACATTTATATATTATATACAATATACAATGTATTTTAATTCATTCAAATTCTTTTTTTTACACAAGTTTACACAACTTTATTTATATATATGATTGATTGATTTTTTATAGTATATAACATGTATAAATTCCCTATATAAATATAATATATATAAAAATGCATTATTAATATATATATATATATACTTGTATTGATATACAAAATATTTATATACACACATATACAAATTTCATTATAAAAGACCGGTGTTTTTATCAATTTTTTTATATACTTAATATTGATATATAATGAAAAAAAAAAAAAAACAAATTTTCTTGCTCCATTTATTTATTTATAAATTTATATAGGTATATAATAATGTATATATAGTTCTATCTTCTACTACTACTCTTTCTCCCTCTAAAAATTTAGTTCCCGCTTAATATTAATGTATGTACTATTATATATTAAATTTTGTTAAATAGTTTTGTGTATATAATATATAGGTACTATTATAGGTATATAATTTATTATTATAGCATTATTTATTACTAATAGTTATTAGGTGTAGATATATAATAATTAGTAAGTATATAATATAGTAAAAATATATATGAGTGTATGTACAAAAATTTATTTCAAAGTGAAGATTAAAAAAAAAAAATGATATGTATATTGAAAAATGTTTAAATGGCGCAAAATAGTCTTGTTTTTATTTATTTTTTTTTAATTTCGAAATAAAATTTTTAAAAGTTAAATGAAATGTGTAAATACGAATGTATATAATATACTTACGTATATATATTTATATACACTACACATAAGGTGGATAGATAATCATTAATCGTAAAATGAATTTTAAATTGAAATATGCATGTTTGTATAAAGGTATTTTAAAATATGTTTTAATGGATACATTCATATGTACATACATACATACCAACTTAGTGTATCTAAAAATTAAATTAAAATTTTGAAAAATAAAAAAAAAGTGTGCAGAGTTAACAAATTCGAGATACCTATGTACTTATGTACATACATTCCTACAAATATTTAATGTAATTAAAGATACTAGATAAGTTGCTAGCTTTAATATTATTTAAAAAATTAACTTGTAATCAAAAATTCTAGGTAGCGCACATTTTTTTTCTAAACTTTTAAATTTAAAATTTACCGTTATTTTTTTTTAATTTACAAAATCTCCAATATTTTTTGTAATTTGTGGTAATCAAGTAATTATGGATTTTAAAAGCAAAGGTACATAGGTAGTTATTTACATATCTATGTATACCTATGTATATGTACCTTAATCTTCTAATACAATTTATAAAAAGAACCTATTTTAGTTAAAAAATTTCATTGGCATCTAGGGTAGGTACCTACCTATCTATATACATACCTACATACATAAATGTTTAAATGTTTTATTGTAACTCTATAACATTTTATAAATCTTTTGTCCACAAACATCTTTATATAATTTCTTAAGCTAAAATATTTATTTTGAGTCAGTGTGGAAACTATAATCCTTAATCCTACTTTTATAGGTAAGTAATTAACTTTAATTTAAAGGTGGTCCGGGATTTGGAAAATTATCTGTAGTCTGTATGTACAACAATCTTGGAGATATATCGACACATAACTTTGGCAATGATTACATATAGTTGATTACGCGTTTACGGCGTGTACAAGCCAATCTAGTATAAATTAAGTGAACCTCAAAGTTTACTCTAATATTGCCTGACATTAGGTACTTTGAAAATTATTATGTAGGTACCTACCTATTATATGGTTGAATGTACATACTGAGAAACTACCAGTGCTACAATTATGTTACGCTCAAAATATTTAAATTTCAGTGCGGAAAAATGCCTCTAGAAAAGATCTTTAACAATTTGTTGTGCTGTAAAGTCAATCGTTCGATATACATGCACATATTTAGCCAGGGTTATAAATGACGAATCAAAGAGTTGTTGTGCAGTAACGTTTCCTTCGTAAAGTCACAAAAAAAAAATAGGGTGCTACACTCTGAAGTCGACCAGAGAATTACTTATTCCAAATAAACATGCTAACAGGGGAGGCTCTCCGCACAAAACATATGTCGATAGATAGTAAAAATAATTGTTAAGTACCTAATAAATACTATACATACATATATGAGCTACTAAAAATCAAATCGAAAAACTTTTATATCAATATGTCAGATGTCGACGTAATCTAGACACATGTTTTACAAAATATTTCCATACTTTTGAAGCGCTTTAAATCGTTATTTAAAAAAACACATAAAATTAAAATTATTCTTTTTATATGTACCTACAAAAATTTGATGAAAGAAAAGGGGAAATTACTTTAGTAAATGGATAAAATCGCACACGGCGTACCATATAAAATTATTAAGCATGACATAATAACAAACTTAACTAACGAATAATAAAAAACCATTATTACTTATCGCATATTCTATTTTTTTTTGTGGTTTAATAAAAAAATTAAAAATTTGCAAAATTAACAAATATGTACCTAAAAACATTTAACCCAATTTTAGAATATCAATTGAATTGATATCATATTTATTTGGCATACAAACGTGATATTTCCCCCTCCTTAAAAGTATTTAATTACAATGACATTCAAATTAAATATAAAATTCCGTTAAATTAAATTAATCCAATTGTATTTATAAATAATATTTAATAGCTGTTATAGAATAAGTTGCCTCAAATTAGTTAAGTACGTATGTATGTATATTCCTACAATCTGTTTGTAATTTTTTTAAACCCTTTGCAAAAACTCCGAAAATAGACCCTTATACCTTGGTTTTCTAAAATGTATATCTTGAAAATGTGTCAACAACTTAAATAAAATCAAAAGAGGAAGCATTAGCAGAGAAATATCAAATTTTTAAGTTTCGGAATTAGTTTTACATTCCGAATTTTTTTTTTTTCAAAATCCCAATTACTGTTTTACCGAATTCCTTCTTCTAGTAAAGAATATGGTTATTATAAGTTTTTAAAATTCTATAATGGAACGGGTACTTTAAGTCGGGTACTATAAAGCCTTATAACTAGTTTTTTTTTTTCGGAATCAACAATTTTTGTTTTCGGATACAGAAGCTTTATTCCGAAAAATTACTATAAAAAGGAACTGATAATTCTTAAAAGCAATATTGTCAATCCTTATCTTTACTGTTAGTGCAGCAACATTTTTCCGAAATGTTACTTTTAAAAGGAACTGATAATTCTTAAGAGCAATATAGTCAGTACTTTTTAATATTTATTGAATTAGCATTTTCGGAGTATAATACCGAATATCTGACTAAAGATAAAATAATTAGAACTTTAGGATAATAATAAAGTACACACTACATGTAATATACTATCAGTTATATACTATATACAGTATTTCCGAAAATTTATTCCGAAAAAAAACCTGATGACAAAACTGTACCCATAAATCTACTGAATTTTCTCAATTTACAATATATGTATATATATAGTTTGCCGCTTTAATTTTTTATCGCCTACGACATGTTATTTATTATGTTTTATATGTATTTATTTGACATTTTTTAAAAATTAAAATTGATTAATTGCATAATTATTTTTTAATATTCTATATATTAATTTTTTTAACGCTTATACTTTTGATCTTTTAATTTTTTATTAAATTGATGAAAGCTTTTTCAATTAAAACAGTTTTAAGTAATAAAAAAAAAATTTACTATAAAAAAATGCTTTTTACATACCCCCAAACATAATTATGTAAGTACATATACTTATATATAGGCATTATACAGATACTATGTGTAACATGTTTGTATAAAAAATGTGATACAAAACAAGTGTAAATATTTTTATTTACTATTATATACTTATCCATATATAAATATTGAATTATACTTAAAAATACAAAATATGTACATACTTATAAATAGATATGAAAATCCGGAAAATTATATGTTTACCCACATATTAATAATTTATTACCTAATTATGTATGTAAGTATGTATTTATATTAGGTGTCTTATATAGTGCGTATAATTTTTATTCTTAGATTCTTATAAACATTTTTTGAACCCATTATAAATTTCCACAACAAGTATTAGTCAATCCTATATATAAGGGTCTAAACAAGTACAAAATATTTATATTTGCATGAGTACTTTTTGTCCTTTATAAAAATTTACAATGATTACAATGTAAAAGTGTATGTAAGTGTAGTAATCGGTATAAATTATAAATTTCCACAATAAAATATAGTCAATCCTATATATAAGGGTATAAACAAGTACAAAATATTTATATTTACATGAGTACTTTTTGTGATCTGTAAACATTTACAGTGATTACAATGTAAAAGCATATGTAAGTACAGTAATCAGTATAAATTATAAATTTCCACAATAAAATATAGTCAATCCAATATACAAGTGTATAAACAATTACAATGTATTTGTATTTACACGAGTGCCTTTTGTGATCTATAAACATTTACAGTGATTACAATGTAAAAGCATATGTAAGTATAGTAATCGGTATGAATTATAAATTTCCACAATAAAATATAGTCAATCCAATATATGAGGATATAAACAAGTACAAAATATTTATATTTACATGAGTACTTTTAATCTATAAACATTTACAGTGATTACAATGTAAAAGCATATGTAAGTATAGTAATCGGTATAAATAACCTAGAAAATACAAATACAATGTAAAATACTGTACTCATAAATAGAAAACTCACATTTTGTAATCCATTATAGGCTTTATTTATACTGAACAGTTTTTTTTTATGCTTCCCATATACGATGAACCAAGTTTTCAACTTGGTACTTGTTAATCTTTAATGGAATTCATTTTTTTGGAAAGATAGATTAAAGATTCAATTTCTAAGGTAAGTTTTATATCTTTTATATAATAACCATCTTTCTAGATTTTTAATTGCTTTGTTTTTTTCTGGAATTCCGTTTCACAATTATTCACATAGAGCAAAAACAAGTGCAAAGCTATTTTTAAATAACAACAAGTACTTTTAAAAGTGTATATGTTATGTACATCGCATTATTTAGTACATATATAATTAAAAATATAAAAAAAATATATCTATTCATTAGGTACATGTAAGTTCCATAGTTATTTTTAAACTTGGGATATATTTTTTTTTATTTTATGAATATTGATTTTGTTATGTATGTATCTATATGTAATATGTATATGAGTACTTTATATGTAAAACAACTTATATAAAACAAATGTTATATACTAACATCCTATCTTATACAAAACTAATATGGGGGAAAATTTTTTTTAATTTATTATTAAAATTTTATTGAATGAAAAGTTAAGTAAATTACTCCAATAAAATACATTTTATAAAAGTACTCAATACTTAATATTGGATATATCGTAAATAAAATTAAAAAATCAATAAATACATACTAGCATTCTATAAATTACTTATATATTTGATTTTTCTTGTACATAGTTACGTTTTACGATTTCTAACGCTTTTCATATTTGACATGACAAATAATCTTCTATAGGTACTAATAATATAAAAAATTAAAGAGTGTTATTCAAGAGTCTTCGAAGGGTTGTGTTTTGTTATAAACTTAGAGTAAAGTTTTAAAAACATATAGTAATTGTATGTATAAGTATTATAGTAATGACCTGGAAATTAAATCTAAAGTGAGTGGTTCTTTTTGTTTAAGTACATGTCAGTCGTCTACGATATAACATTAAATAGAATTATATTTTACACATAAAATGTATTTTTTTTTTTACAAAACAGGTGAATAGTTACAGGTGGATAATTTTCATTGAGATGTATAGTACATACTACATAGTAGTACTTACTTATTAATAACGTACAAGTAGCACATACCAAACTTTTTATATACAAAATATAGAAAATGTACTTGAAGTTCTGTCTGTCAATACTCCCACTATTAGTAGTCTAGTTCTTTTGAATTTAAACAATTACTACTTATGTATGTACGTCTTTTTTTTTTGTTTTTTAATTTTATTTTTTACCAGGGGTGCGAAACACTAAAAGACACCAAGAATAGATTCACATAACATCCTTTGAGTACCTATACTGTTAGACTTTTAATCATTCAGAAAAGTGATTCCTTTTTGGACCACACTATTGCCCAATTTGTTTTTGACGACAGGATTACGAAACAAAGTTTTCAGAATAAATTATAAGTTATGATTGCTATACTTTTTCATTGCTTTTTTGCAGTATTTTTTCAGTACTTTTTCAGTAGTGAATTGATGGAAGTAGTAGTTTTTTGCAATTTTCAGTACCATTTGTTTTTAGTAACGAATGGAAGTAATTATTTTTAGAATTGATTCAAAAATTTTTTCACATTTAAATTTATTAACACTTAAGTTTAATAAAATAACTTCTACGTTTATATTGTTCCACAAATTAAATCTTAGTCATCAGATTTAAGCGATTGTGTCATCAGATGATTGCTAGAATAAAGTAACACCCAATTATATATAAAATAAGAGCTATATATATATATATAGAATAACTGTAATATATATTTATTAATTATTCAGTACTGTAAAATTAATGAAATAACAATATAGTACAGTTATTCTACATATAAGTGAATTAATAATTACTGAATAAAAGGCAATTTTTATATTCTATAAAAGTGTAAAAATTAAGTTCTATGCACATAGGTAGGTATACGAGCATATGTAGTTCACTTTTTTCCATATTGAAAAAAAAAATGTATATAAAGACTTAAACTGCTTTAAATTAAATAAAAACTTAAATTGCAGATGGTTACCCCTACCTTTAGAGTTCTCTATAATAAAACAAGTGTTCGTCCTTACTGCATTTTAGTATCTATAACACAAAGGTTATTCGCTTTTATGTCAGTGGTTTGGTTTGGTAGGAACATACATACATATTTATTTATTTATAAACAATCCCTTATCTTATACAATGTGATGAGGGAGTAAAGCATGCCTTTCCTTTTTAATTTTATTAGTAATATTATTTATTTTGTTTATATATCATATATTTTATATTTTACTATATTCATATATATTTGGTCACCATGGAGATTTGTAAAGAAAAATTATTTATATAAAATAAAAAATACAAAAGAGTTTCTCAAGATGATATTCATTGCAGGAAACTAAATTTATGGAAAAATTAAGAAAAAAAAAATAATCAAGGTTAAAATGTAATGTGAAAAATTAAATGCCACCATAAATGAAAAAAAATTAAATTTTCCTTTTTTTTTTTTGTTATTATAATTCTAGTAAAAAAATAGTATTTTCAATTTCCATTTCTTTTATTTTCTGTTTTTTCTATTTTTTTTTTTTTTTATTTTTTACATAAAGAGAAAAAATCCAAAATGAATAAGTTCAATGTTTGACCTTCAACCCCTTTTTAAGGTAAAGTTATTTAATTTTATTTTTTTTGGATTTTTTACTTTTTCTTCTTTTAATTCGTGGCCAAAAAAAAACAACAGCATGTGAATGAAAAAAATTTATTTTTGCAAAATGAAACAAAATAAAACATGTTTAAAAAAAAAAACAAGAAAAGAATAGAAAAATTTTTGAAAAAGAAAATAAACAAAATATGAATAATGAAAATGAAGCAAAAAAAAAAAAAACACCCAATTGTTGGCTGGAATTACGAAGAAACAAAAACAAATAACACATGAATGGACATTTGTTTTGTTTTTTTTTTTTTTTGTGAATAATGAAAAGCTTTTTTTTGTAAATGCGTTTAATTAAAAGAAAAGGAGTTGGAGATAAATGTAAATAAGCATATGTATATCATTTTCACTTTAAGTGAATATTTTCTACACTAAATACAAATTTAAGTTAATATTTCTTTTTTATATGACGATTTCAATGACAATTCACTTTTTTACTTTAAGTGAATGTATTTTTATTTTAAATGAAGACTTTTTTAGTTTTTATCAATATTTTAACTTTAACTGAAGACATTTTTTCTTATTATGAATATTTTAAATTAGAGATGAGTTGATATTCTTATTTTAAATCAGATTTTTTTCTTTTCTAGTGAACGGTTAGAGTTTTTTACTTTAAATGAAACCTATTTTACTTTATGTTGAAATTTTTATATTAAATGAAGACTTTTTTCTTTATTTGTTCTCTCAAATTCAATGAAGTCTTATTTATTTTATGTGAATATTTCTACTTTAAATGAAAACTTTTTTCTTTATGTGAATATTTTTATATTAAATAAAACGTTTTTTATTTTATGTGAATATTTTTATATTAAATGAAACCTTTTTTATTATATGTGAATGTTTTTATATTAAATAAACCTTTTTTATTTTATGTGAATATTTTTACTTTAAATGAAGAAATTTTTTACTTTTTCTAAATATTTTTATTTTGAAAGATGGTAGATATTTTTCATTTTAAGTGAATATTTTTTTTTTAATTACGTTTGATTTTACTTTAAAGGAAGAGGTATGTATGTATTTCAGTAGGTAGGTATTGTTGAAAAGGTATGAATTTCAAAAAAATTGTTTTGAAATACATTTTGCTCTAGAATTAATTAAATCTTCGGAGGTTTAGAGGACAATGGTAAGATATTATTTTTATAATTGGATTTTCCTTAACCATCTGTAGATTAGAAAAATCTAAAAATATTCATTTTTATTAAATCCATCCAAGATATCATCTCATGGAAAATTAGCTACCTAAATGCACCAATCTGTATATATTACACTATCCCATTTCCTAAGGATTCAATTTTGATTCCTTCCACTCAGTATTTTTAAAAATCCCCTTTAAAATATTTACTTTCATCATCCAGAATCCTTAATTTTCCAACTCCTGTGTCTTTTGTTTTCGAAAATTTCCCATATAATCCTTTTTAATTTTTTTTTTCTATACAAAATCAAAAACTGTACATTTGTATAACAGATTCATTTCTATGTATATAAGATCCCATCTCAAAGTTTTGGGTATAAAGGAGGGTAGGTAAGTTTTAATTGATATACGTATATAATATACATATATATACTTAGCTATGTTTAGATAATTTTTGATAATTTTTATTGAACCCTATTTTTACCCAAAGTTTATACATATTTAAAATTTATAATATTGATTAGATAACTTTTTGACCTTCAAATGACTTTCAAAATTTTCAACTAATCAAATGCAATGGAGTCAAAAATTTTAAATATCTAAAATATAAGAAGAGTAGATATAAACTTAAACTCGTTTAATTTAATACATAATAACTTTAATCTAATACATTTTAATACCTTTTCAATAATTTGGATTTACATTTATCTAAAGTTGGTTACTAACTTATATACTAACTTAAAGTCTATTATATACTAACTTAGAGTCTGCTTATTTTATTAATTTTCAATTATTTATTAATAATTAGTAAATTTATGAAAAAAAAACATCCCTCTATTTTTTAATTAGTTTTCTAAATTTAATTTGGAAAATTTTAATTTCGATAATAATGGAAAAAAGTGTTTATGCTAATTGTTAGCTACTAATGGAAGTATTTGCGTGTTTTTAATAAGTATCAAAGGAAATTGACGTATTTAATATTATTTTATATATATTTTAGTTATGAAAGTTTATTTTATGATCATTTTAAATGAATTTAAAGCTTTTTAATTACGTAAATACCAAATATTTAAAGTGTTAACTTATGAATTCTAGTTATTAAATGATTATGATAAGTTTTAATCCAGTTTAAATAGATGAAAATAATTAAGATTAAAATTTATTAGCTTAATTTTAAAATGAGAAAAATTAATTAAATTTAATGTAATTATTTAACGTAAATATATTTGAGCTTTATAATATAATACAGTCAAACTTCCCTAACTCGAACTCTCTAAATGTCCGAAAATCAGTTCGAGTTCTAGAGACTTCGAATTCGAGAGAAACACAAAAAACTCAGAAAAATATGGTTTTTTGCTTATTTATTTAATTTTGGTATATATCTGTACATACTTAAGCATAAAAAATTAAACTTAAACATTTTTTAACGTTAAATAAAGTTATATTTCAAAATTTTTAAGGATAATACAACAAAGTATAAAAAAACAAAACATCGATTTCAATTTTATAAAATTTTAAAAATTTAGTAGGTATTACATTTTATTTACTAATGAAAAAATCAGAAATTTTTTTTTGATGTTTCTGCTTCATATACTTTCGTTCATAAAATATTTCGAATTCATCCAAATATTTAAAAAAGTTATCTGGTGTATCACTTTCAGTTAAAAATGAATTTCTCAAAGTGTTTAGCGATTCATTGACTGATGACGAGGTAGGTTTTATTATATCATGTATAACATCTTCGTTGAGCGCCTCTACATCACTATCAATTTCCAAGATATCATCTGTTTCTTCGTTAAGTAAATCTAAAATATCTGCGTCTGTTAGATAGTCAGTTGTAATGACATTTTTATCTAAGTTCAGAAAATCATTCAAATTATTATCTTCAACGTTAAAGTTTTGGTTAAAAATTTGTTCAGCTTCTTTAAATTGAGTAATCGGAACTTCAAATTCAGGATGGTACATTATCTCTCTTAATTGAGCAAGAGGTATATTATCCACTTCGTCATCATAATGAAGGTCTGTACAAAACCCAGCTTTCTGAAAACAATGTCTAATTGTTGTACTTTTTACGTCAATATTCCATGCCAGAGAAATATATTTTACACATTCAACCAGAATTATGCGCGGGACTGACAAAATTTTTTCAAAACTATTCAATATTTCATTAAGTATTCTCTTTCGATAATAAAACTTCACATTTTGGATTACGCCTTGATCCATAGGTTGCACAATCGATGTCATATTTGGAGGAAAGGACACGAGATTAATTGCTTTTAATTTGTTTTTCAAATTAATGGAATGGGCCGTACAGTTGTCTACAAAAAAAAGAACTTTACGATGTTGTTGTGCGAAATTAAAATCTAAATCTAAAATCCAATTTTCAAAAAGGTCAGCAGTCATCCAAGCCTTTTTGTTACTCTTATAATGAACCGGTAATGAATTTAATCCTTTGAAACATCGTGGTTTAGCTGTTTTTCCTATTAAAAGAATTTTCAATTTTTCTGTTCCAGACATATTTGCAGCTATCATACATGTTACCCTCTCTTTACTGTGTTTTCCCCCGTGACATTTTTCATTTCTAAAAGTTAAGGTCTTATCTGGAAGACATTTGTAAAATAAGCCTGTTTCGTCGGCATTAAAAATATCATTTTCATTATAATTTTTTAGAAGATCCGGTAAAATATTTTTCTTCCAATTTTCGCAGCTCTCATTATCTACTCCAGCACTTTCCCCACACATTTTTTTTCTACTATACCATGTCTAAATAAAACATAAATACAATATAAATTAAATTCATCTCTTTAAACATTTTCATACTAACCTTTTTTTAAATTTATCAAGCCAACCTGTGCTTGCACTAAAACCTGTTATGCCTAAATCATAGGCAAATTTTAAAGCCTTTTTTTTAATAATCGCTCCCGAAATAGGTAAATTATTTTTATTTACTTCGCAAAACCATTTTTCTACAGCCTTATTCACATTTTCGTATCGTTGTTTTCCTACTTTTTTTAATTTGCCAGAGCAATGATCAGTTTTTTTTATTGTATCTTTATTCTTTATTATTATAGACAAGGTACTTTTTGGAATTTTGTATTTCAAACATAAATCTATTTGCTTTACTCCATTTTCGACATCACTAATTAAATTCCTTTTTTCTTTTATTGTTAAATATTTTAATTTCCTGGCTGACATTTTTTTATTTTTAAACTTAAAAACCTCACATAAAATATTACAATGCAATATTAAATTACCATCAGCTACATATTGTATTATATTATCTGTCAATATTTTACAGTTATTTTTTATTAGTATCCATATTTCCATATCACTCTCACACAAAATAATAAAAATACATACATGAATAATTCTAGTTTGTTTTGATTTTTGTGTTCGAGTTAAGGAATTTTTTCAGATCAAAATTCGTAGAAAAGTTCGAGTTAAAGAGATTCTTTTTCGCTCAAAATTACGTAGAACAGTTCGAGTTAAAGAGATGTTCAAGTTAAAGAGACTAAAATATATAAAGAAATTTTTGAAAATGTTAAGTAAATAAAAAAAAGTTCGACTTGAAGAGAAGTTCGAATTAGAGAGAGTTCGAGTTAAGGAAGTTTGACTGTAATTATAATAATACTTGATAAGTGTTTAATTTATATCGTTTTAAAGTTAAAAAAGTGTGAAGTAAAATGTATAAAGTCATATTCAAAGTGAGATATTTAAGTATGTGATTAGAATTTATAATTTAATTTATTAGTTTTTTTTTTATATACATATATGTATGTAAAAATGTTTTACATACACGTTAATATTCATAAATTATTTATTATATAATATGGATTTAATGTAAGAGAAACTTATCAAACAAATGATTATTTGATTAGTGAAAAGTACCAATATGGTGAAATAGGTCCCATACCATATAGAGATTTGGAGAATCATTTTTTTTTATAAGCTGTTGCCTCAAAACCAAATTTGATAATCATTTTCAATTTTTTGATGACTAATAAAAACTCACTCCAAGTCTCTAATAGCTGTTTGATTATAGTGAGAAGTGATTAAGGGTTCAGAAGGTGATGTACCTTATCTTTTTAAAAAGTTTTAAAGTTAGTTTTTAACCTACATATATAAAGTTCCTTAAATTTTAGTCTCAAACTTATTTAATTATGTATATAGAAAAACTTTTTTAAAAGAATATTTAAAGATTTTTTTATTATGATTATGTATGTATGTATATATATACAAAAGTTATTTTTCTATTTACAATTATATAAGCAATTTTATATAAGATATCGATCCTAAATATATATATATATATATATCTATGTACTTCCAAAACGAATTATGTATACCATAACAATGTTTTTATATTTATAAACCTATTTTCATAAAATTGTAATTAAATATATTAAATATATTTTGATAGTAAATAATGTAATATATTTGTATATAAATTATGTATGTATAAAGTATATATACACCAATTTTTACTATGTAAATAATATCTAAAAGCTGTACACGTTTTTACATAAATCTTTAAAATTTATAAGATATTAAGTAGAAGTTTTGGTTAAAAAAATTTGTCATCAAATTAAAGGTAAATATGTAGGTAAAATATGTAAGGTAAAAATTTTTACAGGGTGATTAATTTTAAATTAAATAAATTAAGTTAAATTAAATAAATAAAATCTCCCTAAAATTGTCTAAAAATATTATTAAGAAGTAATATGAATATAAAATTAATAACATAAGTGATATCATAATTATTTACTTTGATAACATCCTAAGTATCGCCATATACCTTTAGTATATATAACCTCGTACTAATTATGTAAATTTCGTTTTTAAGTAAATAAACATAATGTTAATTTTAGGAAAATCCATAGAATAATAAGTTTTATTATTATTTAGATAATTAATCTTATCATTTTCAAAAAAAAAAAATATAGGTGACTTTATAAACTAGTTCATTCTAAACACTGATAAGACCTTATTTATTGTTATCATTAAAATATTTCTATTTTGTTTTTTATTTATATACATAATTATTATTTTTTTAATTACTAAACTTATTTAAATTTATATTTCGCCATAATTACAAAAGGAATTGAATAATAGAATACATAATTATAAAAAGAATTGATTTTTTAAACGGTAAGTGTTATATATATTTTCACTTTAGGGTTAATTTAGACCCTAAATGACCCAATAAAAAAAAAATCAGTTATGTGAGAGTATGTGACAAAATTTGTCTGCGTAGAACCAATTTGCATCAAACTCTGCTATATTCATTTGAACCTGAAATTGGTTGGCCAGTTTTGTTTTTTCTATTAGTTAACCCATTACGGCACAACAAATTTTTTAATTTAACTTTTTTGATTTTTCAGTTAAAAACGGTTTCAACGAGTATTTGTAAATATTGTATAAGCTTCTTGAAATTGCAGTATACATAGCAATAATAGATTTAAAGAAATATACTAACCCATTGCGGCACGATGTTTGAAAGTAAGTACAAATATTTTTTTATAAGCATATATTATATCTAAATTTGTACACCTAACCTAAGAAAAAGTTAAAATAATCTATCTAATAATTTATCTTATTCTTGAAATCTCTATAATTCTTGAAATTGAACTCCATATACAGCAATAATTGATTTGACGTATTTTAACCTTTTGCGGCACAATGTTTGACAGTTAGAACAAATATTTTTTTTTGTAAGCATATATTGTGTCAAATTTTATGCAGGACTGATTGGTTTAATTTAATAAGGAGTTAAAAAATAATTCTTCTCTTTTAAAATCATTTGTTGACGAAATATTTTCTATTAACCCGCGTCGGCAAAATATAATTAAATCGAGTTTTATAATTAATTTTATATTCTAAGGTAATTTATATAATACATATATTCAAAAAATAATTATATCTGTATTTAAAAAATAGAACGGACTTGCCGTTTTGATTAGATATATTATAACTTCAATGTTAACCCCCTTTGTTTTATTCATACATTTAAACTTTTCCAAACTATTTAACTAATTAATTGAAAATAATTTAAAAAAAAAAAACATAATTAAAATATAAAATCAAAAAAAAACAAAAAAAAAAAAAAATTTCCATCAAAAGTACAGTTATACTGAAAGTGATTTTATTCTTATACGAGTATTTCTATTTGTAATAAATGCTATAAAAATTAATCAAAATAATTCTTCGTCCTTTTTTTTTTTTGTTGTGTTTTTTTGATCCTTTTTTGTTTTTGTTATTTACAGTTAAAAAAAAAAAAATGTTTTTTTTTTGTCATTTTTTGATTTATTATAACGGTAACCCTGTTTTATTATATCTAAATAAACAAGAAAAGTTTTTCTTTCCATTGATTTATTAAAATATATATATGCGTATATATTCCAAGTATATAAATACAATTTAGTACATAAATAGCATATACAAACTTATATACATGTATATAACGAGTTTGACAACAATTTCGTAGGCTTCTGAAAAAGAAAATATACACAGAATAGAATTTGGAAAATCTCAGTATGAGTATTTTGACGGAGAACAAAAAAGCAAAATAACATATAAAAAAAGCTGTTATTTCTATGAATGACCTTCATTCAACCTCTAAGATTCAATTTTTATGTATATCTATCCTGTTTTTTGTTTTTTTTTGTTTTTGTTGTTTTTTTTTTCATTACCGATCCATAAAAGTGTTTAGAGATATGACTATGAAAGTTGTTGATTATACGTGAATTTACTCACATTTACCAACCAGTTACCACATAACTGTAGTATATAATATTTATATATCCTTCGTACGTATATCCTTTTTTGCCCTTCGTATTATATATTGATATTGATTATATTTTTTTTGTCTTTGTAAAATGATAATGATTATCAATGAAATGATAATGTTGATATTGTTGCGTAGAAAGAAATTCTAATAAAAGCCAAGAATTTTTTTTTTAAGAAATATATTATATACATCCTTGTATATATTATATAAAAGGAGCTAGTATATAAGTTAGTATATAAATAAATAGAGTACATAAATATATATTTTATTTATTTAAATAAAGAAATGAATTTAACTTTATATCCGTTTTTTTTTTTTTAAATATATAATATAATTTTTGTATGTATTTTATTTATATACATAATATGTACATAATATATATAATATACAAAAAATGATAAAAGTTACAAATACAAAAGAACGTGCCTTTAGCACGTGTTAAAAGTTTTTTTTTTCCCAATTCTGGATTTTGTCCTTTTTCATTTGATCTGAAAATTAAATTAGGGAGACCAAGTGAAAATATAATTTATATATTATATTCCTGTATATATTATATATAATATATAAATGATATATGTATATAATATACATAATTGCTTTTATTTTTATTGTTCTTTATTTAAAGATAAAAATTAGCATGCTTGGTAAATAGAATTATAATTTTTATTTTTATTTTATATAAGATAGTTTGGTTTTTTTTTGTTATTGAAATGCATATTGCGTAAAGAGTATATTTAAATATTAAAACAGTGTTACCAGGATGAAATGAGAAAGGGAATGTGTATGACATTTTGTATAACTATACATTTATTTGTATTTTCATAATGTATATTCATAAATATAATGTAGAAGTACACTTAAACTTCTTTTAAATAATAACAAATTTAAAGGTCAAACTTAAGCAGTGGTGTAAGCTATAATTTTATTTCACGTGTCATTTTAAATGACAGAATATCAAATTTATAATGACATTTTAAATGATAGTGTTTATATATATTTTAATTTCTTCATTTACCATTTGTCATTTATAATGTTTAAGGCGTAACAAGATAATGTTTAAGAGTAGCAGACTATCATTTCATTTCACCTGTCATTTAAAATGACAGAATATCAAATTTATAATGAAATTTTAAATGATAGTGTATATATACTTTTTATTTTCTTCATTTATCATTTGTCATTTATGATGTTTAAGAATTAAGAAGATAATATTTAGGAGTCTAGACTATCATTTAATTCAATTTATCATTTCATATCACCTGTCATTTAAAATGATGGAATATCAAATTCTTGATGAAATGATAGGTAATGCATATATGTAAACTTCGTCATTTATCATTATCATTTATGAGTTTTAAAAAAAAAATAAGATAATGTTTAGGTATAAAATGAAGAAATTATAGAAATATTACAAAAATAATAGAATCATAACTAAAATCAAGGAACCATAATTTAATTAAGAAATGACAATTAGAATAAGGAATTGCCAGATGTTGTGACGTAGAGATATTGTAAAAGAAAAAATTGATATCTTAAAAGGCCTTAACAATTTAGAAAACACATTTAAGAAAGGTTTAAAAACAACATGTTACTTAAAGTTACATAAAACATGTTAGAAAATTACAGTCTTGGTAATTGAAATGAAATTATAAACGCTTGGTGCTACTTTAGTCTGACTTTCGCTTATTAGTTTTTGGAGGGTAAGTTAAAACAGCTTAAAAAGACTTCATTCTTAATATATTTTTTTGAATTCAAAGTGCTAATTAGGACAAAAATATAGATATGTATATCGGGATAGGTATAATTGGGTTTTAAATAAATTTTAATATTAAACATCTGGCATTACTGTACATAACCTCTATAAATATACCATCATAACCCTTTCAATATATAAATTTATGTTTATGTAACTATCTATATATGTTGACACATATTATTAATAAAAGAATTAATTTAAATTAAAAAAAAAATATATAAACATTTTATTTAAACCTATTAAATTTTGGAGGGATAACAATGGAGAAAATATAGGAACTTAAATAATATGTGTACACATTTTTAAAAATTTGTATTAATTTTTTGAATTTTCGGCGATTTTATAGGTGATTGTCCATTAATGATTATGATTATATGGTGCCGGGGCTATGGAAGTCTTAAATTACTAAATTCAATAAAAAAAGCGAGACGACCTAGTGTAACCTTGCCTTACTAAAGCATTTCCATCTTAAATATATTCAAAACTAATGTTATAATAAGGATTCAAAATTACAACATTTAAGACCACCAAATGATATTTTAAAATAATTCAGAGTCATTTATAAAAACCTTTAAATGAAATTATTTCAATACAAGCTGAAGACAATCTAAAAGGAATGAGCAGATGCAACTTTCCAATTATACGATATCTTAAAGAAGAATACAAAAAAGAATTTTAAAATGTCCTTCAGCTTTATTTTGTTGAATAATTTTGAAGTTCTGTAAATTTAAAAAAATGATTAATTCCTTAAAATCAAGGTGCTATTGTCTAAAAACAGAGTTTATCATCTTTATATCATCATTCTTTAATTATAAACTTATTTTTAAATTGCGTTAATAATTAGGCATAAAATCCTTACTCCCTACTGAGTATTTTTCTAAATGTTAGAATTGAAGTGGCAGTGAATAAAACTGTGAAGATTAACTCAGTACAGCTTCTATTCATTCTAATATATTTTTTAAATTCATACACCTGTATGTATATCCAAGATTTAAAAATATTATGTGAAAATATGTATATGCAAAGGTTAAACTTGGATGAACAGTTGATTTTAAAATCAGAAGTCTAATACATATATTCTTTGGTCGGAGGTAGACTCCTTTGCATTAGCTTCTTTTTAAATGTTATCCCAGACATCCCAGGCATCGTTTATCCCATGAACCTTCTGCCCGGCCTACGTATTAAAAATTTAATATAATGCAAGTTTAAAATGTAAACCTAAGAGTATTTTCATTCATATTATTAAAACTAATTTCATTCCTCTTTTTAATATTTGTGCATTATTTTTATACCCGTATGACTATATAGTCAAAGGGTATAATAAATTTGCCATTACGTTTGTGACGCAGAGAAGGAGGGGGGGTAGATATAGACTCAAGTGTATGGATCGGATCAGAATCGAAAAATAAATCGATTTAGCTATGTATGTCCGTCCGTCCGTCCGTCCGTCCGTCCGTCCGTCTGTCCGTCCGTCCGCACGATAACTCAAAAACTAAAGGAGCTAGGATCTTGAAATTTTCGCAAATTCGTTTTTTTGCAATAGCCGTCATCGCTATTTAAATCCAGCCATTTTGGTCCATGGGTTCGGGTAGCCGCCATACAACTCCTTTTTTTATATGAGCATTACTCTGTACGTATTACAGCTGCGTGTCTGAAATTTTGCCAAAAGTAGTTTAGTTTTATGGCCAAAGTTTCTTCGAAATTTGGTTGGTCTAGTGGAGTGGGTTCGAGTAGCTGCCATACAACTTCTTACTTTATATGAGCATTACTCTCCACCTAATGAAGCTGAGTGTCTAAAATTTTGCCAAAAACTGTTTAGTGTAATGGCCAAAGTTTCTGCAAAATTTGGTTGGTCTGCTGCAGAGGGTTCGAGTAGCTGCCATACAACTCCTTCTTTTATATGAGCATTACACTACACCTAACAAAGCTGGGTGTCTGAAATTTTGCTAAAAATAGTTTAGTGCAATGGCCAAAGTTACAGCAAAATTTGGTTGGTCTACGGTAGAGGGTTCGAGTAGCTGCCATACAACTCCTTCATTTATATGAGTATTCCACTACACTTAATAAAGCTGTATGTTTGAAAATTTTGTCAAAAGTAATTAACCGGATGATACAATGTATATGTTACGGTCATACGGGTATCCCAGAGTTGACACAGTCTACTCTACTACACTCTTCCTCGTTTTTTATTAAATATAATAATACTCTTCATAATTTATATGATCATTGAGTGCACATTAAAATGCACTTTAAATATCAATTACTATATAATTATATTATAATACATACATTTAGATATATAAAAAAAGAAATTGACTATAGTAATATGTGATTGTCATGCAAGTGACCATATAGTTAATTGCATCACGTGATGCATTAATTTTTATAGTAATAAATGACTATAATTTTTTTAGTAAGGACTTAAAAACTCAAACTGAGCACTTAAACTGAGGGAACCTTACTCTATGATCTAAATATATGATACAATATGAATATATGCAATGATACTCCACTGTACGTGATGAAACATCGCTGATTTATATAATAAGGACTTCTCTCAACACCCCATTAATGGAACCTGGCTTGATGATCCTTAAATAATAATAATAGAGCTCATCAAGACCCTTTTAATGATACTCCTCGGTACACGATGGTATAATACTGACTTATATAGTAAGGGCTTAAAAATCTTAAGCAGCCATACAAGATAACATGGTTCAATGGTCCAAGCAAAAGTTTTAGTTTAGAACTTGTCAAGATTTCAAAGATACTCCGTTCTAGGTGGTGAGAGTTCGCTTTATTTTATAGTAGGAACCTATCTCTCTCATAGGAACTCTCTCAACCCTCAATCAAGGCAAACTAGAACTCGCCAAGATATTTTCAATTTTAATCTATATGTAATTATCTGTAAAATGAAATGCAACATCAAATGCGAAGTCCCCGTACACTTAAAAAAATAGCTGAAAAAGAACTTTTGGGACGGAAAAATTTCAATATAGAATTGTTACACACTGGATAGTAACACACTAAACTCTTTCAAATGCCATTTACTGGAAGTCCATAGCGCATCTGGAAGTGCTTCAATTTAATACGAAGCGCATTGAGTGGTTTGAAGCATTTGTTCAGATCAGTTTTACTTTATATAATATATATTATATAAAAATCTTTATATAGGTTCCTATAAATAGAAGAATAAGCTATATAAAAATTACCATTGGAAAATTTATAAAAAAATGCATTTTTACAGTTGGTAGCTGATAATAATCACAATAGCATTACAACTTACAAGAATGTACTATTATAGTGCCCGTATTACCATATTATACTACTGTATAACACATATTAACTTTCATATTCTAGCCAGACGCTTGCAAAATGCATAATATAAAAAAAAAAAACACAATTTGTCTGTGCGCTTAAAATATTGCACGTACATACATACACTGTACAGTTTTTATAATTGGAGTACAGTTTACAATTTATTTAAGTGCAGCAGACTTTTAAATATTATATATGTACATATGTATATCTGCTATACCTTATAGATATTTATTAAAATCATAATATGTAGTATAATGTACAGTTTTAAACTTTATAATATTCAGTTACCCTTACCTTTATTTTCTACTATATTTACAGTTTAATTCAGATATACCTATGTAGGTACCTATATAACTACCTAGTAAATAAAAATCTAAAGATACCTCTATATAAAAATGACGAGGAATGCTTCAATTATTTTACAATTTGCTGAATAAAAAAAGATAATTTTTTTTTTATATTTATTTGTTGCTAGGCATCTTTAAATTTTTTTTTAAAGGTTTAGGTACCTACCTTTAGATATCACATTCTTATATACTTAGTACCTAGGCACTTTGTATTTTGTACATTGTGTACATTAGGTATTAAATAATATTTTTCAGGAGAAAAAACACAAGAGAAAGAAAGCATTTTTATATTATATACATATAACTACCTTTTATATGTTTATGTATATAATATTAAATAATATATATACATATGTATATAGTGAAATTAAACCATCTGGAAAGTTAACACCGTTAACGCGCCAACAAACATTCAAGTATTGTATTACAACAACACAACACAACACAAAAAAGCGGAACTAGAAAGTACCTACAACTTTGTTATAGTACAGTTGTTTAATTCATTCATATTGTATATGAACTTATGTACAGTATTGGACAAAAATTTTTTTTACAAATCATGAAAAAAAATCTTTTAAAAAGTTTTTATGATATTTTTTAAATAAAGTAAGTATATGTTGTTTGAAATGGAACGCTGACTTCAAAATTGTATTTATATAGACTGCAGTACTACAAATTTGAGCGTTCAACATGTTTATATGTGCAGACGTTTACAAACTTTTACATTCAATATTGTTTGTCTATACGCAGATAATTAATATAAATTTCGGTATTTTATGTAATTTAAAAATTTGTAGCTTCTTAATTGACCTACACTGTAGTAATCTTAGTGGTGGAGTGTAATGTTATCTAGATTATAGTATCAAGTACTTCCAAGTCATACTGTAGTTTTAGCTTTACCACATTTATATGTAATTTTGAAGTCAGTCGAAGTGCACTTTCTTATAACCAATATGCATCAATGTTCATACCTTTTTTCAATTAAAGAAACAATTTATCAGAATTTATGGAGTTACATATGAGGGATTTAAATCAATATTTAAAGATCCACCACTTACTGAATTTTCGATTTACTGATTCCTCATCTCAGTCAATATAAAAAAATACCATTTTAATTCATACCTTATAACTCACAATTTAATTTATCTAAATACAAGTATGGAGCAGTAATAAGATATTAATCAAACAGTTGCGATGCACCAATGCCTCTGCTTTCGATACAACACATTCATCCTTTTATTATTATATTAATATTTCCCGCCTAAATAACCAGATGCAATGGTAAGTATATATGATCAAATCATTGAAACCTTGTTTTATACATTAATGGCAATAAAATTTTTGTCAAAGACTGTACTAAAAAATAAACTGGAATTCAAAATTTTAAAATACAAAAACCCTAGGTTAGGGTTTTTTTGACAGACCCTTTTCCTACGTTGATTTTCAAAATAACAAGGATAAAAGGTTAATAAAAAAAATAATAAGAACAAAATAATAAAAACACCAATACTAATAAAAAAAATATATATTTTTATTATTTAATTTTTATAACAAACTATAATAGAAGGAAAAGAAAAAAAAAACATCTGCCAAATACTCGTATGAACTGTGCTCTGATGGTAGATAATTTTACAAACGAAAAAAAAAAAACACGTGTCCTAATGGAGGGATAATAAAAGGCAGATGTAATTATTGAACATATTTTAATATAAAACAAAATTTAATATTAGCATTCACAGGCCATAGTAATCTCTGTTGTTATTCAAAAAGTGCAGCTTTCCTTCTTCAAAACCGAAATATATATTTGGACTTTTGGAGTGCATTATTATATAAAAGAATTCCGCAGTGCTTGCTTAAACCTATTGTATATATTCCAAAAGTGGTTAGGAAATCAAAAGACTTACATACATGCTCATACTTTTCTGTTTAAAATTAAATCGTCACTTGAAAATTAATGCGTTAACAAGAGTTCCGAATCGAAAAACTGATTTAAAACTCCGAATCTTCTTTAGATCTAACTGTAATTCCTGTTTCTTCCATATATTAATGAATTTCAGAATAAATTCGTACCAATTTCAGATTTAAGAAAATAATCTGATATCATTTATAAATAAAATAATTATAGGGTTCTGGTGTAATCTTTAAAAAACTCTTACGATCTCTCAGAAAGCTGGAAAATTTGAGCCCATATTGTACAAATAAGAAAAACATTTAATACAATGTGTGGTTGTTGTAAGATAATAAGATTTATTAAGAGAATCGAGTACTAGCACTAAAGAAATCTGAATATCGTAGAAGAAATACTGGTATTTGTAAAAATAAATAATTTAAGTGAAATTAAAAAGCGAATCTACTCGAACTCGTTTATTTATTTGAATCTAATATAATTAGCGCAACTTTAATCTTCTTTAATAAGCGCCATCTGATTTTAAACTGAATAATATGCAATTAATTATAATTAATAATAAAATAAAAATATTATAATAATATATTAGATAAATTATTCAAAATGAACTTACTTAGGGTTTTTAAACTTTGACAAACTTAAGTTAAACCTCTATACCAAAATTAATTTTATTCAATAGAATATTTATATCAATTTAAACTAAAATGTAGTTGGTACTAGGTATGTACCTTAATTAGGTACACTAACTTTAAATAATTAATAGTTTAATTAATTATAATTATTAAATCTAGATGAGTTATAAATTTCGTTTTTAAAAGTATCAACCCTATGTATGTATTTCGATTTAATACAAAAGTAGTGAATCAATAATATGTCCCCCTTTAAATAAAAATTAGAATTTAATAAATAAATATGAGGTAAAAATTGAAATAGCTTACATATTTTACCCTTAAAAATAATTTAATTCAAATAAAAGAATTTGATTTTATTTATTTGCACTAAAATATGATTTGTTCTATATAGAATTATGTTATATTGGTCACCCTAATTTAACAACTTGTCATTCAGCTGTCTGATATGAAATTGTTATCTTGACCTTGTCCTTTTCAATAATAAAAATACAAAGTTGTCATAATATTTATGATTTTTTTTTTTTTTTTTATTAATTTGTACAACGCAACGTACATAAAATAATAATAATTTGTTTTTGTTTTTATTTATTTTTAGTTTCCCCCTTACTAACGTTTTATTTTTTGCCTCAAGTCATTTTTATATTCTATTTTCAATTTTTTTAAATGACTTTTATTTATTATTTTATTTTATAATTGTATTTTGTAACAAATTTATGACTTAATAAATTTGTTAATAGAAGAAATGACTATTGAGTATAAGATTTAATTTAACTGTACATATGTATGTATTACAAAATCCAATTTCCTTAGTATTTAGATTTTAGAACAAAAAAAAAACCTATGCATCATTATTCCAATTAATTTCTAGCACATTTAAATTTGACTATATAGTTTTACTCTGTCCGTTCATCCGTCCGTTCGTATATTTACAAAACTTTTAAACATTTTTAAATAAAACTATAGTCATACGGATATAAAGAAATTTTAGCTTCGGGTAGGTATTGCAAAAACATTAATTTCATTGAAGATCTTTTCTTAATATCCCCATCTGTTACATAGTCTATAACCCTAGAGCTGAAGAAAAGTCCTATATTTAAATTGTTACAACCATAGTTCTATTAAGAATATTTTCAATACAATAATTGTATAATATTGGGTTGCTAAAGGGTTTCTTTTAATTAATTGTTGGTCGTAATGTAAATTTGCTGTATAAATTCAAAATATGCATATTTTGAATTTACGACCAAAAATTATGTAAAAAATCATTGCTAACTGAACCTGGTCGTAAATGTGAAATATGTGTAAAGTTAACGTCAACTATGCAAAATAAATTTTTTATTTACAATCAGTTTACCAAGTAGTAAGGTACAGTTTTTTGAGCGTTCAGCGTTGTTTTATTTTTATGATTAATAATGTAAGTAAGAAAATATTATGTTTTTTTTTGTAAATTAATTTAAATTTAAATTAACAGGAGCGAAATTGAAAGTGAATCACAAAGTTTGTTGCGGGACACATCCACCTTAAAACTACTAATTTGTACAAGATTAGCGATGGAAACTCATTTCAAAAGTGGAAAACATAAACAATGTGTTGATTTTATATCCATTGCAAAACTAAAAAAATTTACTTTTACGACCACAAAAATTTATTTGTAAATTGAATGTCTACTAATTGCAAATTGTTTGGTCTTAAAATCATAATAAATGTCAAATGGCATATTTTACGTCAAAAAGTTTACATTTACGACCACACCTTGTTATTCGAATTTCAATTTTTTGCAAAATTCTTGATTTCCTTATATTTTTCGAAACGTTTTGGATTAGGAACTTGAAATTATTTCGAGAGAAAAACTTCTCATAGTTCATTATTTTATTTTAAAAATGTGCTTTTTTAAATCTCTTGGTTTTTTTATTGCTTGTTTTGTTGGTTTTTTTTTTATAAAAATGTCCTTTTTATTACAAAACAATATTTTGTAATTTGTTTATGTTTGGGGAAAAAATATAATGGAACTTAAATTTGAATTTTTATACATATAACTTTTTTTTTAAATTTATTGATTTTTTGAATATTTACTTTAATTTTGAGGAGGTCCTAATGTATTTTCTTCCTTCTGTTCAAAATGAGATCCTAATGGGAGTCGATATCAAATGCTGTCTCCTAAAATGTATTTTTAAAGCATTTTTGCATCATCAATTTCCTAATTACTCAAATAGAGCATGGAATGTATGGGTTTGACTTGTATAAAATAAGCTTTTATTAGATGCTTTTATTAGATGCATTAAATTTTCATTTAATGCTAGTAATGCACGGTAATTACTAAGATAATTCAATGAGTCTGCATCCTAACTTATCAAGTAAATATTTAACATTTGTTACTAATTGGTGTGCTTGAATTGATTGGACCTGTAATTTCGATTGTAAGAGGACATAAAATGTATAAGTACAACAACTAAAAATTAGCATTGAAATTTATTAGATTGGGTGACATCGTAAATGTCGTAAAAAAACTTCAACCTGATACAATGTGAAAATAACACAATGTAAAAATTTTTGAACACATTGTGTCGAAAATACAATGTATTTTGTTTACAATTCTGATTGCGTCAAAATGAATTATCAAAAAATTCAAATTTTTTCTACAGAAACTTTCTTTAAAAAGTATAAATTAATATATAGACAAAATGGATATTAATTTCGTTAAAAAATTTTTCTTCAATTATTTATTGGACTGTGGTGAAGAAATAAGAGTTTCCACCACCACAAAAATAAAACTCAACTGACAAAAATTCAAATTAAAACTTCAAAATTCAAATAACTTTAAATTTTTTTTTGTGTATCCAAAAAATTTTCGATACTCAATTTAACAACACGCGTCGTGAAAATGGGTCGCGAACACAATGTAAAACGAATTTACGATCATGAGACAATGTGAAATTTTTAAGTTTACATTTACGATCATGTGACAATGTATTCACGACGTCGTAAAGACATTTACGATGTCAGGGATTGTAAATAAATAAGTATTAAACCTTTGAGATCTGATTTTAATAAAATATGAATTAATTTTTTATTTAATCATGTGAATGTTCTATTTAGTAATAACTTCATTAAACGTATGTGCATATATAATTCTTTAGAACCAGTTAATATCTTTGACCAGATAATTAACAAATAACCACAGATAATTTCAATTTTTAATTAAAAAAAAAAAATTCTATTATAAAATATTAGAATATTATAAATTATTTGGAATTAGACCAGTTTTTATATTTACTTAATTTCTTGAGAGTTTCAAATTGTCAGAAATCCAAACTGCTTGACCAAATAAATCAATCAATTATCTTTTTAATTTGGAGGGATTGTAAAATACATACAAAAATTGTTGGAAAATTAAAGATAAAAAGGGGTAAAAATATAGGACATACTTTTCGATGTATATATGGACAAAATTCTAGGATGGACTTAATAAAATTATCTGTTATGGACTTAATACAATCCTTCTGTTATATGAGCTCTGATTTCAACAGTTCTTTAAATTTCATCAACACATTGATCTTTTCTTATATGTATCATAGAGTGTAAACTAAGGTTAAGGAAGAATTTAGAAAAATTTAAATAAAAATCGATTAGTTTTTTTGTTTAATTTTTAGATAATTTTTATAATAACAAATGTATTGGTATAAAATTATTGTATTTTTTTTTTTTTTTAATAAATTTTAAATAACAAAAAAATATATAAATGAAAATTAAAAACATTTCAATTTTAAAATAAAATTTATACCTATATATACATAAAATTGAGAAGCTTCGAACCAAAGTGATATAATTCACAATTAGCACATTTTTAGTCTTTTCTCATTACTTATCATCATAATTTAGTATATTAAAATTTTTTTTTTGTGAATTATGGGCCACTGTGGTTCTGAGTCTCTGTTAAATAGTATATTTTATTTTATAATTTTCATAATATGTTAATATTGAGAGTTTAAATATTTAATTAAATGTTATTATAAAAATATTTATATAGTGTATTTAATTTAATTATTTTTTTTAAAAAACTTATATACATAATTGATTCGATGATTATTGCCCACACGAAAATTGCCCACAGAAAATTGAATTAAATATAAAAATTAAATTAAAATAAATAGAGAAAAAATCAAAAATTATATTCTATCTAGGAGATAATCTATTAGTGATTTAAAATAAAATATTAAATATTCTGGAAAAAGCGGCAATTCTGTTTTATAAATAATTTTCTGTGGGCAATTTTCGTGTGGGCATTTTTCGTGTGGGCAATAATCCGATCACGACATAATTATATTGTTTTCAATCATTGAATATATTTCCATTTAATTTAAATTTATTATTCCTTATTTTTTTATGACATTACTAAACTATTGACAAGACAAATTATATATAGGCATTTAATATTAATTAAATTAATAATAAATAAATTTAAATTAATTATGTTTTTTTTTTTTTTCTAAAAAAACATAAGTTAATAATGAAACATACATTTTAAAAGTTTAACTTTATAAATCCTAAATCTTTTAATTTTAACTTTAAAAATTTTTACTTGTTTTTTTTTAAAAAAAAAATTTAAATATATTTCCGTTTTTAGTTCAAGGAAAAAATGATGTCATTTTATTTTATTCTTTTTTTTTTTTTAAATTACTTCATAATTTTGTTTAACATTGTAACACAAAATGCTTAACCGCAAAATATAGATTATAACACTCTCTAAAGAATATTGTAATGAAACTTTTTTAAAAAGTTTATAACAATGGTAAAAAAAGGGGGTGGTGTTAAATAAGTTTATGCTTTTTTTTAAAATTAAATCAGCCAAGCCACATGGGTGGTATCAACTGCTGCATCGAGGTATTTTGATGTAATCGGTGAAAATTTTTTTTCATTATTAAAAAATTTTTGAACTGTTCGCATCTTAAATAAAAAAAATTTGAGACCGGACAAAATATAAAATATTTCTGGTATTGGAAATTGATAAAAATCAATATAAGATTACCATATTAGGTTTTATTTCTATTTGTTATTTTTTATCTTTCAAACTACATACTAAAAAAAAAACAAAAATGAACAAATATATTTGTATTATATTAAATATATAAATATATTTTGATTGATAAAATATAAAATTTAGTTAATATAAATAATAACAAGAAATAATTAATGATATAAAAGACAATTAGTTTAAGGAACAGATTTAGAACCTAATTTTAAAATTGTATAATTATGAATATTTGCTCAGTCCCACAGATGTTAACTAAAATAATAATCCATTTTTAAATGACCTAGATTTGATATAAGTAAAATAAAATTACCTACTTTCTCAATGTAAATAAAAAATTAAATCTCTTATATTATCTACAAATCCATTTTTTTATTTAGGTAGCAACAAACCTTTATTTTTATATGAATAAAAAATTGCAAAAACTTTCCGCTTTTGAAAAATCAGTTGACTAAACATTCTCCGACGATAACTATCTTCGAGTGAATTAAATTTTACACATACATTCATAGGTTCATAAATTGGTGACAACACTTAAAAGTACACTCGTGTGGGACTGAGTAATATTCACTTGCGTTATTTATAATGGAAGATTACGTCAATGCAACTTGCCCATACTCATCATGTGGCTTGACGGAATATATTATTAAAATCTAACTACAGTACCTTATATATATTATTATATTATATGTATATATAAATACATAATATATATTTTTTTTAACTCACAACTTAACCATATCCTATTGATAGCGAAATAAAAAATATTTTTTTTTAATCTAATTTTTTATTTAATTTATTTGTTTTTTTTTTTTTCTTTTTTTGAATGTTGAATCTTAAGATAAAAAATTTGCTAATTTTTATCGATAAAAATATTTTTATTGTTATTTTTGTTTTTTTTTTTTTTTTTAATTTAAATAAAAATACGATGAGAAAATTTCTTATTAGAAAAAAATTAATAATAACTTATTGAATTTAAAGTTGAATATTATGAAAATGATATGAAATTTGATAGTAGAGTTTTTTTTTTTCTGAACATATATAGTACAGTGACCCCTATATATTTTATACTTTATTTCAGTATATTTATCTTATAACTTATACAATACAATATCTATATTATAATATGAATGATTAAGGTTGAGAATAATGCATTATATAATTTTTGAAATTGGAATATGTGATATATTATGAATTTAGGTCAGTTTACAGAAAAACAATTCACAGAAACGGATTTTACGGAAAAAATAATTTCTTGAAAGTTGCGCGACTCAATCACAAAAGAATTAATTCACAAAAATCCGTTTCTGTGAATTAATTCTTCCTTAAAATAAGAAACTATTTACAAAGAAAAACAAAGAATGATATAGTTAAATAGGTAAAATATTTATTAAACTAAATAAGTAAATTTTATTTATAACGAAAAGATGTATTGAAAATTTAAAGGATGAAGAAGACTTGACTAAAGATTCTAATCAATTAGTAGTAGCTAATTGTTCAACTAAAGTAATGAACGCAGTTAAACCACATTTGCCTTCTATAGTGTCCATGAAAAGAAGTATCCGAAGAATCGGGCAAGGAACAATAACAATTCCACAACATATTAATGAATTGTTTTTCTGTGAATTGCTTTTCCGTGAATTGTTTTTCTGTAAACTGACCGGATACCATATAATATACATATCTTATATTATAATATAATGAAATAAATAGTTAGGTATAATGGAATAATGTTAAGGTGAGTTTAAAAAAAAATTTACAAGACTTATGTGTTTATTAAACATATAACTTAAAAGGGATAACAATAAACTTATCTTATTACATATATTTATACAAAATTAAATTTTTGTTATCTACTATTTTGTTTTTTTTTTATATTGTTGGTATATTACAAATTTCAATTGGATTTTTTAAGGTTTCTTTTATATCCATATAAATATGTAGGTGATTCTTTAGTAAATGGAATTGTTTTATAATGTGAATCTTTATTATTTTTTAAAATTTTCATTTCTTTTTCTTGTAATATATTCCGATAACATTCAACACTTTCTAATATTGATAAACGTACTGTTTTTGATCTATTTGTATCTTTATCATATTTTTGAATTAATTCCATAGCAATATCTAATTGTTTCATTGCATCTGTTAAATTTTCAAATGGGAAATTTTTATTAGATTTTTTTTCATCATCACTACTACAACTACTACTACTACTACTTCTACTATTATTATTATCTTCTATTATTTGTGATTGTTCTAAAGATTCATTATCCAAATTATCCACATCCCCGTCTAAATTTATTTCATTTTGATTTTCTTCAATACTACTACTATTTCTACTATTATTATTATCTTCTATTATTTGTGATTGTTCTAAAGATTCATTATCCAAATTATCCCCAACCGCATCTAAATTTATTTCATTTTGATTTTCTTCAATATTGCTAAATGCACTAATACCGGAATTTATTGTATCTGCTTTTATTGAAATATCATCTTCACCAAATAACGTAATCAATTCTTTATTTGTTAAGGGTTCATCTGTTATATTTAAGGCACCGGTCCATGAATTTTCTTCACCATCAATATTTGCTCCTGCATTTTTTAACATTTTTAAACTATGTAGAACAGAACGTTTTTTAAATCTTTCAAGCCATCCCTGACTACCATTAAATGTTTGTTGTGCATCTTCTGATATTTTAGAGTTTTCTTTTAAATGATTAAATAAACTTCTAGCTTTTTCTTGTATTATACGTGAACTTATTGGTAAATTTTTATTGTTCACATCAACAATCCATGCTGTTAATAATTTTTCCATACGTTGCATTAAAGTTGAACGAATTTGTGTCATAGTTTCACTTGATAATATTGATCCAGCTGCAATAGTATTACGTATTTTATCAGAATTTCTAGATATTGAATGGATAGTTGCAATTGGTGTTCCTAATTGTCTAGCAATATGTGCTGCTTTATTACCCTTATCTAATAACTGAATTATATCTAATTTTTGTTTTAATGTTATAGCATTTCTGGTTATTTTATATGATTTTTTTTCTTTCATAGTTGGTGAATTACAATTTAATGATGATGATGAAATTGAATGTAAAGGTGATGCTGGTGAATTTTTTTTGAAATTCATTTCATTCTCTGTAAAAAAAATTTTCAAAAAATTTAAATAAAAGTTTTTAAAAAAGATTTTGGATATTTGATAAATAAACGTATAGAAAAGAAAATATAGACAATGATAGATAGCATTATGTGGTAATAAATGTACATGACATTTTGTATTTAAAGGATTTTTTTTTAAATTAAAATAAATTACGAACAGTTATTTAATGGAATTCTACAAGTATAAACAGATTTCAAGTTATAAACTATAAATTGGATAATACTTAAAAACGTCATAATGATGTCTTCAAAAAAAAGGTTGATTAGGACATTCCTATCCTACATTAAATACATATACATATCAATGTATAATGGATGTTTCAATGTTTAATGGATGGCTAAAATATTGAATACAATATTTATTCAATATTTTAAATATGTTTTTCAGCTATAAGTTAATTCAATTCGATAATAAGTGCGCAGTTCCACACTCTATACGCTTTATGAATGAACTGGGTAATAAATGATAGATCTTTATTTTTACGCTCTTAAATTGTTGTGTTGAATATATGTATAAATATATATATACCAAAGTATAAATAATTTCATTTAAGAGATTATAATATGTTCATTTTCTTTTATCAGTGAATTGTGAATGTATGAATTGTGATTGTGAATTCAATAGGTGAGAATATAAATGCAAAGCGAAACAACGTAAATGGAGAGAAATGCAAAACTACTACAAGACACAAGATATTATATTTTAAACATATAATATTATATAATATAATATTAAAGATATATATATATAAATTAATTTAAACAAACTGAGAATTAAACAAAAAAGCAACTTAAATAAGGGAAATTAAAAGTATAGAATATAACTGTTTATTTATGTAATATTTAATAGATACGCGTATATATAAATAATACCTGTTGTGATGTAATAAAATGTTTTTTTTTTTTTTTTTTTTTTTTTTTAAATAATTGGATTTTACATGAATAAATTTTTAAATCATTTTTGTTTTAAAGTTAAAATATTTAAATATTGGGTATAGGTATATTCTTCCCAAACAATTGTTCCCAAACAATTGTTCCCAAAAATTTGTTCTCAAATAATTGTTCCCAAATAATTCTTCCCGATATAATTTTTCCGGAATACAATTCTTCGCAAGAAATGAATCGATGGTAGGCATTACTTTAATTCTGTTCACTTTAAGCTTTAAACCAGTTTTAAGATATTAAGAGATTAGGATTAAGAATCATAATAGGCATATTTCAAGAAATCAATTGTTCCCAATAAAAAATATTTCAAAACAAATTAACAATTTAATAAAACAAGTTGTGTGAACTGTAAAAAAAATGGAATACACTATCAGCGAGAAAGGGAGAAAACGTTTATTCACCGAAAGATATACCTAATGTTTTATAAAAGCAAAAGTTATAGTGGTAAAAAAATTCTGGAAATGCATAGAATTTAAAAAAAAAAAAACGAGGAAGAATATATTAGAGTAGACTGTGTCAACTCTGGGATACCCGTATAACCGTAATATCGACATTATATCATTCGGTTAGAAATTCATATAAGTTGAAAGCCAGGCTCTTCGAACCATTTCCACTGTACTAAATTTATTTTAAAATTTATTGACAAATTTTTAAACATCCACTTTTATTAGTTATGTATATAAAGCAATTTTCATATAAAAGATTAGGTTGTATGGCAGCTACTTGAACCTGTGAAACAAAATACTGGACTTCAATAGCGATGACGGCTATTGCATAAAAATAAATTTGGGAAAATCTCAAAATCCTAGCTTTATATTTTGAGTTATGGTGCGGGCGAACGGACGGACATACATAGCTAAATCGATTTATTTTTTTAATTCTGATCCGATCCATACCTTTGAGTCTATATCAACCCCCTCCTTCTCTGCGTCAAAAACGTAGTGGCAAATTTAGAATATCCTTTTGACTTATAGTCATACGGCCTACGGGTATAAAGAAATGTAGTGTTAAACTTCATACTAATCATGATGCTATTTTTAAAACAATTAATCAACACAATCATTCGAGGATGTTGAATTTTTTATAAATAAATTAATAATCTGTATTACTTAAAAGTAATAGATTATCATTTCAAATTTTAATTTAAATTACTGAATACTAATGTAACATGTTTAGTATCTCAAAAAATTGTGTTCAGGAACAATTGGTTCGGATGAATTGTATGGGAAGAATTGCATGGATTCCAAATTTAATATATTATTTATTATATTATAATTAACTTAAAGTTTTTTTTATGTGTTTATTTTAATAACTTACCGTCTTCGCTAGCACAATCGTCAGATAATTCAATTGATAATTCTTGTTCTAAATCAAAAGAAAAAAAAAAATTAAATTATATTAAATTAAAATTTTTACATTCATCAAATTTTTCAACAAATTTTCTGCTTGATCTTAAATTTTGAAAAAAAATGTGCCTGTTTAGTTTAGGGTTAAAAATCCCTTTATCTGTTTAAGGTCAATGATCCCCAACAATATGTATTTGAATTATTACAATACAATTAGAGTTTTTTAAGACTACTTGCTTAAATCAAAATTTCTGAATAGTGTCTGCAAAGGCACTTTAAATATTTACTTATTTTATTTAAAAAGGAATAAAATTCTTGTTTTATATAGGTGGGGTAGTGTGTGCCATTCTAACACCTATTGTCCTTGTGGTCCGTTGTTTATACCACTTTTAATACTTTCTATTAATTTATAAGTATAATATTATTTTTTTTTATTAGATTTGTGTCACCAAGACAGGATTTGCAAAGAATAATTATTTTTGACTAATATCTTATAACCTGCACCCTCTCGCTAAATAAACTAAATGGGTATCCACTACTCGCCACCCATACCCCAAAAATAAACTTAGTTTCAAAAAATAAAAAAAAAACTTCAATTCATAAGTTTAAATTTTGATAACATTAAAACGTATAAATTTCCTTAAATATTACCGTTTGTGACCAAAATTGGTTTGAAATGCGGAAGTTCTTCAAAAAATTGCTGCGCTTTATCACTGCAAAATTTTTTTAGCTCCATTAAATCATTATATTTTTCAGATGAAAGTGGAATTAGGCTAGTGTAAGATGGCTTTAAATTTTGTAAAATGTTACCAGCATTTTCATCTCTGATTACGTACGAATGCCATGGGCCATTGTATGTGGTTCTTAATTTAATTGCCTGACTGAGGTTCTTTGTTATGAGGACTTCAAATATTCTCGTTGCAAATGGAGATTTTTTTTTGTAATGATTTTTTTCCAAATAACTAGTCCAGTTTTTGAAAATATCTTGTTTAGTTTTAATAATGACAAAGGACGAAGATTTGTCTCGTGAAGATTTAATATGATCGTACCATTCATCAGGCAATTCTATTTTAACATTTTTCTTAATTAATTCGATATTTTCGTCACACTTCATCAAATTATGACCTTGAACAGGATATGTTATTCGAATTGAATCAAATCGATTGAATATATTAACAAGTGAATGAAAAAATTTTATAATGGTGAAATTTTTGCTTTGATTTGGAGAAGAGTCACAAAAAATATGTAAATTTCGAATTTTAGAAGAAATATTATTTTTAAAAAAATTGTCCAGCATCGATAACACATCATTCGATCCTTTTTTTGCAATGGTTTCATCATAAGTAAATATAAATGATTCATCTTTAAAGAAAATAACAAAAAAAAAACCTTATATATAGTAAATTTTTTATATTTGTGTTAAAATAACTCACCACTGGTTAGAACATGAACATTAAACATATAAAAATTTAATTGGCTGTAATAATACACATCGTTTGTTAAAATATTAGGGACTCCTAAATTCTGCATGAAATTAAAGCATATGGCTTCAGTGTCTTCATTACTTGCTAACTGTTTGGCATTCTTCTTTCGCAAATTAAATATATTTGCTTTTTTCGAATGTATTTTATTTTGTAATTTTTTTTTCTTACATTCTTTTCTAATTTGAGACCTTTGATTTTCCGTTAGATTTGTTAGCCTTAATTTATTTCTTAATAAAGATTCCTCATTTTTAAACTGATCGCAGTTTGAACATATATCACTTCTTGGATAACCAAATGAAATGTTGTATTCATTTTGTAAAATATCGATATATTTTCGATATGTTATTGAGTTGTTGGGATTTAGTTCGGAATACATCTTGTGAAGTTTTTTTATGTTAAGTTCTTTAGGCAAATATAATTTTGAATTATTACATGGAATACTATTGTGAGCTCTACGTCCTTTCAGTGATTCAATATGTGACTTGACTTTTTCGTGTGTTTCTGCAGTTATACATTTCCTCAGTTTTGTTTTTATTTTTGGAGGCAAGCCTGTTATGAGTAGAGATTGCTTTATAGGACAAAGTCTTTGATTTGATATTCCATGAATTGAAATAAAAGCTTTATGACAAACTGTAATATCAATAATCTTATTATTTGTTTCCGATCTAATTCTATAGCAATAACAACTTTGACGTCTATAAGGTGTCTTCTTTCCATGATTCCTACGTTTTTTTATAGGAATTGGGGTTATTAAACTGGCAAGATATGAATCTTGAGAATGTCTATCGGCCATAAGATTAAAGTTTTTTATTATACTTTCTCTTTCAGATGAATTTATCTGTTCGAAGCATTTGTATTTGGAACATTTGCAATCCTCTCCAATTTTATAATTCATTGCACTAATTGTTTTGTTCAACTCGGACAAATTTTCCGTTCCCGGTGATTTTTCTGGTTGATCTTAAAATTAAAAAATTTTTTACACTTTACTTAAATTATCTTATCCTTAGGGTTATACTAAATTTCTCATACTGTCAAAGTTCCAAAAAGGTATGCAAAGTGTTCACAAACATTTTTAAAAATCAATTAAATGAAGATTTGAAATGAAAATACAAGACAAATTTATAAAAAATAACTTATATACACAAAATAAGAGTTGAGGAAAAATTAGTTAGAAAATCAATACAATAATCGAAAATTTTTTGATAAACAAAGAGGTGAATTTAAAAAAAAAAAAAAACAACTAGCGAGCCGAAAAATTCATATGGGGAATCAAAAAAAAAAAAAAAGGAGAAAATCAACTAAATTTTCGAAATCATCTCAATTTTCTCAAAATCAAGGCTTTGCATGAAAGTACTATTATTAACATGCCTATGTAATTTTGAATATATTTTTAACATCCAAATTTACGGAATGTCAAGCGCTAACAGTTCAACTGTAAACATGGAATAGTACACATGGGATAGGCCTTATAACATGTAGAAACGTCTTAGATTTATAATAATTACAATACTATTTTTTGTTTATTTTGTAATATTTTGTATTTGAGTTGTATATGGTATTCTATATCTGTGAGTTATATTATTCAACTAAATTATTTGTTTATATTTTGCATTTGTTTTATATTGTTATAATAATGTATTTTTTTTTGTTAAAGATATATAATTATTAATTATTGATTATATCATTAATTTGAATTACAACAAAAGAAAAAGAATAAAAAAAAAGACAAAAAGTTTTGTAACTGAGATAGCAATATAATTTTTTTAGATTTGTAGTGTATTTTCATATGAATGAAGTGTTGAACTACAATATGCACATTTAAATATTTCTTTTTTAATTAGTCGCTTGTTTTTTTAAAAACAAAGGTGCAAAACAAAAGCAAGGTAAAAGTAAATACAAATTGGCCATCGTAAAATTTATTAAAAAATTAAAATTTGTAAAAGATATACTAAATTTTCTAATTTCTGTACCACTTCTATACTAATTTGTATGCAATATATCTATATGAAATATCTTATATATGTATAATCTTTGCTTTCGGACATTTTTTCAACAACTATACCAAAAAAGTTTTTACATTTTTTTTCTTAACTTCTTTTCTATTCAAATAAAAATTTAATTTTATGTTTGTCATACATAAATAATATAAAATTCTTTGGTAAGAATTGTTTACAATATAAGGACCTGTTTATTGTATAAAATTTCTAAAATAACTAAAAATCTTTCTTCTTTTACATAAAATACAGACAATATTTAAAAGATTTTTAATTTAATACTATTATTATTAAAAATATTTAAAAGAATTTTGTAAATATATTACCTTTTTCTTCATTTTCATTTATTATTTCGAACTTTTCATTTTCTAATTTTGAATCATCTACTTCTTTCAATTCTTTTAATTTGAATTCATCATTTTCGTCCACCAATTTTAATTTCTCCTCTTCATATTCTAATTGAATACTATTGTCTTTTTTTAACTCATTCTCTTCAACTTTTTCATTATTATCAATTTTAATTAAACTTTGATCATCAATTGTTTGACAATCTGCTGCAGTTTTACTTTCATCTGTTAAGGAAATTATTATATTTTCATTAGATAATAGTTTAGAGTTTAACGGTTCATTCGAATTCGAATTTTTATCAATATCTGCATTTATAGTATTTATTAAATTCAACTCGATACCATATCGCTTTTTAAATTTTCTAAACCATCCATAGCTGGCGTTAAAACTATCCCTTTTGAAATTTTTTGTTTTTTTTTGTAAATTATTAAATAAATTCAATGCTTTTTCTCGTATTAGAATTGATCTTGTTTTTAAATTTGATTTATTTCTATTTTTTATCCAAGGAATTAATAATTTTTCAACTTTTCGAATTAAAATTGATCGAAATTCCACTGAATTTTCTATTTCTTTCATAGTTTGAACACCTTCTCTTATTTTATCAGCATTTTTATAAATGCAATAAATAGTACCTTTTGATAATCCGAATTTTTTACTAACACTTGAGATGTCATGATTGTTTTCTAATAAATTTATTATATTCATTTTTGATTTTACAGATATACGACTTCGAAAATTATAAATTTTTTTTTTTCGAATTTTTTTTTTAGACTGATTATAATTATTCATTTGTACTGGATTAGTTTTTATCATTTCGTTTACATTTTCAATTTCATGAACTGGAAGGAAAAAAAACAAAGTTATTTATAGTATTTTAATATTTGCAATAATTTTAAAACACTTACCAGTATTTTCTACATTATCTTTTTTCTCAATTTGATCTTCCGTATTGTTATCCATTAATTTTTTAACTTTATCAGTTAAAAGTTTAGATATGAATTGCATGTCATTATCAGACACTTGAATTTCATGGAATGGATTTTTACTATCAATATAATATGTATAATCTGTTTGTATATCATCTGATATAGTGCTTTTAATATCATAACGTTTAATAAAACTATTAAACCAAAATTCAGTGGCTATAAATTTTAATTTTGAATATTCTAGATTCGATGAATTTACTTGTAAATAATAAAATAAACTTTTTGCTTTATTTTTTATGGTAGGTTTATATAGTGGTAAATTTTTACTATTCATATCAACCATCCAAGAAAATAATGATTTTTCCATTTCTTTCACTAATGCAGATTTAAGCATTTCTGAATCCATGCTAATAGTAGATGGTAGAGGTGAAAGGATCACATCTGATAAACCTTCATATATACCAGAACGTTTTTGAAAATTTTTGAACCAAATTTTGTGTGCAACAAATGTTGTTTTTAAATCTTCCGGCTTGTTCGATTTTTTTTTCAATTCTTCAAATATATGATTGGCTTTACATCTTACAGCATTTTCAGTAATGTATGTCTTTGAATTAATCTCATTACGTAACCAATTAGATAATTCTTTTTCCATTTTAGATAATAAAACGGAATAAACGGTCATATCGTTTTCTGAACATATAGTTGATGACGTAGATGTTTCTATTTCCGGTAAATATACCATATTGTCCTGTGAACTTATCTTTATTCCAGCACGTTCTTGATAAAATTTCAACCAAGTTTCATCAGCAAGGAAAACTTCTTTCAAATCATTCGGTTTGTTCGATTTTTCCTTCAATTCTTCAAATATTTTGTTTGCTTTATCTTTTAAAGTATATTTACAAATTTTTAACTCACTAGTACTAGCATTTAAGTCTGTAGTACTTAAATTTTTATGTAACCAATCAGTTAACTCATCTTCCATTTTTGATAATAAATCGGATGGAACGTTCTTACAGTTTTCTGGTGGTAAAGTTGATGACGAAGATTCTTCTATTTTCGGTGAAACTATTACATCATTTTTATTAATTTTTATTTTGTAACGTTCTTGAAAAGATTTGAACCAAGTATCATCAGGCACAAAATTTTCTTTCAAATCTTCTGGTTTGTTAGATTTTATTTTTAAATCATTAAATATTAGCATTGCTTTTCTTCTAACAGAGTTTTCATTAAGAAATGAGTTTGTATTAATTGTGTAATGCAACCAATCAACTAACGCTTTTTCCATTTTTAATAATAATGACATTGAATCACTCAATTCGTTCATACTTTTTTCTTGTAATAATGTTGGGGATTCCAGTGGTAATGTTGGGAACTCAAATATTACCTTTTCCAATGATATTGTTGGAGACCCAGAAGTTACCTTTTCCAGAGGTAATGTTGGGTACTCAGATGTTAACTTTTCCAGTGATAATGTTGGGGAGCCAGGTGTTACATTTGCTAATGGTAATGTTAGGGACTCAGATGTTACCTTTTCCAGTGGTAATGTTGAGGACTCTGATGTTACATTTTCCAATGACATTATCAAATCATTTGAACCTATCTTTATCCCAGCACGTATTTGATAAGATTTGAACCAAATATCATCAGCAATAAAATTTTTTAAATCTTTCAGCAAGTTGTTATTTTTTTTCAATTCATCAAAAATAATCTTTGCTTTACATTTTACAGCATTTACACTAATGAATGATTTTGTACTGATCATTTCATGTAACCAATCAGTTAATTTTTTCTCCATTTTTGATAATAAATTATTAAATCCGCTCATAGAATTTTCTGTTGATAAGGGCGACGACTCAGATGGAACCATTTTCGATTTAATACTTATACTTGATGTCGGTGAAATAGTCACATCACTTATACCCCTCTTTAAATTAGAACGTTTTTGAAAAGATTTGAACCAAATTTCATCTGCAACAAAAGTTTCTTTTAATTCTTCCGGATTATTTGAATTTTTCTTCAATTCTTCAAATATGTTTTGTGCTTGACATTTCACAACATTATCACTAATGAATGATTTTGTGCTTTCTATCCAGTTAGCCAAAGCTTTTTCCATTTTATATAATAAAGAATTTTGAAGGCTTAATTTTTCTTTGGATAAAGTCAAGGAGTCACATGAAACAATTTTCGGCATTTCGAAACTGATAATATCTTTTGTACCTATTTTTATACCAAAACGTTCTTGAAAAGATTTAAACCAACTTTCATCAGGAACAAAAACTGCTTTTAAATCTTGTGGTTTATTCGATTTTTTCTTCAATTCTTCAAATAAACTTACTGCACTACATTTCAATTCATTTTCACTTGAAAATTTTTTATAAATCATCCAAATAGCCATTGCATTTTCCATTTTCAATATTAAATCGGATTGAGCCATTATTCTTTTGTTTTGCGATAAAGTCGATGACTTAGATGTAACTGTTTCTGGTGAAATGTTCTTAGTTGAAACCGTCATACCTATTTTTATACCAAAACGTTTTTGAAAAGATTTCAACCAATTGTCATCAGGAACAAAGATTTCTTTCCGATCTTCCGGCTTATTTGATTTTCCCTTTAATAATTCAAATATAATACTTGCCTGACATTTCACATCATTTTCATTAATGAATGTAATTGCATTGATTATCCAATCGATTAACGCTTTTTCCATTTTTAGTAACAAATTGGATTCAACACTCATACATTTTTCAGAAGAAACGTTTTGTGATGAAATCTTCCCACCTGATATCGGTGAAATTATGGTATCAGTAATACCACTTTTAATCGCAGAACGTTTTTGAAAAGATTTGAACCATGTTTCATTAGCAACAAAAATTTCCTTCAAATCTTCCGGTTTGTTCGAATTTTTCTTGAATTCCTCAAATATATTCTGTGCTTGGCATTTCACATCATTTGCACTAACCAATGATTTTTGACTAATTATCCAATCTGTTAATGCTGTTTCCGTTTTTAATAATAAATTGGTTTGATCTCTCACTAATTTTTTTGTTGAAACAATTTCCGGAGAAATTTTGGTAGTTGATCCTGCTGAAATAATAACATCTTTAACAACACTCTTTATCCCAGAACGATTTTCAAATAATTTTAACCAAGCTTCATCAGCAACAAAAATCTCTTTCAAATCTTCCGGATTATTCGAATTTTTCTTCAACTCATTAAATATATTCTGTGCTTGACGTTTGATATCATTTTCACTAATGAAGGATTTTGTACTAATCATCCAATCTGTTAATGCTATTTCCATTTGCAATAATAAATCGGATTGAACTTTCGTAAATTTTTGTGGAGATAATGTCGATAAATCGGATGTTACCACTTCAGATGAAATGTTTCCACTTGGTAATGGTATGATCACATTAGACACAACACTCTTTATTCCAGAACGTTTTTGAAAAGATTTAAACCAAATTTCATCAGGAATAAAACAGGCTTGCAAATCTTCCGGGTTCTTTGATTTTTTTTTCAATTCTTCAAATATATTCACTGCCTTACATTTCAAATCATTTTCACTTAAAAATGATTTTGTATTAATCATCCAATTACTTAACGCAGTTTCCATTTGTAATAATAAATTGGACTGAACGCTCATACATTTTGCAGATGATAAAGCTGGTGATTTAATTGTAACTATTTCCGATGAAACATTTGTTCTTGGTACAGGCAAAATAGTTGCATCAGTTACAATGTTTTTTTTGATACCAAAACGGTTTTGAAAAGATTTTAGCCAGGTATCATCTGCAGCAAAAGTAATTTTCACATCTTCCGGATTGTTTGAATTTTTCTTCAGTTTCTCAAATATTTTGCTCGCCTTGCATTTCAGATCATTTTCACTCGTCAATGTTTGTTTAGTAATCATCCAATCAGTTAATGCTAATTCCATTTTTAATATTAATTCGGCTTGTACTCGTATACATTTTTCTGATAATAAAGTTAATGGCTTAGACATAACAATTTCGGAAGAAATGTTTGTATTTGTAGCAGGTAAAATAGGGACATCAGGCAAAACTTTTTTTATCCCAGAACGGGTTTGAAAAGATTTAAACCAAGTTTCATCTGCAACAAAAGTTTCCTTCAAATCTTCCGGATTTTTGGAATATTTCTTACATTCTTCAAATATATTCTGAGCTTGACATTTTAAACTGTTTTCACTAATTAATGATTTTGTTTTAATCATCCAATCTGTTAATGCTTTTTCCATTCTTAATAATAAATCGGATTTAGCTCCAATACATTTTTCTGCTGATATGACTGGTCCTTTAGATATAACAATTTCCGATGGAATATTTTCTTCCGTTGTTGCTACTTTTATTCCAAAACGGTTTTGAAAAGATTTGAACCAAGTTTCATCTGCAATAAAAATTTTATTCGAATCTTCCGGATTTGTGGAATTTTTCTTAAATTCCTCAAATATATTCTGTGCTTGACATTTTAAATTATTTTCACTAATGAATGAGTTTGTGCTAATCATCCAATCTGTTAATGCTTTTTCCATTCTTAATAGTAAATCGGATTTATCTTCCACGCATTTTTCTGCTGGTATGACCGGTGGTTTAGGTACAACCATTTCTGATAAAATGTTTGTAATTGGTGCAGTTTGTAATGTTGCTGTCGCCGATGAAGTGTTTTCATCAATTACAACTTTTTTAATCCCAGAACGTTTTTGAAAAGATTCAAACCAAATTTCATCAGCAACAAAAATTTCTTTCAGATCTTTGGGACTGTTCGAATTTTTCTTAAGTTCTTCAAAAATACTTTTTGCCTTGCATTTCAGATCATTTTCACTTAAGAATGATTTTGTATTAATCATCCAAGCAATTAATTCATTTTCCATTTTGCCTAATAGGTCCGATTGAAGACTCATACATTTTTCACCGGTTGATACCGGTGAAATGGTACCACTGGATAAAAGTCTTTTGATACTTGGAAATTTTTCACCGGTTGGTGAAATGGTACCACTGGATAAAAGTTTTTTGATTCTTGGAAATTTTTTAAAAAACTCAAACCAAGTGTCAATAAAATTTTCTTTCAAGTTTTCCGAATGGTTTGATGTTTTTTTTATTTTTTCTAATATACTCTGTGCCTGACGTTTGACTTCATTTTCATTTATTAAACATTTTTTACTAATGATCCAATCAATTAATAGTGTTTCCAATTTTGTTATTAAAGCTTTTTGGCTGCTACTACATATTTCTTTTGGTGGTTCCGGTAATTCAGAAGAGTCCATTTCCAGAACGAAACCAGAACGTTTTTGAAAAGATTTGAACCAAACATCATCAGCAATAAATATTTCTTTCAACTCTTCTGGCGTGTCCGCATCTTGCTTCAATTCTTCAAATATATTTTGTGCTTGACTTATCAGAACATTTTTACTAATGTATGATTTAGTACTAATCATCCAATCTGTTAATGCTGATTCCATTTTTTTTATTAAGTTACTTTGAGTGGTAATACATTTTTCCGGTGATAAAATCGATGACTCTGATGTAACCATTTCAGAAGAAATGTTTGTACGTGGCACCGATGTAAACACCATATTAGTTATACCATCATTTTTACCAGAAAGTTTTTCAAAAGATTTAAAACTTGAAGTTTCTTGCAAATCTTCCGTCTTATTCGGAATTTGCTTTAATTCTGCAAATATATCCTTCGCTTTAAATTTCCAATCATTTTTACTAATGAATGATTTTTTATTTATCACATCATGTATCCAATCAGTTAATTCTGTTTCCATTTTTAATATAAAATCGGATTGTTGTTTCCTCAATTCTTTTTCTGCTGGAGTTAATAAAGCATCACCTATGTCAGTTGGTTTATGTGAGTTTATATATGCTTTTAAAATAGCTGATTTTGGTAATTTATATTTGCCAGCAATGTTTGTCAAAGTTCTTCCTTTATCGAATAAGTTTCTGATTTCGATTCTGATTTTTAAAGGTACACATACGTTTTTGGTACGTTTTTTCATTCTCTCCAAAGCATTTTCATATGTTATTACAGATTTTGCGTGTAACTTTTCAAAATTTACATTTACTGTAATTAATAAATATGATAGCAAATTTACAAATAATATTTACAATGCAATATATTTATTTTTAAAATTCAAATTTCTTTATTTAGTTACACCATAGAAAAGAAGCATTACAGAAGTTTATCTTGAACAAATTGGTTTAACTTTAATAGATAATAGGTTACAAGGAATCGTCTTTAGCATACCGGAATTAACGTTTGATTTGTTCGGGTTGGGCACAAAACCCAGATAGAAATAATCAAGAAAACACAAAATCCAGAAAAAGCGAAATTCAGACAATCAATATTAAAATCCATACAAATAAAGTCGGCCGGCCAGATTTGTCTAGATTTTACTCTAGTTTTTGCCTTTTCTAACAAAGATTTTATTACGGGAAATGTGATAGAAAAATATTAAACTGCTAAGCCGAATATCATGACAATTTGTATAAATTCCATCTTTGGGTACAGAAAAACATCCAGGGCTAAAAATTTTGCTCTTTTTAAACTCTTTTGCTCTAAAATGAAAACGGTTGGACCGATCAACTACAAATTTTCTATACCTGATGCTCCTTAAGAACTGAGATGACACTATTAACAGATTTGGAATTTGTTAACCCATGCCGACCCGACGGTTGGTCAAAAAAAATTGTGGAATGTTACGTGTACAATTTTGCCAAGTACTGATTTGGCTAAAAAGAATGTCTTTGAAAAACTTTTGTCAAGTTCGGTTAACCCATTGCGACACAAAAACTTTTAAAGATTTTTTCGTTACATTTAAAGTTACAAATATTGTGACTATAAATTTTGTTCATGTGTTGCTCTTTGACAATATAGTTCACTCTATGAACCGGCATGGAATTTGTTATCTCATAATGGCATGGCGATTGTTCAAAAAATTATTTGAAGATAATAATGTTCAATTTTATGTGATACTTTTTTAACTTAAAAGAAAGTTTTAAGTTTTTTTCCTATTGCGTTACAATTTTTTCAAAAAAATTCTTTTCAAAACACGGTTTGGAATATAAAGTTAGAATTTTCTATACGTGTTACTCCTTGAAAATGGAGTTGACTGTTCAACACATTTGAAAATCGTCAATTCTTATCAAAACGACGATTTGAAAATACAATTGGTGAGATCAAGCTATATCAAACTTTGTATTGTATTTTTTTGTCTGAACTTCTTTGACACAAAAAAGAATATTAAAATCTTTGTCGAATTCGGTAAAGGTTTTATCGGTATATACAAAAGTAAAAGTTTTTTTGTTTCTCTGTTTGTTTGTATCTAGCGAATAGACTCCCCTCAACTGCTCAGTAATATTACGGTGTTTTATTTTAAAAATGAACTAACCCTTAAAAAGAAAACAAATGTTAGGGTCTGAGGCAAGCTTAATAAAAAAAATATTAAAAAAAAATGGGTTTGAAAATTAAGTAGATTGCTTTGTTACTTCTTTTTCTATGGTTATTCAATTAAAAAAAATCAAAATAATTATATATAATTATATATATTTACCTGGAATCGTCTCCGTATTATCTTTCGTTTCATCTTGTTTTTTATCATCTTTATAAAGAATTTTGCTTTGACTATCTAAATAATTATTTATTGAATTTATTTTAAGTTGAGCTTCGCTTTTCATTTTTAAATCGCAAACCCAATTATTTGTTTCAGTATTATAATGAATACCGTAGTGTTTTACATAAGCATCAAACCACATTTTATTGATTTGGAAATATTGTGTATAATAATCCAACAGATTATTTGATTTTAAGTGGAAATTGCAAAGTATACCCTTTGCTTTATTTATAATAACATCTTCAGATGATTTTAATTTTCTAGCATTTATATCAATTAACCAGTATGTTAATAGTTCTTGCATTTTCAATAAATAATCAGATTGAGTTGATTCAATATCAGTTAGATAAATATATATATCATTATCGTCTAATGGATTTTCCTCTATAGGATAACGCATCATATATTGTCTAAACCAATAACTACTAGCAGCAAACTCTAGGTTAGAATCCTCTGGATTATTAGACTTTTCTTTTAATTTATTAAATATACATATTGCTTCTTGTTTTAAATTCCCTTTTTCTACGGGAATTCCGGTCTTATTCATTTCAAAAATCCAAAAATTTAATACCTCTTCCATTTTTTTAATCAATTCAGGAAGTATTTTTCTGTTATCTTGTAAAAAAAAAACCGGATCTTCTTCTAATATCTCACTTAAAATCATATCAACTCGAGCATATATACTATATACAGTTGATACTCCAATATCAAATATTTTAGCAACTTGTAATGGTTTGCATCCGTGTTCCAATGACAAAATAATATCTAATTTTAATTTTTTTGATATACATTTGTTAAGGCCCCATTTATGAATATTACTTTGAAGATAAATATTATCTAAAATTAAAAAAAAATTTTTTTTCATTTTTATAATAAATCATCTTATATTTAATATAAATTGTTAATTAAAAGTTAAATTTAAATATAAATTTTAATTTCAAAACTATAGTTTTCATTATTAGCAAGAAATATTAATAAAAGTTTGTTTCATGTTAAAATTTAGAAAATATTTAAGATATAAATCTTGATTTATAATAGAAAAGACATTCAGGGCATAAACGCATAAGTACAGTCCCTCTCAAGCCTGAATATTATGAAATACATTTAAAATTTTTCACCAAAAATGCCTCTAATCTAAGATATTTCGGCTTCTGAAGTGTCAGAAAAACCTTTAAAAAATAAAAAAAAAAATAACAAAAACAGCCTAATGTATCTAGAAGAAGAAAGCAAGGGCTATAACAAGTCTAAAAGAGGATAATTAAAACACAAGATATAAGTAAAACCACTGTTTGGAGAACATTTGAAATTTTTAAACAAATACTTTTTTCCCAATTGAAATTATACGAATCGAACTCACATCACCCCGACTAGTAAGACAAATGCTTACCCAGTACTAAATTCATCATATGAAGACTCCTAATATTATATATATATACATATTATATAATTGAATCAAATAATTAAATTGAAAAATTTTTTTTCATTACCTTGATTTTCAATGCAGTTGTTTTTTGTTACTTGATTTTGCTGTTCTATACTACAAGAAGACATTTGTTCTTCTAGATTTATTATATTCTCATCTTGTAGAATACCAGAAACAGAAGAACAGGACGCCGTAGAAAAATTCCATTTGTTTGTTTTAGTATCAAAATAACGTTTTTTAAAAGTTTTAAACCAACGATTATTAGGAATCCAAGTTTTGTTTTGAGACCCTTGTGAATTATACTTTCTTAAAAAAAATAATATTCTTCTTGCTCTATCCATAATATGATAATTGTCAATTATATTTTTTTTTAAAATTTGCTTAACTATCCAATCAATTAATATTTCTTCCCCTCTTTTTTTTAAATCTAATGTTTTAAATCTAGTGTTTGGCTGATTGGGATCGACATTAATTATATAATTTTGAGGTATTTTTTCTAATTTTTTTAATATTTTAGGTTCAATTTTCTTATAAAATTTCCATTTATTTGTTTTATTATCAAAATTACGTTCTTTAAAATCGTTTAACCAAATATAATCGGGAACCCAACTTTTATTCTCACGCCCTTGTCCATTATGTTTTTTTAAAGTTTTTAATAAATTTCTTGCTCTACTTATAACAGTGTAATCGGTAATTTCTTTTTTTTTTATGATAAGGTCACGTATCCAATCACCTAATATTTCCTCCCCCCTTTCTTTTAAATCTAATTCAGTTTTTGATTGATTGTGATCAACATTAATTTTATATTTATACCTCAAATATGGCCCTCTTTGTTCTTTTGTTTTAAATAAATTTTCATGTATTGTAGAATCTTCAACTTTAATAAACATATGACTTAAATCATCATCTATCCTTTTTATATATCCTATAGGCATTTTTGTTGAACAAATTTCGTCATCAAATGATTGATCATCATTACTGACCTTTTCTATTTTTATTAATTTGTTTGTGGTCATATTTACTGAATCAATATCCTCCTCATTAAACGATTGAATATGGTTACGTTCAATTTCTGTTATATCTTTTGTAGGTATATTAACTATAGCAATTGCTTCTTCAATTGCTGGAGTAACATCACCTACATCTTTTGTATCATCACCATCATCTACACCAATATGTTTATCAATAGATTGAATATCTTCCTTTTCATCATTATAACGTTTGGTGCAATTTTTTATAAGATTGTTAAGCCATTTCTTAGTACAATTACAATGAAATAATTGATTTTTAATTTTCGGATTGTTTGACTGTAGCTTCAGTTCCTTAATTATACTTAATGCCATATTGTGTGTATTTTTTACATTTACTAATTGTTTTCCATACAATTTAGTAAATATCCATTTAGTTAATAATTCTTCCATCTTTTGGGATAAGTCAGTTCTATCTTTCATAAAGGTTTCAATCTCGTCATCTATAAAAAAAAAAAAAAAAAAAAATACTTACTGGACAAAATCTTCTCTTTTAAATAATTTTTGCATAAATTTGGTCTGTTGTAAACGTAAAGTAGCGACAATTATAAAATATTTTCAAAATCGTATTTTCCAGACAAAATTTCATGTTAATTTTTTAGATATAAATGTTCGGAATTTGGAGGCGGGTTGTAACCACCTGAACCATAACTCAAATTCATCTCATCAGGACATGAATGAAACAGTTTTTTATACAACAAAAAAAAAAAACAAGTTGATATAAAATAACATACCCGAATCTTTATCTTTTACTCTTCAATCAGATGCTTTTCTAGTTCAACTATTTGTTTCTTTATTAAATTTTATACCAGAATACTCACGAAAATCTAATATTTCATGCGTTTCAAGTATCCAATTTTAGTATTTTTTTATGCATTTTTTTTTTATACAAAATGGGATCTCTGGGATTCTTTGTACTTCAGAGACATTTATATTTTGATATTTTATTTTATTAATCAAATATTGTGGTAAATCAAATGTTTTGTCAATTTCGGATATTTTGACTATTCTATTTAACACTTTTTAAACAACTGTTTTATGTTCAAAAGGTTAGCCGTTTAGACAATTTTCTTGTATTCTGTAATTAAAAACTAGGAAAAGTCTAGAGGAGAATCTGTCAATCCTACAATGTCCGCCTGCCCGCCTACCTGCCCATATAAACATTACATCATTCGGTTAAATACTTTTATAAAATTTTGAAACACACAACTTAATAAACTCTGAGTAATGTAAAAAAGTTGTATGACAGCTATTCGAACCTCTTACACTACACCAACTATATTTTGTGCAGAAATTGGCACTTAAAGTTTACAATACTTTTAACAAAATTTCAGATACTCAGTTTCATATATTTTAAAAAAGAAGTTGTATGGGAGCAACTCGACAAACCCGTTGAGCAAGCTGGCTTGATTCAATAAAGATGCCGACTCTAGCATAAAAATGTATTTGTGAAAATTTCCGCTAAATCGATTTACTTTTCTATTCAGATCTGTTCTATAGCCTTGAGATTTTATCTACCCCCGCCTCATGTACAGCGTCACAAAAGGTATGGCAAATTTAGTATTCACTTGACATTCACACAAGTATCAAAAATAGAAAAATATTTATCTTTAATATTTTTTTTTAAGGAAATACAAAAACGCAAAGTGAAGAAGTGCTTATTTTCCAGGACTGTTAGTGCCGAAACGATTTAGTATCAAAATATAAATAATATTGTTATAAAATAACAAAGGTACTTACCATTATGTTTAACTTTTGTCATAGAATCTGGAAATGTTACTTCATTATGAAAAATTAATTTTTCTCTATAAAAAAAAAAAAAAAAAAAAAAAAAAAATATTTATATTAGGTACCTATATTATATTGTAATTAATTGTTAAATTACTTTGACTTTATAGATTCTCGTAAAAATGTCAGCGATTTATAATACTCAAAATTATTCATTCCTTGAATTTCATCGGCCCAATTAGTAGCTCTTGCTAAAACTAAGTAGTTTACTCTTAAATATCTCCAGCGAGATTGGCATTCCACAACTATAGAAACAAAAATATTTATCATTTTTAAATAATTTTTCGACAATTGTGTATTTATTATGTAAATAATAATTTTTTTTATTGATATTTACCATTTTTATTTAATTTTTTTGCAATTGCATCCCATGCCCTTGCTTTTTTGGCACTGTTCTCTTTACTTGAATACATGTTACATTCTCCATCATAAAGTATTTTATATGCTTTTATTTCTTTTATTAAAGCTTCATTAAATTCTTTAGAATCTGTTTCACCATACGATGCTATTAGGAGTAATTAACCCATCAGATAAAATATAATTTAATTAATTTAAATAATATGTTAATAATAAACTTTGCTGACTAATTTTTTATGATTAATTCTCTGACCAATTAAAAATTTTAAATATACTGCGGCGTGGTGGTAAAAACGTCGACTTTTCAATCGAAGGGTTACGGGTACAAACCCTGAATTCATTGTATAAAATACATTTTTTAATATTCAGAATCTTAAAAAAATTAATTTTAATCAAAATAATTTTAATCGAAATCACTATCAAATTTAAATAAAGAAGAATTAGAAAGTCATAGTAGACGTAAATAAGATCTAGCAGTGTTAAAGACATAGAGAAATTGGAGTTATATTTTTCAGCAAGCACATGAATTATAATTTGATTTTTATTTTAAAAAAAAAATTAAAGATTGTGCATACCAAATTGGTTCGAACAAATTGTGTCATCGTACGACGACGAAGAATTTAATCGCCGCTTTCGTATAAAAAGAGGGAATTGTGCAATGATTTAAGTACCAAATTCGAGATTTCGAATGAGTTTAAAAGGTATCGCACATTAGGACAGTAATTATATTTTCTACTACCTCCTAAAAGATGCATTAGTTAATCTTATATTATATATTATATACTTTTGTATCCCGATAAATCTTCAAGAATAAGATCACGTGATCAAAATTTTTAGTAAGAGAATTCTTATTTTTACTTTTTTAAATTGTTTATTTATATGTTAAATGTGCTTTAAGAGTTTATTAAAACTCTTCACACAGAACTGTGTAATAATTTTATTTTATATTTATATTTAATATATGTATATGTGAAATTATGTATATATATATAATTTAAATTACCTTGTTCTTCATGATCATTTGTATCTTTTGAATCTATTTCTTCACAAATAATCCTTTGAGTTTCATTTTCTTTTGTAAGACTTTCAGTTTCATCTTCTTTTGTAAAACTTTGAGTTTCATCTTCTGTTGTAAAACTGTTTAGTGGATCTGGATCAAACGTTTCATACATTTCGACTATTTCAATTTCTTCTTCTTTTAATATATTTTCATAAGTAACATTTATCATTTCTGCTGATAGTTTGGTTTCACCGATAGGAATCGAAAAAATATCTGTATAATCTGATAATTTTGTATCATGAAGTTTAGAATGTTTATCAAACCATTCTTTAAACCATTTATCACTAGCATTAAATAATTTGAAATTATCATCAACATTATTAACATTTTCCTCAAATAAATTCTCATTATAATATAAATTTTTAGCTTTATTTTTAATTATTTTTGAATTTAATGGTAATCTTTTATTGTTCATATTACAGACCCAATTTGTTAATATTTCTTCCATTTTTTGAATTTTTTTATCTTCTAATGTTAATATTCCTTTAGCTTCAACATTATTTTCTCGTACTGCTTCAGCATTTTTATATAATCTTTTAATAGTTGTCTCTTTCAAATTAAATTCTTTTACAATTTCTTTTATATCTTTACCCTCAGATATTAATTGTATAATATATAATTTTGTTCTATAGGTTAAAACAGGTTCCGGTTCATCTTTTATCAATTTTTCTAGGCTCGTTTCTGGTACATATTTTTTTACTATAAAAAGACTTTTTTAAATTATTGCTCTTAACTAAATTAATTTTAAACTAAGAAAACAGTGAACTTTTAATCAGTGTAGGAAATTTAATATAGAAATAATTGGTATCATATGGATTACTTACCTCTTACACACAGTCTTTTATTAGGAATTACGTTTCCGGAACAAAAGTCTAAATCTTTTCTTTTAATAGAAAATGATTGAAAATGTTTTTGTAAGAACTTTAATGATTCATAAAGCTTCCAAGGCTTTTCATTTTCTACAATAATTTCATCAAAATGCCAATTATTTGCTCTTACTGCAGATAAATAATTTTCCAGCAATTTTTCCCAATGAATTTTGCATATTTCAACTGATTAAATATAAAATTAAATAATAATAATTAATTATTTAATTAAAAAAAAAAAAAGTTTTAATTTTTACTAACCATCAGAATTTAATTTTTGAGCAATTTTTTTCCAAACTTTATCTTTTTCGTTTTGATTGTAAAATAATGTATGCCTTCTATTATAAAGAAGCTCGTGTAACTTGACCTCCTCTATTAATTCTTTATTTAATAAATAAATTGTATCCATTTTTCGAACATCTTTTTCTGTATAATCATTTTCTGAATCACTTTCCTAATATTTAAAAAATTTGTTATACATTAAAATATCTTTATTATTATGCAATAAAAGTTCTACTCGATTAGTTTTTCTATTATTAATTCACCTGATCTGACTCCAATAACAGCCTTTAAAACTTAAATGTTATGTTTATATAGAAATATATTTAATTTTATCTGGGTCTGGGTTAACGGTCAAAATGTTTCAAGGTTAAAAGCTAAGTCAATACTCCTAGGTCACAAACCAAAACGCTCAGGACTCACAGACTGAATTTTGTGTATAAGACTTTTTAGGAACATATATGTAAGCTATGTAAACCTCTTATACTACCTACACCGACTATAGTTCGACATTTTTGATTTTTTATACCTTTTCCACTCCTTTTAAGAAGTATAGGGAATTCCTCAAGAGTATTTAGACTAAGCTTCAATTTCTTTAGTCATTATATTCACTAAGCCATTTATTAATCGGCTGTAGCTATTGTACAAGATTATAAATATTCAAATGTTAATTTTTTTTGCGCCTTCTATTATCTTACACAAGAGTTATTTATTAAATCTTATTTTATATTACGATATAAACTATTACGATATAATTATACAAATTTATGATATTATTTTATTAGATAAAATCTGATAGCGATTTGAACCTCGAGACTCTTTCACATGAATGGCGGAATTTTTATATAGAATTTAATTATAATTGTAATTGGACGCGTACTTGTTTAAATGAAAGGGCCTTGACGTAAAAATTAATAGACAAATAAATAAATAAATAAAATAAATAAATAAATAACTATCAACTATATACTGTCAACTTTTCAATAATATTTATAATATTTATTAAATTATTAATATGCATATTATACTTACATCTAAATCTTCACTTGTTGAATCATCATCATTTAAATTATTTAAAATGGTTTTTGCTTTTGAAATCGGTTTACTTGGAAATATAGATGGAACGCTGTTCAGGCGTATGGAATCTGATTCTGTAAAACATTCAGGAGCAAAATGAGATTTACAAATATAGTTTCTTCTTGTTTTTAATGTTTTGATCCCAATTATCTGAAGCCAATTATAAAATTTTGAAGTATAATTACGCGGAAATTTTGAAAATGTTTTATTAAGTGTTGACTTTGTGTGGCAACCTGGAACCACACATTTTAATATCTTAGTTTTTCCCATGCTTGAAAATATAAAATTTTAATACATTAATTCATAATAAACTTAGATAATTAAATTGTATTTTTAATATATGTATGTACATATAGATTACTTAAAAATATTTATAAATTTGTTGTAACTAAGATGAAGAAAAGATATGGTTATAAAAATTGCAGTGTTTAAATTAACACCGCAGAGTGTCGCGAAACTACAGACTACAGTGATAATATAAAAAAAAAATCTAGATTTTTAATTAATTTATTAACAGTATCTATATCTAAATGACATATGTTTTGTATTAAATTTTGTTTTAGCGTTTTTCTAGAAATTTTTATTTTAATAATTGTCAATCTGACTATGCGCATGTTCATAGTTGCAGTACCTGCGCAACAAAAAAATTTTGAATTCGTAGTATCCTATGTTCAAAATATTCCTTAAATTTAAAAACTGTACATAGGGTTAACAATTACAATTCCCAACCCCTAGAACCTGGTTTTTAACTTAACATATTCTTTGAAGACAGGATACTATAAATAAAAAAAAATTTTGTTGCGCAGGTACTGCAACTATGAACATGCGCATACCTGTACATATTTAACCAGAAAAAATAAAATAAAAAAAAATCTTTTTTTCAATATATACTTTTATTAAAGTAGTACTAGCCCCCTAAAATGCAGAAAATAAAAAATTGTATAAGAAACAGTTCTTTTATTGTTTCAAAACTTTTAAGCTTAAAATGTTGAAAATTTTCATTAACCAAAAATTGATGGCAGATCTTTTGCATTTAAAGTGTTTTAATATAAAAGTAAATTGCTGAAATGAAAGACAGTTTTTCTTATTGTTAAAATTAATCCTATAAGTCTGAATATATTTTTGCACATTGCACATAATATGTATGTTTGTTCTTTGTTTATGGTCTTTTATAATATTTCTGCATACATATACCTACATACATATGCTCATAATAATGTAACAATAACATGGTTGAAAATCTAATTCGAAATATTAATGTCATTAATAAAAACTATTCACTTAAATATTTTTTGTTTACATTTCCATATAAAAAAAAAATGCGCACTCGCTTATTCATATAAGATTGTTATCTTACTTATTATCTATAATATATACATATACATATATTCCATATTAATACAAAATCATTTCACAACCGTTACATTTTTATTACGCAGATTATGCTTCAAAGTATAAAGTAAACAAAAACAAATGACTGATAAATTTTTTTTGCTGCATTTTAAAAATTTGAAGATGAATAAGTTAGGGTTCAATTTCGCAATTTATATGGAATGGAAATGAAAATGAAAATTAAAATTTATTTGTAATTTTTTTTATTATTTCTGTTGAATTTAAAAAAAAAACATAAAAAAAATTTTTATCTTTGAAGGAGGAAGGAGGATCGAACTCAGACCTATTTACACCGTTAGCCACTTTGCTAACCACTGAACCATACAATTTTTATAAATTTATGGTCAGATTTCTAATATAAATGTATCACTAACTGACAGAATGAAAAATAAAGCCATAGACACAGGCAAGTTCAATTAAAAGTATATAATAAGTGATGTCTTCTTTATCACAGCACTTGTAATTCAACTTGTTTTCTATATATTTATTTATTATTGAAATTAATTTTATCAATATTAAATGCCTAGACCTATGCAGAAATTGGCGTATATAAATATTTTATTGAAGTCAGGACTTCTTATAATAATGATAGGTATTCTTTGATAAAGATCTCGTAAAGTCGTGTAAGTATCACCATTGTATTAAACCAACGTATGTATTCATTTACATAATCCTAATGCAATTTTTTACATATACAAACAAGATCCATTAGTTAAATTTACTGATGACATATTACAAAATTCAAACTGGAAAAATATGAACTGATAGATAACAAAATTTTTGTGTATGTGAAATCTTTTAACAAGATTTGTTGGAAATTTTTAACACAATAGAGTGTTTATCTTATATCTACTTAAGTTTAATAGCCTATCTACAATGACGCTCTCGTTTCGATCTCATTATGTAGTTAATAAAGGAGTGTCTACAATGAAATGTACATGACAGCGTTTTTTGACATTGTTTTGTATTAAAATTTCTAGAAATAAAAAATATTCAATTGTTTAAAATTTATTGTATAGCTATTTTAAAATAATCGTTTCACATATTATTTAACTCAAGGTGGAAATAATTTTACTAATTTTTTATTCCTGATATATTTTTTTATTTTTCAATAAAAAATATTTTTTCAAAATTCAATTATTTGACATTTGAATACCTACGTAGAGAAAGCGAAAAAATTTAAATAATTTTTCTAATGACTGCGTAAAGGCTGCGACATTGATGCGTCTATTGTAGACATTTTCATATCATTCAATATATTTAACTTACTTTGACAGTTAGCTACGTGTAGAGAGCAAAACCAGAGCGATTATTGTAGATACGCTATTATAAATAAATATCGTATCAAATACAAAACAGTTATGTATGATAAAAAAAAAATTATAATTTGATATTAAATGTTATAGGATGATTTTAATAAAGATTTTTATTACATATGTTTGCAAAAGATTTTTCTTTAAGCTTTTCTTGTAATAGCAGTTGGTTGTGTAGTGGACACAGCATACCTATTTGTTTTTTTTTTTTTTTAATTTTGTTTGAAAATATTTAAAAAAAAGATTCAAAATTATTTTACAAAAATTTAGATGAAAAATTAATAACTTAAAATTTTTTTTAATATGATCTTACAGCTTTCAAATTTTGTTTCACTGGCTTTTCTAAGATTTTTTATCTCTTTCTTTTACATAAAAATTCTTATTACCATCTATCTATTAATAATTTTTTTTTCAAATATACAAACAAACATATGGATGTTTCTGTACAAATTTTCTTAATCTAAAAATTACGAGTTTATATTCTTATTACCTACTTGACATTCTTTGTAAAGCATTTATATAAATTCATACATATATACATACATATATAAATATACCTAATATACCTCATAAATTTTATTTTTCTTTCTGTCTGAATTATTTCATTCCAAATGAAATTTTTTTTTTGCTTGTTTAACATATGTACATACATATATACATATATAAAAGTACATACATATATAATTTATTAATTCTAAATACAAAATATAATAATATGTACATGCATACTTACATATTTAAGATAAATTATTATGGTTGAGTAAAAATAATATACATACATACATATATATATATAAAATAATTATTATTATACAATGTAAACACAATATATTTTTCTTTATAAGATTTTTGTATTTATTTATTTTTTATTAAAAAATATTATATACATATATACTTATTTATTTATGAAGAAATATATGTAGTTTTTTATGTTATCATTTAAATAACCGAAGCAAAAGCCAGCGTACTTCTATCCTGTATACACTTTATAAATATACTGAACTAAATCATAAGTATCAAGTTATTCTAAAATTTTATTTTGAAAAGTGTGTACTTTACAATACTATTTTGTATATTTACGTTGAAATACATTTACAATATAAATGTATGTATGTGTATTATATGCATTTTATATATTTCTAGGAGATTTAAATTTTACATTACATTTTATTTTAAAATTCCAGGCCTACTTTGAGAAAAAAAAAATTCATGAAATGTACAATACATATACAATACAACGTAAATAGAGACAGAGAATTTTAATACAGAAGAATACTATTATAAAAAATGTATAATACAAACAAGTATCAAATCTGACATACAAGAGATTAAAGAAAATAAACTACATATATTTATATTATATTACGAATTTATTATTTTTTAGATAAGGTACTCTAAGTATTTTTAGAGTAGGTACAAATGTACAATAGATGTAAATTTTTAATTTTGCACCCGCACACATTTTTATTTAAGGTACCCGAATGAGTTTAGTTGGTATGCGTAGCGAGTTTATATGTTTTGTTTTATCTAATTTTATAATTGTAACAGAGGTACCCAAATGAATTGAGTGTAGAAATTTTATTTTTTTGAATTTGTTATGTCATACAGCAAAAGAATTTTACAGTCACGTGATAAGTGCAAATACTTCATAGCAAATTCTAAACTTAACTGAAAATACTTACATCAAAGTATTGCTATTATTAACTGTTAAGAAGTAAGTTTACTCTCTTTTACCAAACTTTTACTAAACCTAATACATTTTTTACAACAAAAAACTCTATGCGTATAGGCATATACAATATATTTTTTTTGTTTCATATCTACTCACTGTGTATAGGAAAAACATGTATATGTATGAAAAAAAAACAACACTATGTATTTTTGAAATGGAATTTTAAAGGCGGGCTCTTAGATAATTATACATATATAGAATAGTAGCGGGCTCGTTTGAAAATTTTGTTTAGCTGAGTACATGGTGTTAAATTATTTTAAACGAATTACTCTTAGCAATAGTGAATATATCAAATATTTAAAATACTTACATATTTATATGAAATTTTGTAAAAATAATTTCCATTATAAATTATAAGTGATGTGATAAATATGATAATAAATATTTTATAAAAAAATATACATTAGAATAAGAATATATTTTGTAATAAAAAATTTCAACAAAAATGTAAAACAATTTGATAATAAACAAAAATATTTCAGCTGACACATTTATAATAATAAAGATGATTTTAATACATTTTAAAACCTTTTCTTTTGTATACAGACAGAAAATCAAATATTTTAGAAAACTAAAGCTATAATAAAATTCTAGCTCTCGAAAGTCTTTTAAAAATTCTAATTTACATTACTTTATATTATAACATTTACTATTATATTTTAAAGTTTATTATTGGTTTATTACTTTCGACACACTATTCAATTTTACTGTTTCAATATCATCTACTTCCAACAATTTGAGTAAATTTTTGCATATGTATGTGTGGAAACAGTAAAAGTTTGGAAGAAAATTTTTGATCACGTGACCAAGTGAAACTACTTCTTAAAAATAGATATACTTTGATATATGTACATAATACATACATATATATGAGCTCACAAGTGCGAACAAATTTTTTTTTTCAATGTTTTTAAAATGTACCTACCTACATATATTATGGATGAATATTTTACTATGAAACTGCTTTTTATTAAAGTATTAACATACATTACATTCCATACATTCGATATCTACTATCAGTATTATGAAAATTAAAATTATAAAATAAACTTTGAGTCCGCTTCAAACACAATTTCAATAATTTTCTTCGGAAAAGTAAAAATTTTTTAAATCTTTAAAATTCCAATCTTTTGTAATATTGGTAAGTAAATGCGTAATAGACAACTATTTAAAAAGGTTTTGAGAAAAGTTATCAAATTATTTGGAGATAAACAAAAAAAATATAATTTGGTGTATGACTCAATGAAACTACTCGTACTCAAATATTAAAGACAATTCTTAATTCTTACATTTATTCTATTCTTACTTCTACTTATGTTATATTATATGTATATGCAAATTATGTCATTTATTTTACTTGCTTTGTATATAAAATATATGTACATGACATGCCTATATTGTTTTGTAGCTATTCCTCTTCTGTATTATATCTTACACACCCATACATATTTATTTGAGTTCTTTGTATGGTTGGGTTATTCTTTTTTATATGGATTGATAAAATCAAAGCAAATATTTTGAAAAGACTATTTCACACTATCGTATTTATCAGAGGACTTAAAGAAAAGATTTGAGAGAGAAATTTGTGAAATCTATTTTTAAGTTAATGATGATGTCCAAAGAATCTTTAAATTTTCAATAAAAATGTCAGATTTAATTTGTACAAATGAAAGAATTCTTTTATGTAGATTCATACCTATGTAGGTAAATAATTTTATTTTATATTACGATATATAATTTTACGATATAACTATACAATTTTACGATATGTTTTTATTATATATGATCTGACCGGGGTTTGTGATCCGAGACCTTCCATTTGAAAATTTGGATTCTTAAACCACTTCACCATGGGTCAGAGACGTACACATAGTGTAAATGAAATAATGTTTGCATCTCAAGTGAATATTTTCAAATTTACAAGCCGGATCAAAAATCTTATAGTGTGAATCTGTCTAATTCCATTTGTTTTTTTGCATGAAAATTTTTATTTGCTTAAATTTTTTCTATACAAAAATAAAAAAAATATAAAAATATTTTTTTTTCAATAAAAGTTTGGTTTAAAAAAAAAATTGTATGCATGTGTGTTACATATATTAAACATACCTAATATACTGTACTTATTGATTATTAAAATAAAAATGAAAAACATTTAGGTGTTTAATATGTAGAATTATGTTATGAGCATACCTAACCTTAAACTGTTATTATTATGTTCTGTACATACCTAATTTAAAACTGTTAAATAAATGTATATATTTAACAGATATGCACATAATGTTCTTACATTTTTATTATGATAAATATACACATGCGTACATACATATATAATCAGTATAGTTAAACAAAATGTTAAATTAAAAAACAAAACCTTATACTTACTTAGTAGACTAAGTCTTTTTTTTTTGTATAGATGTCACTAATAGTGACTTTTTAAAATTTATTAATTTCAAAATTTAATTATTAAAAATAAAACTGATATTTGAACATTATTAAATATGGGACTATCCATTTCTATACTAATTTCTTTTAGAGACATTAAAATATATATATATACATATATATAGATATATAGATTTAAAAATCAAATATCTTGCATGTATTGAAAATATACATACATATCGAAATTCTAAAGTATTATATTTTTATTTTTATAAAATGTATAACAAGCATTTGATGTATTTACATACATATGTATATATAATAAATGTATAAGCTCTAAAGTACAATTGTATTTCCATTGTCAAAAATATAAAGATAAATTCGAAATAAATTCGACAAATTCATATGAAAATTTTGTAGGTATCTACTAAAATTTTGTTTTCAAACAAGTCTACAAACAAAAAAAAAATTGAATCTTCATGCATGATTTTTGAGTATATAAAAATAGAAGGAGATAAAGATGTTTATTTAATACATATGTATGTACATATTTATCAATTATTTGATTTTTAGAATTTCAAGTTGGCATTAAAAATTTCAATAATTTTTTTTTGTAAGAAGAAATATAAAATTTTTAATTTGATATTAAATGCGATTAATAAAAATTTAAAATACATTTTTGTACATACATATGTATGAATGTATATGAAATGTATGTACATATTTTATAAAATGCGAAATATTATATGTATGTTAACCTATGGTATAATAATTTGGTATGATATGTAGAAGATAATCATTAATCATATTATCTACTTATTATATTATGGACTATGGTATTGCATTATTAAATATATACATTGTATTATACATATATATATACGGTATCATAAGATCATTAGTCAATTATATCATATATAATTTGTTTTTGTTTAAAAGGGTTTATTGCTTCTAAGAAACATTTTTATACCCGTGCATCAGTATAAAACAAAGCGTATAATAAATTTACTCTTCCGTTTGTAAAGAATCGATCTAGATGAGCTAGATATAATGACAAAGGTACGTATCGGATCAGCATCGAAAAATAAATCGATCTAGCTATGCGGGTCTGTCCGTCCGTCCGTTCGTCTTGTGTCAGCAACATAACTCAAAAACTAAAAGAGCTACAGTTTTGAAATTTTCGCAAAATAATTTTTTAAACAATTTCTAGGGTCCCAATTTTTTTGGGTTAAGATCCAAAACTTCGAGTAGCACTCGAACAATGAACTTCTATAATTCAATTTGAAAGTTTCCAGTACATCTTACGATTTAAATAATGCGTAGTTTAAAAAAATTTAAAATAAGCAAAAAGACAAAGAAAGATTTTTTTTAAAGTAAATGGCTTGATAAATAATTTATATGTATTCATGTAATATATGTATATGTGAAATATCTTGTATGTGTACATTGTACTTTGAGATTAATAGTTATAATTAGGGCAAATAAAAACATGCATTAGCATCTTTTTTTCCTTATGTCTTATCGATAAATGAACAAGATAGTAATTCGTTTCAACAAAAATTATGAATTTTAAGCTAGTTTTGTTAGGGCATACATATTTTTACATATTTCACTTGTTAGAGCATATTTTGCATATTTTAACTTTTAAGAGCATTTTTTTGGTATATTTTGACAATTTTCGTTCGAAAGATCATAATTTTTTTATTTTTCTCGCATTTAAAATATTTTTCATAAAAAAAAATAAAAATTAATTTTAGATATTTATTTATTTAAAATATCATTCTTTCAAAATAACCAAGTAGGTATTAGGTATTTAAAGAAAATTCTATGTATGCATGTAAATATACATATATTTATTTTATTATTCCTTTCAACTTGATTCAGAAACTTTCAACTTGATTAAAAACTATATCTGCAGCTTTGACTGGTGAAGCGATACACAATGATACAATGAATTACACTATAAACGAAACTATTACATTTTAATTCGCACAAATTAACTCAGTTAATGTAGAAAGGAGCTTTTAAATGTACAAAAGCGTCCTACGATCGAACCGGAATAAGTTCTTATTTGAAAATTTAAGTGAAATGGTTGTGATATATTGCAACTAAAATTTCAGTTAAACTTAGTTTTTAATTTTACTAGATTTAAGATTTTCGTTATTTGGATTAATTTTATTTATGTTTACTTAATTTATGTTTATTTATTTTTTTTAATTTTAACTTATTCTACTCTCTAATTTATCGTGTTTTAATTTTTTAATTTCATGAATTAATTTTATTTTGCTTCATTAAATTTAACTCTAAAAAAAAAATTATAATAAAAATAATATATAAAAAAGTAAAAAACTGTCTGCTTTTAATTCTTAAATTTAAACAACTGTTGAAGATGGTGTCACTAGCCCAACCTATTAATATTCATTTTATTTCAAGTTTTCTAAGTAATGGATCTTTTTTTATGTATTTGATATCCTTTTCATAGAGCATATTTTAAATGCTTAAAATAGATTTTTTAGAGCATATTTTAAGCGCTTAAAACGGATTTTTTAGAGCATATTTTTATTTGCCTTAGTTATAATCATTATGAATATTTTGTCAAGGTTTAATATACTCGCCATTTAAAAATTATTTAAAAGAGATAGTATTCAAAAATTAGAGATAGAGTTTTGAAATTTTATACAAAACATTTTTTAGACGTTTTTGAGATTTCCTTATGTTTTTGGTGAAAATCGGACCAAGGCTTCGGGCAGCTGCCATATAAGTTTTTGAAACAATATGAATATCTTCAAAACAAATTATACTACGAGGATGAAAATTGCACACTTAGTTATATAATAGAACAAGCACCTACGTGAATTTTTAAAATGTTACCTCATTTTCTGGGAGCTGCCATACGAAGTTTTCAATTCGATAACTGTGAATCTAATGCAGCTACGAGGTTAAAATTAAAACTGGGCAAGTTAAGTAATGCGGCAAGTTACTTGGCAAAATTTTTTACATTTTTAATATAATAACAAAAAGGGATGTACGGATATCTAAAAGTTGACAAGGGCAACTATAATCTTCCTCGTTTTTGTATACATTTTCGTTCTTTATAAAGAAGGGAAGTACCTACAATTTTTTTTTTGTATAGGAAGTTATTAATATAAAATGAAATAAGAAATAAAAATATTGAAAAACTAATTTTTTCATTCTCTCCTATTTTATTATCTATGCATGTATTTATGAATATATTTATGCTTTTAAAATACTACATTTTTATTGAAACCAATTGAACTTAAATAAACACAATTTGATAGTTAATGTATGTATGTATGTATAAAGAAGAAATTGATAATAGTTAAAAAAAAACAATGTAAATTTTATATATTTATTACAGAAAAGTTATTACATTTTTTTTAATAATGACCTCAGAGCTGACCTGACCTGAGTTCAGCAGTTTGGGACACCAAACAAAGAAGTATTTTTATTTACACTTTTATAGTAAAAGTGTAATTCCTATTAATTTCAGTAGAAAAGAAGTAAGTATACTAATTCTTTTAATTCAGTAGAAAGAATCAGAGAATATCAGGTCAGAACAAAGGACAAAAAATATCTAATAATGAGTCTTATGATTGAAAACACGTGGAAAACGTAAACGGGAACATTTATCATCAAAATGTTGTATTTTGGTATGATTGAAAACGCTCGACAAACGTACGGAAAACGATTTTTCAAAATTGGTTTTTTTGTATGATTGAAAACGCTCGAAATCAGTTTGTTGAATAAAAGTCAAACGTATTGTTGTGCTAGCGTTTCAAAAATTAGTACCTAATTAAAAAACGTAAGTAATTTTTAATATTTATTTTATAAATTTCACTAGAAAAATTTGTCTTCGAATCCAACAATTGAGGATACTTCGTTTTGGGAAGAGACCACACAAACCTTAAATATTTTGGGGTCACCAGAAAGAACACAAACAGAGTGGAAAAAAGTAAGTATTATTTCATGTTTTACATACATAGACTTATATAGATATTTATTGTAGGTGTGGACAGATCATAGTCATTCGTAAAAAAAAAGCTTGTAAATAATAAAAAGGAAGTAAAAGCAACGGGTGGAGGACCTAATAACATTATTAAACTGACACCCCTTGAAGAAAACGTTGCTTCAATATTTAATTTGCAACAAACTATTAGTGGAAAAACTATGTTATGTACATACAATTACAATTGGTAAAACTATATATGTACATATGTAGGTAAATTATAAATTACTTACGTAGGTATCAGCAAAATAATTATTTTTTCTTAATGTTGTTTTCTGAACTAATAATAAAAATTACTTAAAAACTTGAAATTGAAATTAAAAAAATTTTTAAAAACAAAGAATTTTTGATTTGCTATTTTTGTTTACCGGTTTTTCAACTTGACATTTATATTTTTATACTAAAAATAACTTTTGACAACTGTCATTTAATTTCAAAAATAAGCACAAAATGAACATCATATGATTTTTTTTACAAACACGTTTAAGCTTGAGCTTGTTAATATTTATATAAAACCTACATTTTAAAATGCGCTTGTTAAGAAATATTTGTTAAAAAACAAATCAGGTAAAAAGAAAAAAATTGCCTATAACAGTGAACAGTTTTTACGAGCAGGTGGCAGTCAAAAAAAAAAAAATAAATTCCAGTCAAAATTTTCCTTTTAAATTGCTACTATGGCAACAATTATTTGTTATGTCACCAGATATTTGTAATTATTACCATAATTACCAATTACCAATTAATATAGGGTGACATCGTAAATGTCGTAAAAAAACTTCAACCTGATACAATGTGAAAATAACACAATGTAAAAATTTTTGAACACATTGTGTCGAAAATACAATGTATTTTGTTTACAATTCTGATTGCGTCAAAATGAAATGTCAAAAAATTTAAATTTTTTCTACAGAAACTTTCTTTGAAAAGTATAAATTAATATTTAGACAAAATGGATATTAATTTCGTTAAAAAATTTTTCTTCAATTATTTATTGGACTGTGGTGAAGAAATAAAAGTTTCCATGACCACAAAAATAAAACTTAACTGACAAAAATTCAAATTAAAACTTCAAAATTTAAATAACTTAAAATTTTTTTTTTGTGTATCCAAAAAATTTTCGATACTCAATTTAACAACACGCGTCGTGAAAATGGGTCGCGAACACAATGTAAAATGAATTTACGATCATGAGACAATGTGAAATTTTTAAGTTTACATTTACGATCATGCGACAATGTATTCACGACGTCGCAAAGACATTTACGATGTCAGGGATATTAATAATAATTACAAAATTCACAATGGTAACACTTATAGAGTTTCAATCGAAAAAAGTATTGCCAATATTAAGGCAATAAGTCTAATCGAACCGAAATATGATAATAAAAGTATTTAATATAGGTACCTAAGTAAAAAAACTCTCGATTTTTTTAAAAAATATCTTGAGATTTTACTCAAATTTGTTTTATTTAATATCCTAGATTTCTATATTTACTGTTCTTATCACACAAATTAAAAAAAATTAAAGTCATTTCATGTTATGTTCCTCAAACAAAATACTGATATAAATAAAAACAAATCACGTTATCTGAAAAAACAATCCTAAATATATACGTACGTAAATACATTTACGTATATTATATATATTAATACATTCACATACATTATTTACCTATGGATATCAAACATCGTGAATAAACATAAAGTAGGCAGAGAGAATAAATTAAAACTCAAAATAATCTAAGTTTTTTTTAAAAATGTTTTTATTTTAAAATATCCCAAAAAATTTATAACTCAAATCGAAAATTTCAAAAAAAAATTTTATCATACACAGTGTGAAAAAATTTTCGATCAAATTGAAAGTTTTATAGAAATATAGAAAATTTTAAAATTTAGTTTTTTTTTAAACTTCTGACAAATTAAAAAAAAATCAAATTGAGTTTAAATTCAAATAAAAATTTACAGAATTCACAGAAATTAGAAAAAAGTTATTCACAATGTAATGTTCAGGGTAATCTGTTAGACGTAGGTATATACAGAACTAAATTTCACTTAATTGCATTTACAAATATTCTGGAATTAAGTGAAAAATACTGTATATGCTTGCATTGCAAGCTTTTGCATGGTTCGGGTCTAGTAATTAATCCTTACATTATGTTCTGATACAAATTATGAAGGAATAAAGGCTCGCCACATGATGACATAAAAAATTTTATAATTAACGGGTAAAAGAGTACCTTTTATGTCCAAACAGAGATTCTAGAGTATGAATGGTACCCAAATGATTATATATACATATATATATTTAATCCGAAACTGTGGACTTGAGTCATGGCTCCCAAATAGAAGTTAAAGAGCTCGCCAAGACCGATGATATCTTACATCATGGCATTCAAGGATATATAAGAAAAGCCCTAAAAGATGTATTCGGAACTTAAAAAGTTCCAAATTCCAATTCTAGCACATCTGGAAGTGTTCCACGTTTTAGATACAGAAAAAGGGGTAAATTAGATACTCAGGAATCGAAAAATTCTTAATTAAAAGTACTTAAAAGTACCGCAAGTCTCTAGCACATTTACCGTGCATATATACATTAATTAATCGTTTTTTATTATGCAAAAAAAACCTTTCGCAAAATTTTTATATAAAATATTTTTCATTTGAATTATTTTACATTTTCAACATAGTTCAAAATATTTAATAATTCTACCCAAGTTCTAATATAAATAATTTCATCTAATTACTTTTGCTACACTATTTTCTTCAATATTTTTTCATTAATTTTTTCAAACCGCATGTTTCAACAAAAATATAAATAAAAATACTGTATACCTAGAATTATTATTCTTTCTTATTTATATTTTTGTTGTTGTTTTGTTTTTTACAAAAAATTTTATAATACATCCACATACAATATGTATGTACATACTTACACATATCCGCAATCCAAAATACGTTCTAAACTTTTTTACGAAATTTATACGGAAAACAAAGATAGACTTTGATCGTAAATACTTATAAGTTAATATAATTTAAAAAAAAAAAATGAACACATTAAGCAATACTATTGTTTTAATTAATTTAATTTAAATATAATAATAAATTTAATATATGTATTATTTATATGATTTATTTTATAAATTTTAAACGTATGTACATTGTACACAACACTTCACAACACATTGATTTAACATTTAACAATAACATTATACTAAAATCAAATTTCTTTACTTTAAAATTTTATTAGAAGTTGGATATGTATAGACTCTGTTAAAAATAAAGAATATAAATACAATCGCATATTCATAAAAATTTTAAATCATTTTGTTTACACACACATACAAATATGATTAAAAAAATATTTTTTTTTTTTAATTTTCAAAAAATTTCTACACTCATAGACCATAGTGCATGCATATCTATATATGTATGCATGTAGTAATACATAAATAAATGAGTCCAAAGAGTCCATACACAATCAATTCAATTCAATCTACCGTCTACTTTTTTTACTATTTGCTGTAAATATATTTTTCTACATGTAACATGGCTAACATAACATTCTGCGTTCAAAGAAATATATACAATATACATACATACTAATACTATCTGATAGCTTTATGTTTATTTTTTTTTTCCAAACAAAATATTTAAAAACAGAACACACAACATTACATGCATATTCACATTCATTTAAAATTCATTTTTTTTTGTTTATTTCATATTCTCGTCTTATTCTTTTTATAAAAGATTTATATATATATATCTATATACATATATAAAATCATATATACTTATTTATGTATATATATATCATGACAAAAAGACTACAAGAAAATAAAAAGGCATGGAAATTAAAAAAAAATGTGAAGTGATATGAATATATGAATGTATAGTAAAATTTTACAATATTTTTAGTAGATAGATGCCTATAGGATATTGTAAATTTAAGATTTTTTCTTTAGCAGCTTTTTATAACGGAAAAAAATAGAAGAAAAGGAGAGAGAATATTTTTACTTTTGTACAAATTAATATTCAAAAATTTGATTATTTGAAAGCTTCAAGAAAGATCAAATTAAAATGTAGTTGATTGAAATAGAAAAAAAAATCGCTGATTAAGAATTTTAATTAAATTCCTTTTTTTATGGATAACATAAGACGAAGACCTCTCTGATAACCTCCTGAGTTCAGCATTTACTACTGCATACAAATGAATTTTTTATACTTCTATAGAATTGTGAAAAAAAAAATTGTCTTTGTATAGGTGAATTTTTAATGCTGATCATTCAGTACTGATAAAGTAGTAAATCACTACTGAAGTTCCGCAAAATTAATGAAACAACAATATAAAGGCTAATTTTCATTAGAACAATTTCCTGGGCGAAAGTTAGAGCATAGGTAGAAGATACCAAAATTACTATTTGTGCGACAAAGAAAAAACGATAAATTACCGGGAGAAACATATAAATTACTGGGAGAAACATCAATTTTCCTTAGCCCAGTATTGAGAGAGCGCCATAATCCATGTCAAAAAGATGTTCTCTTAGGTCTTTTTCCTATAAAGTTGCTACTACATACAAAAAAAAGTGTGTGTACTATTACATATTTTTATGGATACATGACATTTGAATTTTGTAAACAAACAAGAGAATGTAAACAAAGAAAAAAAACATTTTATATTATGGTTTGATGAATGAAATTTTTATTTAAAATTATTTGCAATTGATTAAAATTTTATTATTTATTTTAAATTAATAAAATTTTAACTTTGAATTGAAAAATTCGCGAAATATAAATTTAAAAATTAAAAAATAAGGTTATGTAATTTATTTTTTTCAAAAGATATAAAAAAATTTTAATATAAATTTAATCATTTTACTCTTTCTCTCCTATTGAGAGTATACTATATACCTCTCTCTCTAAAGTCAAGTTTCCTGGGCAAAATTTTCTCATGAAAACCTGCCTTAATACGTAGATAAGTATTGAGAGAGTAACCATAATCCTTGGCAAAAAGATGTTCTCTAAAGTCTTTTTCCTATAAAATTGCTACTACATACAAAAAAAAGTGTTTTCTACACAAAATGTTTTTGCATACTAATACATATTTTTATGGATACATGAAATTTGAATTTTGTAAACAAACAAGAGAATGTAAACAAAGAAAAAAAAACATTTTATATTATAATTTGATGAAAAATTTTTTATTTTAAGTTAAATATTAGCAATTGATTAAAATTTATACTACTGAAAAACTACTTGAATTCACTCACCACTGAAAAGGTGTTGAAAATCTAGTTTCATTCACCAATTTTTTCCCACCATTCATATTAAATTCAGTAGAAAAGAAGTACATACTTACATTCAGTGCTTCTACACTACTTCTGGGTTATTAGGGTCGTGATAAGACAAACAACAAGTTTAAATTTCTTTAAATTTAATTTAAAATTTGCCTATTGTCTATATGGACAACTTTTATTTTTATTTGTAGTATACCTACCTACATAAACAAAATGTACATTTATTTATATTTTTTACCTACACAATTACTGTAATGATGTATGCATGTTTGTATGAATATACAAATCCATATGCCGAAAAAAATTTTAACAGATTTGTATGTTATTTAATTTTATAACTATATAGTTATACTACTAACTTTTAAGTTACGTAAGAAAGATATTAGCTTTAGACAGATAGAATAGAAATAGCAATTTCATAGTTATCGATATTCTAACTTCTAAATGTTTGAGATGGAACTGGGACTTTGAAGTATAAGCCGAACTAGAACCAACAATACTTAGGGCCATGTCACAAAGAGCGGAGAAGCAGAAGTCATACTTTTGGACAAACTTTACTCGTAATCTTATGGGGGCTTATAAGAGTCAGGAGGCAGGTTGAATTTGAAACCATGCTTTATACAAATAGCGAAATGGAAACAACAAAAATCAATTCTAAAGGCTTAAAAGTAAATTTGTTAAAAATTAGCTTAAAATTTTGAATTGAAAGCTAAAGTTTTGATATGATGTATCTAGATTTATTTCCAAATTTTATTTTAATATAAAATTCGGAATATATCAATATAGATTTCACACAAAAAATTCAAAACAAAAACTGGTAAAAATGGGCATTTTTTTCATAAAAAAAAGATCTTGTGTTATATCAATTTAAATACTATATGGTTTTTCTAAACTGCATGGGATTTTAACTGCCGTAGTTGTTCCATAAAGCTATTTTTTTTTCGATACCTAGGTATTTGTGGTTAAAATTTAATTACTTTATATCAGTAGAAGTTTTGCAAACACTATGAATGTACAAAATAAAGAAAATTGGCATATTTTTCCATTTTTTTTTAAATGTACTAAAAAGCAACTAACAATTTCAAATAAAAGAATTACATGAGTATTTGGTATTCAATACTCACTACAATATATTTCAAGAGCTAAAAGAAAAATTAAGAACATAAAAAAAAAATATTATATATTAAATAATTATTAAATATTTTATTTATTCTGTTGGTAAATTACAAATTTCAATATGATTTTGTAAGCTGCCTCCATCAATAGAATTACGATTTTTATTATTTGAAATTTTTTCCTTATCTTCAACATGCAATAAATTTCGATAGCATTCAATACCTTCTAAAATTATTAATCTTACTGATTTAGATCTATTTGTATTTTTATCATATTTTTGAAAAATTTCCATAGCATGATCTATATCTTTCATAGCTTCTGTTAATTTTTCTAATGGGAAATTATTTGATTCAGACTCTTCATCACTACTTTCATCTAATACAACTAGATTTTGTTGTTCTTCATTATTTTCTTCATTATCATCATCTAAACTAATAATTTGATTTTCTTCAATACTTCCATTTATTGTATCAGTTACAGATGTTACATCTTCACCATAAATTAATATTAATTCTTCATTGGTTAATGGTTGCTCTTTTAAATTTGAATTGCCATTACAAGGATTATCATCAAAATCGATATTTTCTACTTCATTTAATAATTTTATAGTAGATATACCAGAACGTTTTTTAAATCTCTCAAACCAACCGTAACTGGCATTAAATGTTTGCTGTGCGTCTTCTGGTATTCTTGAACTTTCTTTTAAATCATTAAATAAACTTCTAGCTTTTTCTTGTATTATACGTGAACTTATTGGTAAATTTTTATTATTCACATCTACAATCCAAGATGTTAATAATTTTTCCATTCGTTGCATTAAACTAGAACGAATTTTTGTTGTAGCTTCACATGATAGGACTGATCCAGCAGCAATATTATTTCGTATTTTATCAGCATTTTTATATATTGTTCGAACAGTTGTTTCTGGTATTCCTAATTGTCTAGCAATATGTGCTGCTTTATTACCCTTATCTAATAACTGAATTATATCTAATTTCTGTTTGAAAGATATAGCACTTCGTGGCCTTTTTTCGATATTATTTAATTTTATTGTTGGTGAAATGGAATTTGTTGTTTGTTGTTTTTTGGTATCCACTTCGCTGGCGGCTGTAAAGGAAATGAGAAAAAAATTTTTTTTTTATTTTATAATTTTAAACTTGAACGATCATCATAAGTATGTGTTAATTGAATCGGAGCGCAACGTGTCTAAGTAGACAGTGTTATATTGAGTAAAATATATGAATTGGCTTCGGGAAGGAAAGCAATTTGTTCTTCCGAGTTCGAAAATAGAAAAATTTAATTTGTATTCTCTTTAGAATTAAATGCAACATCGGTATTAAAAATAGAAAAATAAATAAATGAGGTAAATGCAAAGTTTGAAATTATTTGAAGGAAAGCTTAGAGTAGGTACTATAATAAAATATAGTGAACATATTTATACCACAGAAGTACAATGTGATAAGTGAGTGATTAAGCCTTTCCTTTTCAGGTGTATATATTTTATATTATGATATAAAATAGTATTGATATTAATTATAAATTACATGTTTTTTTATTAGATATGATCGAACCGGGTTTTGAAGCCGAAACCCTTCGATTGAAAGGCCGTCGTCCTAGCCACTGCGCCACCGATCGGTTAGTCAAAGTATCTGTGAAACTAGATTCGAAGACTGAAATGAATACTAATAAAAACTGAATGAATAAGTTTTATTATCGGTAGATTTTCAAAAATATTTGGCAAGCGGCTAAAGAAATTGTTTTGTTCTTTTTTTATAATTTTTTTTAAACAGGGGATTTTAACTTTAAGGAATTTATTACTTTTAGAAAGATAATTTTTCGGGCAACATTTTTATAGGCTTTGCAGCCAAATTTCAAAACCATTTGTTTTCAAATATTTTTAATAGGGTACAGTTATGAATTCGCACGAGTATTTGAGAGTTTACGAAGGGACATTGTAAAATATCTGAAAGATAAAAAAAAATATATATATATATCTTTGGAAATCTTACCATAATTAATAGTAACACTATGTCGTTTTTTAAATCCTTCCAACCAATTATAACCACCGTTAAACACTTGCTTAGAATCTTCTGTACTTTTTGATTTATCTTTTAAATAATTAAATAAACTTTTGGCTTTTTCTTGTACCATACGTGGATTTAACTGTAAATTTTTACTTTTTACATCAGAAATCCAAGTTAATAGTAATTTTTCCATTTTTTGTATTAATTCAGATTGATTTTCTATACCATCAGGTGGTGCTTTATCAATTTCATCTTTAACTTGTAAAATTATAGATTCTTCTGTTTTTAATTGTAAAGCAATATTTGCTACATTTTCACCTGCATTTAGTAATTGTGTTATTTTAAATTTTAATTTTATAGGTATGAATGTTTTATTAACGTTTATGCTATTAACATTCAGAAAACGTACGAAATCTTCTTCAAAATTAACTCCATTTGGTTCTAACTGAATTGGAATTGTTTCAGAATTTTTTGTATTCGTTGTGTAGTCTGTAAAAATAAAATATATACATATGTACATTATCTTATTTCAGATAATTTTAATACATTTAAAATTTTAACTCATGGAACAAATGTTAAAAGTTAAGATAATAAAAACGAAGAAACGTTTATAATATAAAAATTAGAAAAATTAATTTTAATTTGTATTAAATATTTAGCTTAATATAAGATTCAGTTGTATGTTCATTTATAAAATAACACTAACTGATTAAGTCATCATTTACAGTTGTTAGTAGGGTAGTAAACGATAAAAAAAAGTGATAATTTTTACTATTACACATTTAATAAAATAAAAATAAATGTTACATTATTTAATTAGCAATAATCTATATTTGATTAAACAAATTCGAGGATCATGCTTTCAACTCGTAATGTGAGAAAAATCATGCAGATTTCAAACTACGCTCGTTTCTGCCCAAACCACAATGCGTAAAGTCTGGATTTAGTGTTAATTTATAAACGTTAATTTTAAAAAAGCTCAGATAATGAGTTGGTCTATCATTGCATTCGGGTATAGGTTCACACTTCCCGTAATCTATCGAATGGTGTGCTATATTAAAAAATTCTACAGTTTTTAAATTGCTCGGATTATTCCAAGATCTTATTTGTTCACGAATATAGGGTAAGACAATTGTGCCGCGCATAATTTGCTGAACAAACAAAATTTTCGCCACTAAACGGCATGACTGTAGAGTATATATAGAGAAAGTGTGATTTTTCAGAAAAGATCTAGGTTCATAAGGGGAAAAACGAGTTAGATCAACCCATGGCAGACTACGCAAAGCGCACCTTAAAAATTTCTTTTGAACTGATTCAATACGAGAAATATCAAAATCCGATGCGGAGACCAAACTTGACTTCAATATTCAAGAATTGGTCTTATAAAGGTAATAAAAAAATATTTCAGTGATATATGGGTCGCAAAACTCTGTTGACCAACGAATAATGAAGCATAAAATTGAATTAATTTGTACGAATTCATTAGAAAATTTTTGAAATTGCCGTCATATTATATGTAAATTAGATACATACTTTGATTAATTAGAAATATATTTACCTTTAGATTCTGCTTTTTTTTCTTTTTCATTTCCTTGTTCGTTTTCTTGTTTTAAATATTCTTCTTCCATTTTTGAGCATTGTTCTTTTACTTTCAAATCTTTTTCTTTTATAATTAAATTTTCTTCTTTTAATTTCAAATCTTCTTCCTCTTCGTCTTCAATAAATTTTTTATATTCAAACTCATATTCATTTTCTTCGTCTAATGCTAATTGCTCTTCTAATTCTAGTTCATCTTCTTCTTCTAATTCTATTTCTTCGATTTCACCTTCGTCATCATCATCTTCAATTGTTATTACACCATTTTGATCTTCACTAATTTCATCATTGTAATTTTTATCTTCTAAGTAAAGTAAAATTAATTCGTCATTGGATAATGGTTTGATGTCTGAAGAAAAATTTGAAGAATATTCTTTTGTATCAACATTTTTACGAGATAATGTTATTTCAATTCCAGAACGTTGTCTAAAACTTGTAAACCATCCATAACTGGCATTAAAAGATTCTTGTGTTGTATAATTGAAATGTTTTTTTAAATCACTAAATAAGCTAAGTGCTTTTGCTTTTATTGAACGTGAATCTAGTTTTAAATGTTTTCCATTTATATCAAGTATCCATGCAATTAATAATTTCTCAACTTTTCGTATTAAAAATGATCGGCCCACTGGTTTAATTTCTGTTGTGTTAACTGTACCAGATTCACGAATTTTTTCACGTATTTTATTAGCATTATGAGAAACGTAACAAACAGTTGACATTGGTAAACCTAATTGCTTACAAATTAATGGTCTTTTTAAACCTTTATCTAACAATTCTAAAATTTGTACTTTAGATCTTAAAGATATATTATATTTTCGTGTTTTCTTTTTTAAATAATAATAATAATTTTCTTCGGAATTATTTGAAGTATTTGTTATTTCTGGACTCATTATTGTAGTTTGGTTGTCATCATTTATTTCATGCACTGTAAAAAATAAATAATTATATACTTAAATATATATTTGTAATATGTTTTTCTGGTGGTGAATAAAATTATCAGCTTCTTTTTAAAGCCAATTACAAAATCATACACTTTTTTTTTATTATGTTTAGAACGGCATGGTTTTATTTATTCAGATTAAAAAATTGAGAAAGTTTGGAAGGCTTTGAGTTAAGGCTGTTTTCGAATCTATTCGACTAATAATAAAACACTTTTTAACGTACACACTCTCACTTTCTTAATATTCTAAATTTAAATAATTAATATATTTTCATACAAACTTAAAAATTTATTTTTTTTTTTATTTTCCTCCGTATCTTGGAAATTAGAAATCGGCTCGACATAATTTAAAAAAGGTAATCACAAACTAAGTAGTACAAATCGAAATAATTAAGCGCGTTTTGACAATTTCTGTGCAAGTGCAATAAATAAGGAGATGGAAATTTATAATAAGCGATGCTCAAATACATACCTACATTCTGTTCTTCTTCTTCTTCGTCTATTTCTTCTTCTTCTTCTTTATCTTCACAAACACTTTTATCCACTTCCATATTCATTTCATTTTGATCACCCATCGTATAATGACTACTCGAACACACACTTAATGTATCACTTGAAGGTTCATCTTGAAATAGTGATATTAATTCTTTATTGGACAAGGGCTTTTCTTGTGCATTTAATACATTTGTCGAACAATCTATTTTATTTTCTATATTTTGGTAAACATTTGATGTATCTTCTGAAAATTTCAAATTTTGAAGACAGAAACGATTTTTAAATCCTTTAAACCATTTAGAGCTTGCATTAAATGTAGTTTCTATATAAGTTTTGGAATTATCTAAGTTGGCTTTTAAATCATTATATAAACTTATAGCCTTATCTTGTATATTTTTGAAGCTCATTGGTAAATTATTACTGTTCATATCAAAAATCCAAGCTGCTAATAGTGTTTCCATTCGTTGAATTAAATCATTTTGATGTGATTTTACAATGAGTTTTGATGGAGGTGGTATATCTTCTGCAATATATGTATCAATACCAGTTCGCTTTACAAAGCTTCTATACCAAATTTCACTAGCAATAAATTTTAATTTTAAATTATCTGCAGTACCGCTGGAATTTTGTTGAATTTGAAAGAGTATACTTTTTGCTTTATTTTTAATAGTATGTTTATTTACGGGAGAATTTTGTTTATTCATATCAAGTATCCAAGTAATTAATATTTTTTCCATTTGTTGCACTAAAGTAGTTTGATTTTTTATTTCCGTTTCTCGTGGAAGAATCGTAGATGGAGTAGATACAAATACTAAACCAGTTTTACTTAAATTAGACCGTTCAAGGTAAGCCTTAAACCATGCTTTATTAGCAACAAAAACTTCTTTTGGTTTCTTCCAAGTTTTTTTCATCTCATCAAATAATCTTTTTGCTTTACATTTGACTGCAGATTCACTTAAGGATGACTTTGATACTGTCATATGATGTATCCAATCAGTTAAGGCTGCTTCCATTTTAAATATGAAATCGGATTCTCTTGACTCGGATTTCATAACTTTCATAGGGTTTTCTGTACCTTCTGGGTAATTATATACTTGCTCAAAATTTTGATATATTTCCAGAATCATATATTTTGATAAATTAAATTTTTTAGCAATATATGTTAAAGGTTTACCAATCCCGAATAATTCTATAATTTCTAATTTTATATGTAAAGGTATTGTATAATCTATTTCGTCTTTTTGAATATGGTCTTTAACTGGAAAATCTTCAGATTTTGGGTTAAAATTATCTTCACTGATAATAAAAGGTTGATTTTCAGCAAAAAATTCTTCTTCTGTGAAAAGTAAATTATTTATAAGTAAAAATATTTTTTATATGTACAATATTGCATGAATTATGTATTAGCAAACAATTTTTTTAGTTTATTATAAGTTACAAATTCCAAAGCTCAAATACGGTAATATTTAAATTTATAAATTGAACAATATATTGGCTATTATTTAATAAATACCTGTACTATTAGCATTAGCATCTTCCACTTCATCTTCATTTACAAACATATCAAATTGATAATCCATATTGGTGTTATCAGTATCAATATAAGGGTCAAAAATTATATCGTGTTCATTAGTTTCTGATATAGAAAAACGTGTTTTATAATTTGAAAACCAAAAATTAATTGGATAAAAAATAAGGTTTGGATCATGTGGATTAATTGAATTTTCTTTTAATTCACTAAATATACGCAATGCTTCTTTTTGTACATCTTGTTTATAAATTTTTCTTTGTTTTCTATTCATATTAATAATCCAAATAGTTAATGATTCCTCAGTTCTTTGAATTAATTCAAGACGTAATTTTCTGGCATTATCTAATATTTCATTTGATTCAGTTGAAATATAATCACATATTATTTTATCAGCAATTTGATATAAACCGTCCACGGTTGAAATTACAACATTATATTTTTTGGCTATGTCTAATGGTTTTAAACCTTTTTCAACTAATTGAATTATTTCAAACTTTGTGTTGGCGGACATTTCTTTAAATTTGTTTCCTTTTTCTGGACTTTTATTTTGTTCTTTTTTTAATTTCACCCTGTGTTCTGTAAAAATAAATATTAATTATTTTAAAACGATAAGTAGCTATTTTGTATCTAAATAATATAGTTAAGTGATTTGCTTAATAATTAATATTTTTCATCCATGTATGTGTCAATTTTTATATTTATAATAACTAGAAGAAAAATTTACATTTATCCATTCATCATTTGTTCAATCATCATAATTTGATATTTCATTATGAATCATGGTGATTTAACATCCATTGATAGAACAGAAATTAGAAATAGATATAGAATATAGAGGACAAAGAGAATTAAAAATAAAAATAAAGAAGAAAAATATACATGAAAAAAAATTTTACACGGATATAAACGGATTTTTTTATTTGTCTGTGGGAATTGTAGGTGCTTTACATGGAGGATAGCATGTTCCATGCTAACAACTAGGCCTTGCGGCAATACTTCTCTTAATTTATAATAATATGATTTATATTGTTGATTTTATAAATTTTATATTTCAATTATTTTTCAATAACTTTTTTTCAACTAAATATTTCATAATTTGCATTGGAATCGATCCCACACCCCCTCGGTTGAAATATGGCATGCTTACCCACTGCACCACAGAGGCCCTATATGTGTGAATTATAAAGGTTTTTTTTAACCAAAAGTATTTTTTAAATCTAAAATATGATTGCACAACAGGTATCTTATAATTATTATTATTAGTTAATTATATATGAACGAAACTTTTAATATTAATTTTTTGTTAAACAATAATAATTTTTAATATGAATATTAATTGAAATAATTCATAAAATTTTATTAAATACCTTGATTATTTTTTCCATGTTCTCCTTCACCAAAAGAAATATTTTCACCGTTCACGACATTTATCTCATCATTTCCTACATTTTCATCTTTTATTTTTGCTTTATCAACAATTATTTGAATTTGATTATCAGTTATTATATTGTTTTGGGAACCTGAATTTTGTGCATTAATTTCTACTTCTTTGCCATTAACATTATTTGACATTTGACTTTCATAATCTATACTATCAGTTAATATATCTTCAACAGGCTGATTTATTATAGAAATTTCATCTTCAATAAATGGAACATTGTCTATATTAGGTTTATATTTATTCTGTTGAAACCAAGTATTTTTTTCATCATCAAATCTAATATCACATCGTTTTTGGAAATTTTTAAACCAAAGATTTTGAGGAAATTCTAAGGTTTTTATTTCCGGAACATTTGATTGTTCTTTTAATTCCTTAAATATAGTTTGAGCTTTGTATCTTATATGATTACTTCCAAGCACAAGTCCTTGGCCAAACATATCTGTTATCCAATCGCTTAATAGTTCTTCAAATCGTTGCATTAAACCATTTTTAATTGTATTTATATAATTTTCATTTATGTTTTCTTTATTCATAGTTTTTGATTTATTTTTAGAATTTAGTTTGCATTCTGAAAAGAAACAAAATAATTAATTACATATAATTGAAAAGTACATAATTATTTTATTCCTATATTATTTATCATTATAATAATTTCTCTAAAAAAAAGGTTTTAATATTAAAAATACCTAAATTTTTCTCATTTTCCTTTTCTTTTGTTTTATCTTCATTGTTAACAATAATTTGATCATCTGTGCTAATAATTATGTTATCTGTGTTTTCTGTTATATCAATGACGTCTTCATCTTCAATTAATGAAATAATTTCCTTTTCGGATGATTTTTGATTTGGGGATAATGGATCTATATTTGGAGACAATACCCTACTTGGCAATAATGATTCTCTACTTAAACTCGATTCGCAAAACCAAGTAGTCTTATCTTTAGTTAACTTTAAACCATAACGTCTTTGAAAATCGCAAAACCATTCTAAATTAAAACTAATCGATCGCTTCAATTGTTTCGAAAATTTAAAATTCTTATGCAATTCTGCATATATAGTTCTTGCTTTTCTTTGTATAGTAGTCACACCAATGTATGTTGATTTACTCAATTCGAGAATCCAAGCAAGTAAATCTCCTTCCATTTTTTTAACTAAATCTTCGAATGTTGAGCCATCTTCTAATTTTTTAATTGATTTAGCAGCTAAACTTCGTAAATTTTGAGCATTTTTTGTTATTATTTTTTGAACAACGCATTGTGGTAAATCAAATATTTTAGCAACATCTGATACTTTAGATCCTTTATCTATTAGTTCAATAATTTTTAACTGAATTTCCAAATCAACTCTGGTTTTCTTTTTCTTTATTATATCATCATTTTCAGAAATTTGGTCATCAATAAGAATTATTTCATGTTTTTCAGAATTCATTTTATCTGCTATAAATAAAGGAAAATAAGATTTTAGTCAAAATTAAATATTTTTTAACTTTTATTGAAATTAAATCGTGATTTCGTTATATCTAGATTTTTAACTTTCAATTATGTATTTAAATTAAAAAAATAAAATGTGTTATAAAATACCTTTGTTAGTATTTTGTTCTTCTATATTTTTATTTTGATTGTTAGACAATTCATTTTGATTATCAACAATATCGATTAATGGATCAACTTCAAGTGTTTCATCAACTGGTATTAAAATTTCTTGTTCGTTTAATATAAATTCATTAATAACATCTGGCGATAATTTTGTTTCATTTTCAGGCAATAAATAAATATCTGCAATATCATCTAATAATTCAGTGTCATGTATTTCAGGATATTTTTTAAACCATTCTTCAAACCATTTATCTCTGGCTTGAAAAAATTTTATATGATCATCAATACCATTCGAAGTTTTTTCCAAATCATTATATATACTGATAGCTTTATTTTTTATAATTTCAGAACTTAAACGTGATTTTTTTTTATTCATACTCGAGACCCAACTTGTTAATAATTTCTCCATTTTTTCCATTTTTTTATCTTCTAATTCCATTATTTCTTTAGCTTCAATATTATTACGTAAATCTGCTGCATTTTCATATATGGATGTAATTGTTTTCAATGGTACATCAAATTTTTTTGCAATATCTATAGAATCTTCACCTTCAACCAATAATCGTATAATATATAATTTTGTTTTGATCGATAATGAAATACCAGCATTATCAAGTTTTCTTCTTTTATTTTCTTGACTTATTATTTCTGTATCATCTTCATCATCTGTAATGAAAATAAGTTGAAAATTTTACATGTTCTGTAGCTTTTTTAAATCATTTTGAGTTTTATTGCTTTATTTCAAATTAAGTATATTGTACATTATTGTGAAGTTTTATTAATTTTGTGTAAGGAAATGAATTTATGTACACTATACTGAAATGCATACCAATTAGTAATACTGTATCATCTGAGATCGGATCTATCGTAGACTTTTCTGAAGTGTTACTTCTTTTTCTTTTTGTATTGCTTTTCCTTTTTTCTTTTCTTAAAAAATAAATTTTATACATTATTAAAATATTTATTTTATTTTTATTTAACATTTTAAATACTTACTCGTTATAAATTACTGGACTAACATGCTCTTTTAAAAATCCTAAAGATTGATAATGGAACCATGTTTCATATTTCTCAAGAACTGGATTCCAATCATTTGCTTTACTAATACGTATATATGCATCTCTTAAATTTTTCCAACGTGATTTACATTCATCAGCTGAAAATTATATTTAAATATATATTTTTTAATTGATATTATTTTTTTTTTTTATATATATATTTACCACTTCTATTCATTTTTATAGCAATAGACTCCCAAGCCTTAGATTTATAACCATGTTTTAGATTTTCCTGAGTTGGTAAATAACGTTCATCATATTTATTATAAATAAATTCATATTTCTTAACTTCTTTTATTAAATTTTCATTAAATATTGTTTCCATTATGAAAAAACTTTTCTAAAGAATTAAAATAAAAATTTAATATAATTAAAAAAAAAATATTAAAGTATTCAACAAATTTTAAATTTAATAGGTATTTCATTTATTAAATTAATTTTCCAACAAATTCTTATTTTTAGTATTTTAATTTAAAAAATTCATACAATTAAAAATATCTTTATTTACATTTTTATTTTTTAATATTATCTATAAAACATTTAAAATTATATAGGTATGTAATGTATATACAATGTTCTAAATAAATTACTCCAAAGTTAAGAGAAAGTTGTCATTTTTTTTTCTTTTTTTTTCAGAAATGATAACGAACGCGTAACGAAACGAGTACATTTTCAAATCGAATAACGTATAGAGAAAGAAAGAAACATGGCAAAAAAAGAAATTTGCATTTAAAATTTTTAAAAATTAAAATCATGAGAATCATCAAAATTAAAAAACACTATCAATTTCATGAATTATAGTTACTATAACTAAACAAGTATATATACTAAAACAAGTCAAGTATTTAAAATACACATGTATGTACATTGAGATATTAATATTTGAAGGTAAACTACATTTACAGTGACTCAATTTATTGATCAAATGTTATAAAAGCTTAAATTGAACATTAAATTTTTATACAATTGTTTAAATTTCAAATATAATACAAAAAAAAAAAATATGATATCATTTGAAATAATTGAGGGTTTTCGAGGTTAATGAATTTTATTTAAACAAAATAACTCAAAATTATAAAATGTCTCTTATGGTCGTAAATGTAAATTTGCTGTCAATATGCATATTTTGAATTTACGACCAAAAATTATGTAAAAAATCATTGCTAACTGAACCTGGTCGTAAATGTGAAATACATATGTGTAAAGTAAACGTCAACTATGCAAACTAAATTTTTTATTAACAATCAGTTTACCAAGTAGTAAGGTACAGTTTTTTGAGCGTTCAGCCTTGTTTTATTTTTATGATTAATAATGTAAGTAAGAAAATATTATGTCTTTTTTTGTAAATTAATTTAAATTTAAATTAACAAGAGTGAAACTGAAAGTGAATCACAAAGTTTGTTGTGGGACACATCCATCTTAAAACTACTAATTTGTACAAGATTAGCGATGGAAACTCATTTCAAAAGTGGAAAACAAAAACAATCTGTTGATTTTATATCCATTGCAAAACTAAAAAATTTACTTTTACGACCACAAAAATTTATTTGTAAATTGAATGTCTACTGATTGCAAATTGTTTGGTCTTAAAATCATAATAAATGTCAAATGGCATATTTTACGTCAAAAAGTTTACATTTACGACCACACATGTCCATTAATCGGCAAAAATCGTTTAAAATATAAATTTTCCAAATGTTATTGACATTTTAAGACTTAATCAGAATTCAATGCAAACTAAATTTTTTATTAACAATCAGTTTACCAAGTAGTAAGGTACAGTTTTTTGAGCGTTCAGCCTTGTTTTATTTTTATGATTAATAATGTAAGTAAGAAAATATTATGTCTTTTTTTGTAAATTAATTTAAATTTAAATTAACAAGAGTGAAACTGAAAGTGAATCACAAAGTTTGTTGTGGGACACATCCATCTTAAAACTACTAATTTGTACAAGATTAGCGATGGAAACTCATTTCAAAAGTGGAAAACAAAAACAATCTGTTGATTTTATATCCATTGCAAAACTAAAAAATTTACTTTTACGACCACAAAAATTTATTTGTAAATTGAATGTCTACTGATTGCAAATTGTTTGGTCTTAAAATCATAATAAATGTCAAATGGCATATTTTACGTCAAAAAGTTTACATTTACGACCACACCTGTCCATTAATCGGCAAAAATCGTTTAAAATATAAATTTTCCAAATGTTATTGACATTTTAAGACTTAATCAGAATTCAAAAATATACCAAAAAAATGTATTATCGCATATTTTAAATATCAATTTATTATAATCGTCTTAAAATCTTAACAATGTTTCTATGACGATTTGAAATGTCAAAAACGTAATAACCTATAATATTATAATAACGTTTTTAATATATATACATATATATACAATGAATCTGAAAATTCTCATATTCGCCGCTTCAGAAGCATTTATTTATTAGATACTGCATATTATATAAATACAATATGGATTATGCTTATGAACCCTTTTTTGCCTTTAAAGCTTCAGGACTTAACCGGATGTTTGCATATATTTTCATAGAGTTAATATTTATTAAGACAATTTATCAATTAAAAATTAATATCACGCGCCTTGGAAGTTAGAGTCACCTAAAAAATAGTGTTTGATTAAAAACCAAAAATTACAACAGAAATTGTGCTTCATATTTTTTGGATCTGAAATCGCTTAACAAATTACAATTAATTAAAACTTCATGTTTCAAAACATATATATTATTCATTTTAAAATTGTTTTTGAAATTCAAAATTGCAATTTACCGAGTCTGAGAATCAATTTTTTTTCTTCAAAATAAAAAAAAAAACAAAAAATCTTGAGAAGGGTAAGATCTTAAAAAAATCAATATACCTATACAATATGTACACATTAATTGTATCCCTTGTGTTTACGTTACTGCAAAAGATCTCAAAAACAGAATAATTCCCCCTCGCTTTTTCACATAATTTTGTATTAACACATTATATATTATGTAAGGTTTTTTTGCATCTCATTAGAAATAATATGTATCGCGTATTTTATTTGAGGGTGACGACAATATCAAAGGGGGTGTTCTTATAAATCAAATTATAGGTTGGTATACTTTTGACATTTACAAAAAAAAAATTGTATCAAATAATAAAATGTATACGAGTATGTATGTACATAAAAAGAAAAATAAATTTAATTTGAATTCAATAAAAGATACATACCAGTTTTTATATACAAAAAAAAAAAAATATTTGTTTTTATTTTCAAATTATTTTTGTTATTCTTTTTTTTTAATGTAAAAATGATTTGATTTTTAATTTTTATTTTTTTTTTTATTTTTTCGCATCAACAAAATAACGCACTTCTACACTCAATACGTTTTATTAATAAACTGACTAATATTGGGTATTCTGAGAGACTTGAGAGTTATTTTTATTATAAAAAAAAAAAAAAAAACAAAAAAAAATTATGTTACCACTACATTCTTATTTTTGTAATTAAATTTAGAGAGAGATAATATTATTATTGTTTTTTTTTTTTTTTTTCCAAATTTTGAGAACTGAGAATAATCCAAAACGAACAACGTAAATAGGATGAAATGAAGTTACAATTGAACATGTCTGACGTTTCATGTCAATTGTCAATAACAAAAATATACAAAAAAAAAAAAAAAAAAACCAAAAAGAGGAGAAATTTATTTTAATTTATTATATGTATATATATATTATATACATGAATATGCATGAAAACACTAAAATTCACTCCACTTGTATAAAAGTAAAAAAGAGAACGAAAATGAATTTATATTATAATTTTAATATTTCATTAAGAATTAGACAAGACAAATATAAAATGGTGTATTTATTGAATTTTGAATACAGTTTTTGATTTATGAATTATGATTTATGATTGTACCTACTGCGGTTTGTGTTCAATTCAATACGAATTCAAGTATGTAAATAAACAATTTGATTGAATTAATGAATTTAAATTCAAAATTTCCTTATTTAAAATTAAAATTAAAGAAATTTTTCTAATTACTTGGTGACCAAATTGTGTAAATATAAATTCCATATGATATAAACAAAATAAATAATATTACTTATAAAATTAAAAAAAAAAATAGTACGTATACATACATTAACTGATTATGTATATGACACGCCTGAATAAAAAAACGGCCGATATGCTTCACTTGCTTATCACTTGCTTATATTAAGGTATATTATATAGGGTAGCAATGTCTGAATAAATGTATTAAATAGTTAAAATTTCAAAATCAATTACATAATATACACCTTATATTAATACATTTTAATTCATACTTTTTAATATCAATTTAAATACGCAATATTTAAAAACGTATATGTACATACACATAAACATTAAAATCTAATTAAAAGCAATTAGTCCTTGTAAAATTGATGTATTTTATTTTGATAATACAAACAAATATGCATGTACATGAACCTAAATAAATAATATATTTGTTTTTTTTTTTTCAATTTTTGGATTGTTAACAAAAAAAAATCTAGCTAGGTACGTTTATACTGTAGTTAAAGTTACATTTAAATTACCACAATATTTATTGAATTAAATTATGAATGAAGAGATTTTGTTTTTATTTTTTATAACCGAATTACTATAAGTCAAAAGGGTATACTAAATTTGCCATTACGTTTATGGCGCAGAGAATGAGGGAGGGAGGGTAGATTTAGACTATAAGGCATGGATCGGGTCAGAATCGAAAATAATTCGATTTAATTATGTATGGCCCTCCATCAGCACTATAACTCAGAAAATAAAGGAGCTAGGATGTCGAAATTTTCACATATTCGTTTTTATGCAATAGCCGTCATTGCAATTGAAATCCAGCAATTTTGATCCACGGGTTCGAATACCTGTCATATAACTTCCTTTTTTGTATTACTCTGTCTGAAATTTCACAGCCTACTCTATTACACTCTTCCTCGTTTTTAAATAAATATAATATTTACATACATATGTCTATCAAATAACGAAATGTCAAATAGTGTTTTCTATAATAGATTCTATTTGAAATTATTTTTATTAAATTTATTACAATTCATCATAAGGTGGCCTCTATGGTTTAGTGAATAAGCATTAACTGAGGGAGTGTAACTTCGATTTGAAATATTTAATTAAAACAAAAAAAATATAATTTATTGAAAAACTAAGTTTTCTCTAAAAATCACCATAGTGACCAAATATATATAGTAAAATATAAAATATATGATATAAAGAAAATAAATAATATAATGATATAAATAAATACATTTCCCAATAAGAAATTTTTCACACAATAACACTAGTAAATTGAAATAGTTGGTAGGTACAATGTTATATATAAATTTAAATTATGAAGTATAAAAAAGGTTAACCGAATTTTGATACCTATTATGTAAATAAATAATAAAACCTTTTTCATCATTAACCAAATTCTGACAAAAATAGTAAAATTCATTCAATTGTATTTTAATCTTATCTTATATCTGTGAACTGCAGGGGATCAAATTACCGAAAGAATATTGATATGGAGAATAAAATTCAAAGAAAATTGTTATATACATATATATAAGATAAAAATTATATACATACATATACATATTTACATTTCATATACACATAAATATGTACAAGTAAATATAACATATTATCAAAATTCAAAATATTAAATGTAAAGATTATAATTAAATTATCACTCGACTGACATTTAAAACAAATTATTATTAAAAAAAAAAAACAACAACAAAAAAAATCCTACCCAAACTTAAAATTTTTTTTAAAAAAATAAAACAAATTTTAAATGTTTTCATAATGGGATAGAAGAAAAGTCTTAAAAGAGTAAATTAAAATCAATTCAAACCCAACTTATACACAATTTCATAAAAATTTACAAAATGTCCGCCAACAACCACAAAACAAAAAAGCATCGTCTCGTTCGCATGATGACGTATACCAACCAAAACCAAATAACAAAATTAACAACATAAAATAAAAAATGTAAGTAGAAAACATTATCAAAATATAAAAAAAAAATAAAAAATAACAAATATCATATTTTCAAATCAACAAGAACCATGATAAAAAATAAAAACAGATTTTGTTTGTTCAAACAAACAAAAGAACACCAACAACAACAACAACAACAACAGAAAATACAAAAAATTATATTTAAACATATACATACATACATAAACGATTTATAATGAAAAGTTAAATAAAAATTATACTGAAACAAATAAATAAAACAACAACAACAAAATACATAATGAAATTTCATATAAAATTGCCTTTAAAAAAAATTAAAAACAAAAAAACTATACAACGAAAAACACATTTGGCATTTAGATATCGTTCGTAATCGTATGGTATGATATGCAGTGCTGTCACTATACTATGGTAACATTCAATCTACTCCCATTTTAACAGTGCGCAACAGACGAAATTTATTTAATTTTTTAATTGAAATTTTATAATGTTATTCAAAAATGGGATTACATAATTAAATTTAGTTTGATTGAATTTATTATTCAAAAATCAAAATATTTTTAAATGTTAAAAGTATTATACCTTGTTTGTTAACTTTGTTTTGTATGTTAAGATATTCATATGTAAATTAATACATAAGTACATGTTGGAACAGGGCATCATATTATATTCGTGTTATTAGAATTTATCTTAATGAATTCCACATACAATTAACATGGGATAGTACTAAGCCTTATAACATGTAGAAACGTCTTAGATTTTCAATAGATACAATTCTATTTTTGTTTATATTGTAATATTTTGTATTAGAGTTATATGGTATTCTATATCTGTGAGTTATATTATTCAATCAAATTATTTGTTTATGTATTCTTATTAAAGATATATAATTATTAATTATTGATTAAGCCATTAATTTGAACCCAATGGCGAATGGTAGCAGAGTCGAGTCGAAAACTGGGATTTGAACCCAACCGTAAGTTTATATAAAAAAAAAATTGTCAAAACACAATTAAAAAAATTGTAAGTTATCCAAAATAAAATATTAAAACTCATCTTCAACCTACCATTTTTTCATTCGAATAAATTACAACATCAATTTATATTTTTTTTTAGAAAAAACTTAAATCTATAATTAATAAAAATTTACTTATTATTTTCTTTTGAAATTCTATTTCGCTTTTAAGCTCATGTAGTGACAACCCTGATTTATATATTTTAGATAAATATTATGGCAAATGTTGGTTCAATATAAAAAAAAAAAAAAATAAAACTAAAATAAAATTTAAAAATAGATACAGTACAAGATAAGAACAAAATAAATATGAAGCCTGTACAGTGTACAGTAGTTGTACTATAGACTGTAGTTTGTTACTTATATTTTATTATAAAATGATTATGTATCAAAATTGTATCAAATCTTGGCAAAATCAATATTTAAGAAAAAATAGAAAATAAAACCAAGATAAAATCTCTTTTTGATAAATGAAATAATAGATATACATACCTATAGAGACAAATTGATAATTAATAGTAATACTCTAGTTATCTCGAAAATCAGTTACAGTTATAAAATAATTTAGGTCAAAACAAAATGTAAAAATATTATTAAAACTTTGTTACCTCTCAATTCAAGTTATTAATTACTCGTTACTTAAATGTTTAAAAAAGGTTAATTTCGAATTAAATTAGATAAATTTATGCAAAATATTTTATTAATAAGTAATAAAATGTAAAGACCAATGCACATACGTACATAGTTAATGATTTTACTTGAAAAATAAATTATGTATCACATATGGTGTTACAAATTTTTAAACAATTTGTACCTACTCTTCTTCGAAATTTAATTACTATCATACGAATATATAGGGTAAATTATAAACGTGCCGTGAGGGTGAGTGAAACGCGCATAAATACCAATTATAATTGATTTTATCCCTGTTTTGTTTTTTAATTATATTTAGATGTATTTATTATTTTACATATCGTTGTTCTTAAATTAATGTAAAAAATTTTTAGTGAACTCCCTAAATGGGCACGCGATATTTGAACAATAACCAAAAGCAAGACCTTAGTAAGATTCTTGTAAAAATACTTTTGAGTTAGTATACCCTTGTATAAGCTTAATAATATAAACTATGGGTTGCTTTCAAAAAAAAAGATTCATCAAGACCCGAAAAAACGACAATATATTACTCAGGGTCTACATATGAATAAAAACCAAGATATGAAAATATTAATTAAAATTATCTACATAGGTATGTACATATTTAACTAATATTATCTAACAGTATCTTGATTCTGATTCTTATCTGTATCTATGAAATTGACTTTGAAAAAGATGTAGTTACAATTAAATTAAAAATATTTTTAAAAATTTTAAAATATACCATGACGGAATCGATTTTACAAAAATTTCTTATACTATTTTATTCATATGACGTGTAACCACTCTATGTTTACATATAAAAATTTTCAATAACCCAAACAAATAAACAATACTTTCCACTTATCTTATTTCCATGGTAATATTTTATTTCATATGTAGACACAGTGTTACATTGTATTATAGTGTACAATACAGTACAACAACAAATGAATGAAGTGTCACAACCCTTTTAGAAATATAAAACGAATTTTAATTGTGCCCAAATAAATAATAAATACAAAATTAAATACATAAGTTACACAGGTTAATTTTAAGTAACCGATGATTTCCGCTACTCTACTACACAACATTTTGTTGTTATCTTTATCTTATTTAATACGAAAAATTTAAAAAACAAAAAATAAATATATTTTTATTATGAAAAATACATACCTACCAAATTTTTTTTTATTATTATTTTATTCTAGTTGAGTTAAAAATATTTTCTGAGTAGATGCCACGTACCTACAAAAATATAATATAACTTTTTCTTTTGATTTTCTTTGAAACGCAAAAACCACAACAGAAAAAAAAAAAACAAAAATAAATTTATTTTTATTTTTTTTTTATTTTTAACTTTTGATAATAAAGCGCACTATATATCCTCTACTATTACCCTTTGTTAACAAACTGAGTAACTGTGTATAAAAATATTTTTTAATTCTCAACAAAAATTTGCTTTAATTTTATATGTATTGTGATTTGAGTTGTAATTATATTTATATATATTATATAATATATATATTAATTTTTTTTAGAGATTATATATAAATTGTGGTGAGAGTGATATTTGAGAGTAAAAACACATAACGAGCAACGTAAATGGAAAGAAAAAAAAAACAAAAAAAAAAAAAATTAGAAGAGAGAAAGATAATATTGATTTTATTTTATTATTTTTGTTCGTTTTTTTTTTAAATAAACTTCTCAACTAAGCTTAAGTTATTATATAATTAAAAAGAGCAAAATTTCTCAAATTTAAAATGTTGAGAAGAGAATGTAAAATAAAATATAAAAAAAAAACAATAAAAAATTACTTGCATGTGTATTTATAAAATTAAAATTTAAAAACATAAGAAAACTGTAGCACGAGTACGATACGAAGGTATTATTTTTAATTTATATCATGTTATGATGTCATTACTGTGTATAAAATGGCCGTCTTTTCTTGTGTTCATGTATGAATACACTCGTATTTATTATTATGTTTTTGTTTTTTAGATCGGATAGATTAGGTACACATAAATTTTAAGATAAAGGATTTGTGAAATGTTTTTTTAAAAGTTAAAAGTTCACATCACATTTAAGGTTAAATATAAAATTGCATTCTAACATGTGTTGTTTTTATAAAAATTTATTTTATTCAATATTGTGATTTACTTTATTTTGAGAGTTTTTTATAAAATTAAATTTTTATTATGATATTGTAATATTAAATTTTAAAAAGAATTGGTTTTTTTGTAGGTACACACGTCATTGCTGACTTCAGATATGTAAAGCCTACTTCATTTACCTCATTTAAAATATGTATGTATATATGAAGACTAAAGCAGATATCCTATGTAATTATTAACTAATAAACAATACTAATTAACTAATAAAAAATATTTTTAAAATTCAAGAAAGGTGATGAGGGAAAATTTACTTTTCCAAAGCAATCAGTCTATTTATGGGCCATCATTTTAAAAACAAAACAACACTAAATGTTTTTATTATGTAATTTTATTATGGGTCTCCAACTCATTTCGTAGGTGGGCAAGTACAATGTATTAATTATAGGAATTTTATCTTCTGTTTTTTTCGCGTGTAATAAATTCTTATTACTATTAGTATTAACACCTTTGCAAATTTTAGTGTATATGTGATACATCAACCAGCAAGACAATTCCGTAGTCACGTGGTTTTGACTTGTGATTGAGTGTAACAACATCTTACAGTAAATATTATATTTGATAAAAAAAAAACTCATGTAAATACTTTTACAACTTACACAATATATAAATAAATCCTCATTTTTTTTCCTTTTCTGCTGCCGTTTTTTTTTTGGAAAGGCACGCGAAATAAAAATACTCAAAAAATTTTTGAGTTATTTTATTAAACTTTTGAATTTTTAAGTTTAATTTGTCAACGACTAACAATACTAAATGTCATGTCACAACGAAGGGCTTTCTACAAGGCATACTTTTGGAAAACGTTTACACGTTTTCTATTAGGAGCTTTCGATAGGAAGCATGTTTAAATCCTCATACTTAAGTCAAAGAAAATGAGTTTAAAAAAAAACCCTCTGCATTTTGTATGCAGCAATTCTACTCGTGGTAAAATGGAGTTGGCAATTCTACTAATTGAGTAAATAAGAAATTCTGCTAATGGAGATTAGCTGTTCCTGAGTTTAATAGAGTTCTTAAAAACTCCTAAATATTTCTTTGATTAGATTAAAATATTTGTAATATTAATTTGGTACACTAGTGGCAATAAAAAAATTGAGAAAAAATAAGCTTATAATAATTATAAAATTAAATATTCACAGTATGCTTACCACATATGAGTTAGAAAATAATGAGTGTTTTTAAATTGGTGTATCCATATAAGGTCTACTGGTTAAAGCCTCCACTCAAAATGATATTTCAATTGAGAACGCACAAGCAACGTCATAACCAATCTAATTTTAATAAAGTGCTTATCCATAATGATTTTTTAAGTTATACCATGAAGGAGGCTTTCACTCAAATACATTTATACATCATTTATCAATAGCATTTAAAGTGTGAAGAGTGAGGGTCTGATATAATTGATAGATGTTAAAGGTTTTGAATCTGAGAGAAAATTTAGATTTTAAAAATAATCCGAAGTAAAAACAGTTTTGTATATTTTTATTACATTCTTCAACAAACAGGCCTTTAGAATGTGAAATTCAAAAAAAACTTTACAAATTTACTTTAAATTAAATGTTTGAAAGATGAAATTGATATAGGTGAATAAAATAAAAAATAAAAAACATTAATCTGCCGAATGATTCAGGATTGACAAGCAAAAACATCTTAACATAAATTTATAATAGACTTTCATTATCATAAAAGCCAAATTATAACGATTTTTGAAAAAAATCGATAGACCTGCATTGAATGACTTTATTGATTACCATTCAATAGAGTCCACCAAATGTATAAATTTTTAAAGCCAACCGATGTTTTTAAAACCAACAATCCGATAAAAGAATTTATATTAGATTTTCGCACCGCCCGGCTTAGTGGAACTGTTTAAAATTTGTTTGTTCCTTTTGTGTTTATGAATATACTGGAATTGCCCTATAAATTTAAAATTAATCGAAGGTACAATTTTACATCAAACCATCTGCTTCAAAGTACTTTCGTATATTCGTAAGAGGCAAGCTTATATAGAAAATAAAGTACGTTCTTGGAAAACAAATTAGCTTTTTGCTTTATAAATCAAACATATAATAATAAAGAAGCAATTTCAGCCTTCAAAAATCTAATCAAAGTAAAACGAACTAGATTACCTATAGTTTCATTTGTCAACTTTTAGATACGCGTGCGAATCTATTATGGTGTTCAAAATAAAATAAAATAAACCATCAATTATACATTACAATACAATATAATATACAATATAATATTTTAAAAAAAAAAACAAAAAAATTTTGGCCCACCCTAACTCATTAATGAAACAAGAAAAAACTAAAGGAAATTAAAAAAAAATTTTGTCCACCCTAATGTAAATTTTTCTTTTATAAAAACATTAAAAATAAATAAATAATAAAAATTTTGGCCCACACCAAAAATCTGATTTAATTTTTTTAAGACGTCGCAAAATAACTTGCCATATTATATTACATACGAATATTAATGTTCAACCTTCTAGTGTTACTTAGTGGCAAAATGATATATTCTGGTATCAGCAGTCTCTATGGCAGTTACTCTTACTTTTGCCTGATTTGAAATCTCAAATTTGGCAAACAAACTTGCCATATTACTTTACTAGCCTAATTTAAATTTCAACTTCATAGTGCCATCGGTTTTGAAGATACGTAAACAAGGTTCTAGAGCTTGTATTACAGCTAATGCGAAAACAAATCGATAACATTTCCAGACAAAGTTTTATTTCGGAAGTTAATTATTTTTATTTTTGAATACTAAAACAACAATTTATTTTTTTTTTTCTTAAGTTAATTTTCCTTTTTTAAAATTAAAATTCAAAAATCGTAAAAATCCTTAACATTAAGAGCCACTTTCTGAACACTTTTTAATCATAGTTAAAAAATTCTTTAAAATATTATTAAACTGTTTTGAAAAAGAATATCAGTTATCCACTTAAAACGTGTTGAACAAAAAATATAAAATAATTTATTGATTAAACAGTTCCTTTGCTCATCTAATGTGATAAGGGAGTGAAGCACGCCTTAGATTTTTAGGTGTGGCAGAATCATATTTTTAAAAATAAGTAAAAGAAAATAAAAGTAAAATAATGTTTTTAAAAATATTTTTAATTTACTTGAAAATAAAATTATAAAAACGATAAGAGGCCTTGTATATGTATATATATATTATAAGTAATTATCAATTAAATTAATTATACGTTTATTAGAAAAATTATCTGAAGTATAAATGAAAAAAAAAAAAAAAAAAATTAGACACAATCATAAATATGTATAATAAATCATAAATGTATACAAGGTTCAGTTTTAGATTTCAGAGCTTAGCAGATATCAGACTATTAGAGGCTTATATTATTTTCATTATAAACGATAAGTGATGATAACGAGTAAAAACTGCAAATCGAATAACGTATAGAGAGAGAGAAAAAAAGCATAGCAAAATAAGACCAGAGAAAAACCAATACATAAAGCATACAAATTTTTTTTTTTTTCACTTTATTTTTAAACAGCAAAATTGTGAGAAACAAAAATGGAAATACGCATTCGTAAAATAAGATTACTTTAATAAAAATAAAAAAAATAGAAATTACCAAGTAGTGTGTAAAACAAAGGATTGTGAAGAGCCACAATTTTAAAGCTTTAAAAAAAATAAAGAAAAAATTCAAACTAAGGAAATAACAATTTACCTCGTTGTTAGTTGTTCCCTAATTATAATTTCGCTACCACTGCCACTGCGAATTCCAAACCAATGTTTTAAACAATTTAAAGTTACATTTCAATTCTATTTGCCGGCATTCCTAACATAATAAGGAGTGGAAGTACTACGTACAAAATGGAAGTGTGTAATGGTGGTAGTAACGACTATCGAACTACCGATTATAGCTAGGGCATTAGCTAGCGTTTATAATTAAAATACAAAAGCCTGCACTCCTTTTAGTAAAAAAAGTAGATTAAGCACTAGATAGGAGTATTTTGTAAATGGAATGCTAATTTTTGTTTCAGGGTAAGATAACTGTCAGATTAATTGTCAAATATATATTTGACATTATAAAACTATCTGTCATTTGATAAGTTTATTATTTTTAATATATTTAGATATTGAAAGTAAAGTGAAAAAAATTAAAGTTTATTACTGATATGTATGGAAATAATATTTTTTAAAATGGAAGAAGTAAGTGCTTAGTGGTTATCCAATAAAAATATAATTTAACATAACCTATTCAAATGAAAATCCATTTATTATGAAAAATTTAGATTAAAGCCATCTACCGGAAATCAAAAGCCATGTACATTTTTAATTATTCACTCCTCATTCATCTACTCTTTTAAAAGAGCTGGTGTGTAGCTGGGAGTAGATGAAAATTGAAAAGAGTAGTTTACTCCTTATAGGAACGTATTTAAAAATTTACAAAATTTTAGCTTTGCATAACGGTAAATCTGGAAATTTTGTACAGTAACTATATCTTCAAGTTAATGAGGTACCCATTTAAAATACGAATTTTATTACTATATACTATTAAAACTTATTTTTGTATCTGACCCAAAGCTCAGTGGTAAAGTGGCGACTTTTCAATCGAAATATCTCGGATTCAAACCCTGGTCGGATCATATCTAATATAAAAATATTTTGAATATTAAAGTAACTTAATAAGAAGTCCAAATGTCAAATAGGCAATGGATTATTATCAGGCAGTATTTACTGTTATCTGGTACTACAAACAAATAAATACTTTGTTTTTGTGCTACTTGCGTTTTTTCCAAATTTTCTATTTCTAAAATTGTATTTTTCTTAATTTAAAATGGTGCAGTAATTTTATATTCACTATCAGAGAGACATTTGGACGAACAAAGTGTAAGTAAAGTACCTACATTGTTCAAAATACGTCTGAAAAATATAAATTGAAAATATTTTAAAAGAGTCAAACGACAAAAACATTGCATTGAAGAAAACAAAAGATATTATATAAATGATAATACAATGTGTCCGATTTTATAAAATTAAACAAATTGTATAATTTTTATTTTTAATTTGATTTTATTCAGAGTTTGCTGTATTTTAATTTTTACATTTCTGATTTCACATGACAATTCACATGTATACAAAATAAAAATCGACAAACTTTGTCATATTTTTTTTATTGATTTTTTTTTTTTTGTTTTTTTTTTTAGTATGAATAATTTTAGAAATTAAAAGAGCCCTTAAATTTGGTTAGAAGGAAAAAAAAAGAACAAAAATTTATTATAAAATATTTACATATACATTTATACATATTTAAATACAAAATATCTGGTAAAACATTCAAAAGAATACATGATATCATATTATATATATACATACGACTCATACGAGTGTATGTATAACTTGTTCAAAATGAGTATTGAGTAAGAAGAGAACTGAGAATAAAAAAAAAATAATATGAAATGAATACTGTAAGTGTAGTAGATTGAAGTGAACTGAAGTTAAGTCTGTTTAGTTTTTGTAGCTGTGCTGAGCTAACAGTAAAAGTGCACTGTATAATTTATTGAATGAGTAAATAAAGCTGTAAATGTGTTCACATCACTTCACTTTACAGTCAAATATGTTTTTTTTGTTGTATTTCGATATACATATATTGTGTATTGTGTATTATGTAAATTATTTAATTTATATTTTGTATTCATTTATTAATTCACTTTTTCTGTATTCATTTAAAAATATTTTTAGTAAAAGTAAAACTAGAGAAAAAACATATAAACGTGGGTAAAATTTTAAATTTCAAAGATTTTGTTGTTGTTTTTTTTTTTTATTTATTAAATTACAAAAAGAATAACAAAATATTTTTGAGGTTGCCATATAAATTAAATATTTTATATTTTAAATTGAAATAAGATCGCATTGGTTTATACATATATACATATATTTTAATCATTATTTACATTTTAAGTAATTTATATATTTTTCAAGTCAATAATTATTATTTAAAAAAAAAAAAAATACCTAGGTTCTTACAAACAGATGGGTAAGTAGGTTCATTACTCTGTTTCTTAATCTTTCAATAATATGAAAATTATTTTAATAATTTATACATAACCACTATTTTTTTTTTAATTAAAATCAAAAACTTTAGGTGAAACAGACATTTAAAATTTCAGAGGCAGTGTTGTGTGAGAGAAGTGAGTATACATATTTAAAACGAGGAAGAGTGTAGTAGAGTAGACTGTGTCAACTTTGGGATACCCGTATGACCGTAACATATACATTATATCATCCGGTTAATTACTTTTGGCAAAATTTCAAACATAATTTATTAAGTTTAGTGGAATACTCATATAAAAGAAGGAGTTGTATGGCAGCTACTCGAACCCTCTGCAATAGACCAACCAAATTTTGCTGTAACCTTGGCCAATACATTAAACTATTTTTGGCAAAATTTCAGACACCCAGCTTCGTTAGGTGGAGAGTAATGCTTATATAAAGTAGGAAGTTGTATGGCAGCTACACGAACCCACTGCAGGAGACCAACAAATTTTGCAGAAACTTTGGCCATAAAACTAAACTACTTTTGGCAAAATTTCAGACACGTAGCTGTAATAGGTACAGAGAAATACTCATATAAAAAAAGAAGTTGTATGGCAGCTACTCGAATCCATGGACCAAAATGGCTGGATTTAAATAGCGATGACGGCTATTGCAAAAAAATTAATTTGCGAAAATTTCAAGATTCTAGCTCCTTTAGTTTTTGAGTTATCGTGCGAACGGACGGACATACATAGCTAAATCGATTTATTTTTCGATTCTGATCCGATCCATACACTTGAGTCTATATCTAGCCCCCTCCTTCTCTGCGTCACAAACGTAATGGCAAATTTATTATACCCTTTGACTATATAGTCATACGGGTATAAAAAAACTGTTCAAATAAATTTAACAGTGAAATCTGCTGTATGTTTTTTTTTTTATTTTAGCCTTCAAATTTAAATTCAGTTTTCATGATGAAGTTTGGAGATAGTATCTAATTGTTCAGGAAAATAATTAAGGTAAAATTTGAGAAAGATATAAAACGAACAGGAGGTCAAGGTTCGACAACGGACTGTAGCGCCATAGAAGAAGAAGAAGAAGATAAAACGAACAGCGTAAATAGAAAGAAAGAAAAAAAACAAAAACAACAATGTTTATAAGGTACACAACATAAGGTACTCTTATATTATACATATATCTTCGTACAACACCAAAATTTTTGTATTTCATATATTTATTTATATATTCAAAACAAAAAAAAATTTTCAACTTACATTTTGATCTCAATTAATATTTATTTTCTATACTTTTTTTTTTAGATATGAACATTCAATGATTAATAAACAATTATTATAAATTTTTTTAAATAATATGGTTTAATGCGGAATCTGTACGGTTTTAATGAATAATTTCTGGACTCTCTCTCTATAAACGTTTTGTAGCTCAAAGAATTTTAATAATTTAAAACAAGTTGCACGCATGACATATTTTTAGTGTATACATTCTATATCGAGGTCAACAAAAAATTGTATGGATTTTTAATGCCTACTTGATATTATTTTTTATATAATTATTTAAAATGAACTTTTTTTTTTCTTTTATTCGATATGGATGGATTCCAATTGCCAACACTTTTATTAAATTTATAACTAATATATCATTTATTTTTTTTTAATATTATACTAGCTAACAATCGGTGCGCGTTGTCGCACCTCGTAATGGATTTTTAATTGAATTTGTTGTTATTGAAAAAAAATTAAAACACAAGTTTTAGATTAATCGTCGTGCTATATGAGGTTAACAAATTCTGTAAAAAGATTTAACTGAATTGTCAAATAGTAACACGTTTAAAAATTTGAAGTCAGTCGGTCAAACATTGTTAAGAGTTTTTAAAAATATTGTTTTTATTACAAGAACAGTACAAAATATTGAGTACAATATTTTTGAAATGTAAATAATTGTGTAAAATGCGTTAACGAAGCTTCAATTCAATTTCTTAAATGATTTGAAACTGGCACAACAAAAAAATTAAAAAACTTTATTGGATTCTCGCACCCAAACGGGTTAAGGGTTCATAACCAAATCACTTTTGTGATCTTTTAGAATAAAGAGTAGTACTTGGGTGAACTTGTAACCCAATTGGTCTGACCATTTTTAAACAGGACAGAAAATATTTAAAAAACTTTATTGAGCCCTTGTGCCATAACGAGTTAATGAGTCAAACACGAATTAACCCAGTGAGGTTTTGTGATAGATTTAAACATTAACGTTATAAAACAATAATACCATTAAAGTAAATTCATTAGGTCCTCGTCTCCGATTGGGTTAGCCAAATTTAACAAAAGTTTGTTTCAGCCTCTCTATTGAACTGCCTCTCTGCTTCTTTTTGAAAATTATGTTTTTAATTTGTGCACAAAACGGAAACAAAATGGTTTTGGGAAGCTATGTGTTAATATAATTCAACCAATTTTATATTTAATAAGTCCCCTTAGCCAAAAAGGTGTTTTGGTATTTTAAGACATCATAAAAATGAAATAGCTTAAAAAGGCTCTGGGGACGAAATGTTTTTACATATTAAAACTTGACATAGCCTATAGCCCCTTCCAGACTCCTAGAAATTTCCTTATAAAATTTAATGGCAAAAGGATTAATGGTTTTCACTTAAATTATCCGCAATGTTTTTCTGAAGAAATATTTTTTTTTATTAAATTGCCTTCTCATTAAAATGCATGATCTGTATGCGAATCGAACCCTCGTTCAATTAATAAGCGATGTAGTTACCCACTAAGCCACCGAAACGAGGTCACTTATTTAAAATTTATTGTTTATTATTTTTTTTTTAACAGAGGTACGTAAAAATATTTACAATACGGATACAGATACGCGGGTACAAAAATACTTCACGATGAATATGAATGCAAAAGAAGATTGAAAAACGAAAAATTTGCGAATTCACATCTAATTTTTTTTAAAAAAGTAAGATTGGAAGGCAGTAAATCTTTCCTAAATCATGTTCGTATACCTCCTATAAATTTTATATGTTACTTACTTTAGTTAGACCTCTTATTTTAAAACAAGAAATAATATTTCAGAAAGATTTGCCTGCAAAACTAAAACTTAAAATAATCTCACGACTTTTAGACAGTTATGACTCCTTTAGCAGCCTAGAACATCAATATAATTATATATACAGAGTACCTAAAACCTCAATTTAAAAAATAACGAATTTTAGAATGATAGAATCACATTTAAATTTAGATTTAGGTCAATTTTACTTAATTTTTAAGATAAATTTATAACATTTAAAAATAATTACTGGCATATGTCCAGCACGATTAGCCCTGAAAAAGCGTTTTCGATCAGATCAATTTTTGACCACTTTTTCAAATAATTCATTTTATAAAGGAAGCCTACAAAAAGCATCTATTTTTCTAGTTTCTCAGCATAAACCAATGACTTCACATAACTCCAAAGAAAAAAAATCCAGTGGCGTTTTGTCGCATGATCTTGGAGGCCAATTAACTAGACCATTTCTCGAACTACTTGTGTCACCAAATATTTCTTTCACTAAATCAATTGTTGCGTTAGCAGTATGAGGTAGAGGTCCATAATGGTAGAAGCAAAACACTTTCGGGTCGATATCATTCAAATTTTAGCTCCAGCATGGTTTTTTAATAAATACAAACCGATGATGCCTCCAGCCTGTAAATCACACCAAACGATGCTTTTTTCTGGATGCAATGAAACTTACTGAGTTACTTTTTAGCAACACTGATTCAATGTGATAAGTCAGTGATTCAGCCTTTCCTTTTCAGGTGTGACAGGTATATATTTCATATTATGTTATAAACTATTATTGAGGTAAATTATATATTGTATTTTTTTGTTAAATTGATCCAATCAAGGTTTGAACCTGAGACCCGTCGACTAAAAGGCCGACGGCCTAACCACTACATCACCGATTGAATATTTTGAAAATATATTTAAGATCTGTCATTCTAAAAAACAGAACAATTAAGTTTTTAAATACAAGTTTTGCAACCAGAAATCGGTTTAGTATAATTTTAAAAAATTTGCTCCCCGAATCTGTAATAAAAAACTAAAAAAACTAAAAAAGAAAATCAAATACTAAAAAAAATTGCCTACAAATGGAAGCTTAGTTTGGTTTCTCCCTAAAAGTATCACCTTGACTTTTTTATTCTGACTTTTGATTCCCAAGAAACGAATGCACCTTCGCGAGGATCCGTAAAAATATTAAGTTGCACTTAAATAGAAATATACAGTTGGATTCTTTTCTATTGGAATCTGAAACTTTCTTTATATTAGTTGTGAATGGCTCAATTTATTTTTTTGTCAGGTACTCTCCATCCCATTAAAATTTTTTTCCTTTCATGGTGAGAATGATATTGAGGCAAAGAACTGAATGACAATCGAATACCGTTTTACTTTGAAACAATAACTTGAACCTTTAATTATTTGAAGATTGTTGTATGAATAGTATGTATTGCCGATAATTATAATTGAATTAGGTCTAATTATAATTGAATAATCTGCGGAATCTGAATTTGAAATTGTAAAGCGCAATGAAAAACCTGCAATGATAAATCTGTATTGATAATTTTTTTAACACAGTTATTGCTTTACTAAAATGAAAAATGTAAATTTACCAAATTATTTGTCTTCGATCGATCGTCTTAATTAAGAACAAAGGTGCAGAATTAGCTTTCGATTTCTAATCTACAATAAAATAATATTAGTAATCGGATCCGTTTTGTTTTTCATTTCGATTCGTTAAATGAAAAAAGGAAAAACTTAGGAAGAATTTAATATTTATCATCCGTCAAAAGGATAAGAATAAAAATTGTAACAAATATCAACTATACCTTCCTTGCTGCAATTGTTCCTGGACTGTGTCTTTAAGCCTTTTTTAATACTATATTCAGAAATAGATTTTTTGCCAATTACTTGCACTTTGAGGTTTCTTCTTAGAACAGCTTTTAAATAGTTTCAAGCCTTTGGTAAGGAATTCGGCAACATTTCTATGTCATCCTTGGATCTTATTATTGGCTTTGCTTTGCGTTCAAACTTAAATGGAAAATAAAGGGAGACTTTTCCATTTTGACTGTCTCGTAGATCATTGCACATTTTCTCGAAATAGTCAATACTTTAATTGGCTTTATTATAAATAAGTTTGTATATCTAGAGTTCTTCCAAACATCTACACTGGGACGAAAAGCAAAGCACTAATTTGATTTAATTTCAAATCAAATATGGGGTTGATCTCGTAGCTTCAAGTCAAGGCAAATTTTTGCACTTTGAAGAATACGAACAAGCAAAATATTTCTTTGACTCTTAGCACCAAATTGCTTCAATCGCCTATCATTTCATGGAATAATGGAATAAAACAAAAAAAAGCATTCCACCCCATGGAATAAAATAGAAAAAACCACTAATGGAATAAAATAGAAAAAGCACTCTATAGAAATCGTATGAAAAAAATTCATTCAATGCGTTCGTTCCTTAGAAAATAATAAATAGTTTCTTTTTAGAAAGCAGTTGTAATGGTCTGGTGGTTAAGTTTAGAATTTCGAACTAAAGCTTTAAAATTATGCATATAGAACAATAAAACTGTTTTCTACCATTGTTTACACAATGTTGTATAATTGTGTAAACAATGGTAGGAACCGGTTTGATTGATCCATTAACAAGCCAGTGTTCGGAATTTTTTAGCATATTTTTTCCGAATCTTTTCTATAGTTACATAAAAATAAATATTCTTTTGGATAGTTAATCTGCATGGCTCTGGCTTCTGGAAATACCATGTCATTTGCCCACTTTAATATTTTTTTAATGGTAAAACTCGCGTTGAAATGTACTTTCCTTATTGTTTGCTTTAAGCACATAACAGATGGAACTTTTTATGATACTTGGGATAGGATGATAGGCAATTGAAGTAATTTAGTGCTAAGAGGCAAAGGAATGTTTTCCTTGTTATTATTCTTCATGGTGTTGTGTTAATTTATTTTTTTCCAATGGCATCATCAAACTATACGAAAATTAGCAATGAATTGTGTTCTATTTAAAAACGATGGATTTCCAGATCGTTTTGCCATTGCATCTCTTATTTTTATTAAACATATCTCAATCATTTATCAAGAGTTGCTTCCATTTCATGCTCCTCTTTCAACTAAAATTACTATTTTTATCAAATCCCGAAAAGCTTTCCTAGAATTGATTTCCAGGAACTTATTATAGTTAGCCGGCTTATTATACTAGATATCTAGATTTTGCTGAGTATTTTTTTCTGGAAGGAAAGGCACAATTTTTCTGGAGGGAAATTATAACAACCAACTAATTTTTGGTTCTTTCGCAATAATTGTAGTACCTGCGTTTGTCCAAATCAGTATATTTCGAGGATACTTGCTAGATTTCCAAAAATATGTATATCCAAACGTTCTTCAATGACTGAAAGGATTTTGGAAGACATTATTGTTTTCCTGTTAATTTGCTTGATATAAATTTATTCGGCTTTTTTTTTATCAACAGTTAGATACAAGTCTAAAAAAATGCTTAAAATTTGTTTAGGGCCGGATATACATTGCCGTTGAGAATATGTGTTGTCGATGTTTAAATATAGTAGTTCAAAATTTAAGATTTAAAAAATTAACAACCTTTCGTATCGTTTTTTAAAAATCGTTTATCATAAAACTTTGCGTAAAAAATTAAGTTCTGTGTACTCTTTGGAAAGTGTCTTTCTGTTCTATAATTTCTTCATATTTATTTGATGTCTATTAATTCGTTTTGAGAAGCTGGAGCATTTAATTAAAAAAAATGGCTTCTTCTAAGTTTTTTAGATTGCGTCTTTTAAGAAGAAATATATGTAAACGGCAAATACTTTATACAATTAATTTGTTTCACTAAAAAAAAAAATAAAACAACAATATATGAAAAATCAATGTTTTTATATATACTTACGAAATAAATTAATATGTAGAATGGTTTATATTCAAACAAACAAAAAAAAAAAACACTAAGGATGTTTGCAAATGTTTTTGCTATTCGTAATGCGTGATTAAGGACATAAATTTTTAGAAAAAAATCAACACCCAATTGTCCTGAAGATATTCTTGCTCATTCCTATGCTAAAACATTTTCCTCAGAAATTCCCAATATTTTATTTAATAATCTTCTGAAAGTAAACTTTAAAGGCAACGCAATCAATGCTATATTTTCGTCTTTGTTAAATATTCGGGAAATTCGAAAGTATAAAATTCATTTCGCTCGCTCGAAGAATTGTGTTCAAGTAAAAAACTTTTCTAATGCGGTTTTTCTTCCAGAAGGAATTTGGGAGTTTCAATTTTGCTGCAAATAATAATTTCGGCGAAATTGTAAGCAAATCGGGAATAATATTACATGACGACGATATCAATTCGTAAAGCTTTATATTCTTCCACAATAAATATCTTAACTGGTCCGCCTTACTACATGCTTAAAAAAATAGCCGGTTGATAATCCTTCAAATCCTTAAGACTTGAAATAAATGCAGGATGGGCCACTTAGACAGATTAATTGGAAAAGCTTATAATTTTGCAAAGGTATAACAAGCAAAGTGTGAAAAATTACATCCTTTAAATGGCTTCAATTTTCCTGTTGCCAGTTAATGTATCATTTTAAGACATTACGTTGTCAACCTTCTGTGCAAATATTCTTCTTTAATTCCTTAATGTTTTTTGGGATGTTAATGTAAACCCATTGCTTCAAAAAACTCCAGAAAAAAAAGTCCGGTGACGTTAAGTGTAAGAGGTGGTCATGCGATATCAGCATTTTTTTAAACTATTCAGCGGTCATCGAAAAGTTTTCGTAGAATCTTCATTGTCCTTTTTGCGGTATTCCGTATCTATTATCTTTTAAAATTTCCGTATTTATTATCTCTCTAAAGGCATTGATTTGAATAAAATCAAAACAATTAATAATTTTTAATGTTATATTAAACTTTCGTGAATCTTGATATCAAATAACCAAAAAGAAAGTTAAAAATAAAAACTATTTTTGTTGTTGATTTATATGGAAGATATCATGTGCCATCCTAACACCTAGGCCATGCGACCCGTTATTTATACCACTTTCAATATTTCTATTAATTTATAAGCAATAATATTTATATTCCAAGGTGGGTTACAATTACATATTTTATGATGTCTAAGGGAATCGAAACCAACCTTTAAACAACCTTTAGTTTAATATGCCATATCCTTATCCATTACAAAACCAAGGCCTCGAGCATTATTTTTATTATTTAAAATTTTACTTAATTTTATTTTAATTTATTAGTATTTAAAATTATATCGATCAATTATTTAAATTTTAAAATTGTGAATGTAATTATTTCAAAATCAAGTCAAATACAATATACACATACAATTTACATAAGATAAGTATTGGAATAGCAAACCAATAGGTACATATAATAATTTCTGTTCATACTTTATAATTCACAGAACAAATTCCAAAAATTTTCTATATAAGGTAAGTATACAATTGTATTATGCATAAAAATTACATTAGAAACAATTACATACTTAAAAAAATTTAAGTAAATTTTATATTAGAGTGAAAATTATCACATTAATTCACACAACCGCACACAATGCACAACTAAAATTATTGAGTGAAATTTTTGCTAAATTTGTATTTTGTAAATGAATAAAAAAATTTGTAGGTGTGTGAGATTAAAAAATATATATATAAAATTATATAGAGAAAAGAAAGAAGAATATATATGAAATAAATATGTAATAAACATTATAGCAAACAAAAAAAGTCTTTTTAAAGACATCATAACATAAAATTGTATCTATAGAAGCAGGTATATATTAAAATTAATTATGTACCATATATACATATTTAAAACAAGGAAAACACATTAAAAAGGAGAATGTAATTGATTATAAATTTAAAAACTGTCTAAAATTTTAATTTAAAACTATATGTAGGTAGGTACTTTAATTACTTATATTATAAATATTAATACATTATAGTTTTATAATATAAATATAAATAATATCCAACTATATATCTCCAAATATACTATGTCATTATGATGAATTTAATGAACTTGACAATTAGTTGGAGAAAATTAGGAGTATAAATTTTAATATGTATTTTATTTAGATTAAATCTTTGTATATTGAATTATAGTAATTAATTAAGTTTATGATTAATAAGCATATGATTGATTAATAATTTAGTTTAGTAAATTATGATAATAATTAAGTTAATTGAGTACACCAATAAACTTGCTTGAGTCTTAATTGAATTTAGATTAGAAGGTATTTAATAAAATAATTTTATAAATGATTCAGTATCGTTATATATGTATCTATAGTTGAATATGATGAATAATATAAGTATTAATAGTATATACTATATAGTATTAATATTTGTATATTAATATTTGTATAATCTTTTATAGGTCGGACCATTTCCTGTTTAACATCATCTGCCGGTTTAAGATAAAATTCATTATTATTAACTTTCAAAATTAAAACTGAAATAATAATCTAGATTTATTTTCTATTTTTTTATAATCTAGATAATAGATCTAGATTAAGAATAATAATTCATACAATAAAATTAATCAAATTATTTTGTTTTATTATTTTAGTAATTCATCATAATGACTTAAAAATGTTACCGTTGTTTTAGTTAATTTAATGAATTACCTTTTAAAATAAGTTAATGATTTAAATATATATAAATTTAACAATAATATTGTTAAAAATATGTATTTAAGAACAAATAATTTTAGATAATATCACAAATTGCATAATAATATACAATATTATTAATAACTACATTAATAGTTAATTATTAATTAATTAAGTAAAATTAAATGGAAATCATTAAAGAATTTTATGGTTATATTTTATTTTTTTATGATATAGGTACTGGACAAAGCAAGAATAATATTTGAAAGATTGAGAAATATCTCGAGGTCGTCCCAACAGATGACTAATAAAGCATTATTGATGCTTTGATAATTAGCATTAAAGAAGTCATATACAAAAATATTATTGTAAGATTTAGTAAAAAGTGGTATAGAAGTGGAAAATTCGAAGATAATTGGGTTATGATGAGGAGGATTAGTAAAAAGGATTTCTGAAACATCAGTGAGCTTTATCACCACTTTATCAATGTTAGATCTAACCACTTGTTATAATTATTCAGAAATTTGATAATTTGGAGTAAATCATTAAACCATAAAATGCATTAATAAGATTGATATTGAATATTTCGTCCTGAAAGTTGATTGGTAGTAACAAATTATAAGATTTGTCAACAATGTAAGATAAAGAACGACGATTTAAGTCCCCATCCAAAATTAAAATTGAATCATCCTAATTCATATTAGATATAACATGTTGGTATATCTCGAAAAATTCTGAATATGAGAAATTGTCAGAATTAGGCGGAAAGTACAAAATACCTAGGTATAAAAAATTGTTACCTAAGTTTACCTAATAAATTGGTTATCGAAAAAATAGTAAGTCCTAGTGAATAATGCCACACTAGATAAGTTATTGTTAACTGCAATTAGTACACCACCACCAATAGAACAATTATATATATAATAAGATAATCCCGATCTTTTCTGTATATCGACCAAGTATTGTCCAAAATTTCTTCATTTACGAAGGAATCGTTTAGCCATTTTTCAGTGATTGCCAGTATATTAAATTCGCATGACTTAGCGTCAATATATAATTTCTTAAGCTTACCTCTCATACCACTGCAATTGTGGTAGAATAATTTCAGATTATTAGAGGAACTAACAGTATTTCTATTTTTGATACTGTGATTAGACAGTGTTACTAAATTAGAATTAGTGAGAGAATCGATATATATACAGTGATTGAATCCATTATATTGACTTATTTATCACCGAACCATATTAAATAAAAATTTGCTAAAAGAAGTTTTTGTAAAAACATCTGATTAGTAATTTAATTACATACTATATACATACATATATAATTTAAACTTGAACTCAAAAAATAATTTTTCAATTTCGAAATATTCCATTAAAAAAAAAATTATTTCATTATAAAATTAGATTAATGTATTAAAATTTGGCAAACTATCATGAATATATTTTATATATTTTGAAACTTAATTCATAAAAAAAACTTTTTTAATTAAAAACTAAAAATAAATTAAATAAAATGTAAATAAAAAAAAAAAAAAATTTAAAATAGTTCTAATTATGTTGACATAAAATAATTGGCCGAAGAAATACAACATATATATTGCAAATAAAGTAATTGCTAAAAACTAGCAACAAGCAAATTATTGCAAAATTATTTTTGGCAATAGTTCAATATATAAATTAGAAAATTTATATATATATATATATATACAAATATATAAAAAATGTACATATACCTAACTAAATGTATATAATAACACTGTGTTTTAGAAATTTATTTTTAAAGTTTCGTAAAAATGGTATGTGTGTAGATACATAGTTCGATATATGCAATTCTTCTTCTACCCAATTCCATTTTATGTACATATTTGTACATTTTTCTATATAAAATATATCAACATATACATATATTTATATTTTTATATGGCATGCAAATGCATAATTTATACCCATAATTCATGGCGCTTTTACTAAGATAAAATAAAACAAAAACCATTTGTACATAATAATATTGCATTGCATTTTTATTAAGTGCATATATTTCCTTAATTAGATTAGGAGTTCTTTTGTTTTACTTTTTATTTGTAAGTATATATATATATATATATAGGTCCATATATAAATAAATATATATTTATTCAATATGAAATAAATGCAAGTATATACCTACAAAAAATAAAATAAAAAAGTAGGGCAATTGCATAATATATAAACTGTATACCTAAAGATAAAATATTATATAAGATAATATTATATAGTTTAAAAATTGATGTTTTTTTTTCTTTATATTAACCCTAAAGTAAATAAACCATTGTTTTATACATACATATATGAATATACATATAATATATTGTTTTACATAACAGAGCTTCAAAATGAATTTAAATTAAAAACGAACTGATATTTAACGAAGTGTTAAGACACAATGGCCTTATTAAACTAGGCAATGCAAATTTGAAACATCTGTGAGTCATTTAAATTTTTAATTTTTGGGAAACCCCCTTTTTGACTTCAACATGACCTTATGTTCCTAATTTAATTATAAAGTGTATAATATAAATAACCAAATAATTGATTAATATATGTTGTTTTTTATTATGGGGGATAGCATGTACCTTTTTAAAAAGAAGGCCTTTTAGGCACAACGGGCCGTGCATCCTACTTCTAATACTTTCTATTCTAATATTTATAAACATAATATTATTTATTTTGTTTAAGTTATATATTTTTTTATGTAAATTATATTTGGTCATCAAACGGATTAATTAATATATAACTAGTATAAATTATTAAATATAAAATGTTCAGAAACATTTAAAAAGAGAAGAAGGGTTTCACTCTCTTATCAGTGATTGCATGGTCCCATTACTATATTCATAAAACCATAGGGCTTCTAATCGCATTGGTCATATATAATATAAATAAAATAATAAATAAATAATATTACTAATATATTAAAAAATTTAACTGGCGCACTTATTTAATAGACAAAGATTTAATATGCGCCGGTCATTATTGCCTTCTAGTCAGGTTTTTTACCTATTAAATTGATACATTATATTGTTATTGAAATCTCTACAACTTTGCGTAATTTGTGTAAATAATTGAATGACGTGTTCATTACCTCAGATTTGGGAACCCAAATAAATTGTTTACAAGTGTTAATCCCTGAAATAAAAACTAAAAATATATATGTTATAGATATGTAGGTATGTATAATAAATATATAACAAAGTAAATTATATATAAGAAAAAATATATTCGCAAATTACATAAATATAAACTATAGATAGTATAGTATGTATATTATATTTTATATTGATGCACATATGCATATATATTTATTTTACTTGTAAACAATATATGCATATGAAAATATACATAATGTACAAGATACAGTTAATTGCAACAACTTATTTACTTACAGCATATAGAAATATTTTAGTCAATAATCTTGTATCATATCTAATAGAAAGATAACGGTAATTCATATTCAGACAATTTGTCACTTATCTAAATGGAAATATAATTCATTTAGTCCCGTTCTTTTACTTATCTTTCTATATTACATTTTATGTATAATGACTTATCTATATTGTATTTGTGCTAATGCAATTCTTATTGCATTTTTATTGCATTCTTTTTACATTTTTCATTATTTTAGCGTGTCTTATTGGCGCATCATGTATATGAAATATTTAATTCTATTTTGACACTGTTTCCTTTTAGAATCTATTCACTTCTGAATGTAGATTCGTGTTTCTATTGTTTTACATTTGTCACACTCTTCGTTTTTATGATCTTCCTTTTGTTATATTACTGTTCAAGAGCCTGGAGCGATCTGTTGAAAACAATGTAATTTAAACAGATAATCTATAGTATTTTTATATCTCAGACGTCTCATTCATATTCACTTCGTCTTATAAGATCTGAATTGGCAATGTAGACTTTGAATTTGACATTTCTAATAAGATTTGTGAATGTTCATTGATATGTTCTAATTGGACTTTTTATCATAGACATTTTTTTTCCTTTTCCACTCTTTTAAGAAGTAAAGAGCATCCACCAAGTCTATTTAAACTAAGCTTCAGTTTCTTTAATAAAACGATTTAAATAAACGATATTCACTAAGCCGTTGATTACTCGGTTGTAGTTATTGGTTGTATATATTTTATTATATCTTATTTTATATTACGATATTAACTATTACGACATAATTATACGATATTTTTTTATTAGATATTAACAGACCGGGGTTTGAACCTGAGAACCGAACTGTTAAAGAATGACAGTTGATTTCGAAAAAACAATGAAGAATGTTTTCAAATAAAATTCAACAATTCGAATTTGTTAAAGTTTCCGTCCAATCTAACAATTTTTGAAAATAGATAATCCACCTTGTCACCTCTGACGTCTATCTTCCACATCCCCTTTAAGAATTTCCTTTTTTTCCAATATGAAATGCATTACACATATTTAAACAGGACAGTTGCTGTAAAATTATCGAATATAAATGTAATGTATCGATACATTTTTTTTTAATCGATACTGTTATTAAAACTTTAATTCATTCATTGATTATTTTAATAATTTTTCTAGAAATATATAGATTATTTAATAAATAAATGAAATAATATATACATAAATTAGAATCTATTATATATAAAATATAATTTTTAAAAAAACAACAACATATTAAAACAAATTAAATTGAAGAAAAACTCACAAAAACATATAATATGTAGAATTGAAGAAGAAGAACACATTAAATAATTATATGCATATAAATTCAATAACACGAAAAGCATATAAAAAAAAAACAGAATAACACCTGTCAATTATTTTGATAAAAGAGGAACAAATATACAAATTACAAATATAGAAAATATTAAAACTAAAAAAAAAAAACATAAATGAACATATAAAATTGAAAAACTAAAATACACGTAAATAAATTACAGAAGTGTAGAACAGCACTTTCATTTATTATTTGTTTTCTCACTCTCATTTAAATTTAGCGTGCCTGTCAATAATTAAAATAATACCGTTACAAATATGAATTTTTTTTATATTACGATATTTAACAATTCTTTGTCACCTTCAGAATTGTCAATTACTTGTTTTTGTAAGTTTATATTTAAATCAATTAAACATTATTACCTTTAGGTTTCGTTCTTTACCCTTTTAGGTTGGATTCAACCTGTAGATAAAGAATTGTAACAACACATGTATAGTGTTTTATATTTAAGTGACACTCTGTATACAACAACAGCACAGTTGTCTTTGTTTTGAACTGAAAGCTTTGACAATTAGAATTGAGATTTTAGATGATTATAAGAAGAAAGACGTTAATGTTATTCTTAAATTTTATCATGTCATATACACAATATTTTTTTCACAATTACCCGCTGTTGTTTTGACATTTTATTTTGTTAGGTTGCATTATTTAAGTTCAGTTAGTACTGTACGCCGACAAGTGGTATTTGGACGCCTGCTTCTCCTATTTCTTTGGGGGTTCTATTCTAAGCTCATGCGACTTATGTTGTTGTGTTGTGATTTATTCAGATTTATTTTTTCTTTCCTTGTTTCCTAAGTATTGGTTCTTCTCCTGTAAATCTCCAATTCATAAATATTCGTTGTTTATTCTCGGTGAACGTAATATTCTGCATATGACGTGTAGACATTTGTTAATGATTGTCTGCTGTTTCTAACTGATGAGGTTAGAGATCATTTCCCTTTATGACTTACCAACTTTTATTTTAGGGTCACATCCACGATCTTCACTAAGCAGTTTACACCATGTTCTGTGTTACAGGTAGTCCTACAGTGCTGCGATATGCATTCTTTCACTTTGGAAAACTTTGAGCAAAAACATTTTATAGATATTTTAGAAGATGGAATGCCGAAAAGTAAGTTTAACAGCGAAACATTATTTGACTAGCGTTATTTGTGCTTTAACTCGATATTAAAAATGTTTAAGCCTTTTGAGTGCTGAAAAGTTTCTATCTAAAAAAACCGATTGGGGAAAGATGTTGCTATATTCTGCAACATTCAACCGCAATGAGTTTTTAGACTCTAAACATATTTTGTATAGGATGAAGCTTTGGTAAACCCAAAAAAAAAACCTTATTTTTCATTTGAAACACTTAAAGCAAAGGAAAATAGGACAGACAATTAGATATTTGAAAAAAAATTAAGTCTATTAGAAATACTTCAATTTTTGTTTATTGTTTTTTTTTCATTTATTGATAAGGGAAAACCAAACCCATTTTGTACTTCAGATTAAACATACAATAAAATGTATAACATAGAATTAGATATTTATTTTTTGTTATTCTTAGTTATTTATATATATATATATATATACATATAGAGATACATATATATTCAGAATATCGAGTAGTAAAGCAAATTAAAATCAAAAACAATTGCGCGGGAAATTTAAAATGGGAATATTAAAACAATAATTTATAAGTTTATAATTTTATTTATTGGTAAGTTTATTTCTTAATTTTTAATTATCTCAAAAGGGTGTACTAAATTTGCCATCACGTTTGTGACGCAGAGAAGGAGGGAAGGGGATAAAGACTCAAAGGTATGGGTGGAATCAGAATCGAAAAGTATATCGATCTATGTATGTCCGTGCGTCTATCCGTCCGTCCATCCACACGAAAACTCAAAAAATAAATAATTTTTATAATATTCATCATCGCTATTAAAATCCAGCCACTTTCTTTTACAGGTTCGAGTAGCTGCCATACAACTTCATTTTTTATATGATCATTACTCTATACCAAATAAAGCTGGATGTCTGAAATTTGGTCAATAGTAGATAGCCTTAATGGCTAACGTCTGAATAAAATGAAGGCGGTGTTGTGGAAGAGATTCGAAGAGCTGCCTTATAACTTATATTTTCTTTTGTACATAAAACTGAAAGCCTAATTTGTTGTTTAAAATTTCGCCAATAGTAATTAACCGAATGATATATTACGGTCTATAATACGGTCATACGGGTATCTCAGAGTTGACCCAGTATACTTTACTTATTACGCTCTTCCTTGTTTTCTTATTATTTTAACAGGAAAAAAAAAACTAAAAACAAAACAAAAGAAAAAATTTTCCAAAAAAAAATCTATAGATACTTATATGTAAAGATATACTGTATGTTATAACATATGCTCTATAATAAAAAATAAGAGTAGGCACTTAAATATATCTATAGTTTTGTAATTTAAAATTGAAAAAACCATGCATTAAAATGCTTTATATGGAATTGAAATAATAAAAATCTTATTTTTAGTTAAAAATGTTTATTACTATTTTCATTTCTAAGTTTTTTAGTTTTAATTTTATGCGTTTTTTCATTAGCTTGAGAAAAACTTTAATATTTAATTGATATTCGTGTTTCAGTTGTTTTTATTAGTTATTTTAGTTTATATTAGTTATGTATCTGCTGTTTTGCTAAGTCACTTAGGATCATTATTTCCTTCGGTAATGAAATAGGATCCTTATTTCCTATTATCGCATCATTCAAATTCTTAGATCTTTTCCGTTTAAAAAGTTCGAAGACCGTCAGAATGTAAAATTAATATTAAAAATTTGAAAGAATCTATAATAAATTTAGAGCTATAAAGATCTTAACTTTTTAATGCCGGAGAAGATGTTGCCCTCAATGATGCCTAATAGCATTTATTTCACAATTGAGTTGAGAAATAAGGCCTGGTTCGAAAAACTTGTAGGTAAGACTGATTTTTCATTCCAAAGAAAAAGACTTTAAAATTCGATTTTTTTCAAAAGGTTTAGGTACTCGTCCTTCCCCGAAATTTTTTTTTGTTTTTAATATTTATTATATTATATCTATATTTTATTGAATTATTACCATAGGTGATATATAATTAAGAAAAAAAATTTGTGTACGATACTTAAATTATAAAATTTATTTTTATATTTAAATGCATTATATGAAAAGTTCTAAATTTGTCATTGTATTTTAGAAATAGATTAACTTCATATTTTGATTATTAAATTTTGTGATAAAAAGCTAATGAAAGCATAAATGGTTTTAATTAACATTAAAAACTATCAAATTGTCAACCATCTTTCGAATAACTTAATTATATAAAACATTAAATCACTCTTTGCCACCAGTCGTGCGTTACTGGGCGGGACAGCGGAGTCCCTCTATCAATTTTATTATGTAATTGATTACGAAATAAAGGCCTCTTTATGAATATATATATTTGGAGGGTATTTAGAAATAGGGAGGAGGGTATAAAATATATATTAGATTACAAAACTTAGATTACAAAAAAAAAGTTGATACCCTAATTTTTTAACCATTTAAAAATTCTATAATTTAAATAATTTGAAACAAATACAGAGGTTGTATCTTCATTATAACATCGTATATTACATAGGGCATCTGTATATAAATAAATAAAATTTTATTTAGAAGTATTCAACATTTCTATTATTATTGACTTTGACTAAATTTTTTGTTTCTAAAGCCTCAATTGACCAGGAAAGCATATAAACGATCCATATACAATTCACCGATTGCGCGGTGGAGGGTAACAGATGTTCAACCAGTTTAATGACTTTAAAATAAATTTAATTTGAATAATTCTTTGTTAAATATTAGTTATAAAACACTAACAAAACTTTTAATAACCACAATTTCAATAATATACATTGCACAAATATAAAAAACATGTTTAATTATATACTTTTATGTCATCTACACCTCATTCGTTTTTATATGAATTTACAACTGACCATTTAAGTGATCAATCTGCTAATTATCGATCATATGACTATAAATATTGAAAACTTATCATATGCCCAAAAAAAATTTAATTTTTATTTATTAACTAATTTAATTAGTATCCATAAAATACAATTCGACTATAATAATTAATATAATCAACAATTCGTATATCGTCTATATTTGATTTAATTTAATGACCCCATCTTCATAGTTAACCAATTTTGTGAGTTTAATAACCTCATACTAGAATTTTATACAACTTTAAAAATAGAATGAATAAGAGATCCATTTGTAATGCGTACTTACTGCATTTTCACAAAAGATTTATAATATAATTCTTCTCATTTTTTTGATTTAAATAAAATGATATAAACGCTATGCAATCTGCGCTCTCTGAGTTCTGAGTTTAAAATAATACTTATATCGTACATATATAACAATTATAATTATTTTACTATTATTTAACTGACATTACCTATTAAAAGCTCGAAGAGGTAAAACTCAATATATAAGCATTATGCCCATGTAAATGTATGTATATGAATGACCACAGTTTTGAATTAAAAAGTGTAAGTTTGTAAAAAACTTATCATACTGGAACGTAAAAAAATTATTTTATTACTTTAAATTTAATTAATTTTATGGCTAATATTTTTTTAATAACTTTCTAGAAAATATTTTTAAAGTTAGTGAAAAATTAATAAAAAAAAATTAAGATACTTCTAATAAGCTAGATAATTATTGATTAAAGTAAAAGCTCATATTAAATTCTTATAGACAAATTTTTTTTGGAAAAATTTTGGATTAAACTTATTTAAATTTCATTAATTTAAATATTAAGTTAATTTGAAAATTTTTGTAATTAGAGGAGGGCTACAGAAAACCGAACAATAATTAGTTTCTAAGGTAACAATTTTTTTCAAACACACTTACTTGATAACTGATAAAATATGTAGCGATTGTTTAAGTCATTTGACGCTGACCACATGTTTGCAACATTAATGCCTTCCAATTGAGGCGCAAAAAATTCCTAATCATGTGGCGCTGATCTGCTGAAAACATATGTTTGCAACATTAATGACTTCCAATTGAAGCACGAAAAAGTTAGTAATCATGGCTCTGTACCACCCCCCATTGACAGTTGACGTTATGATTATCATATACTCTTTTACCCATTTTTGAAGACAAATGGTCAAATGATTCTATGGACCCATAGAACGCACCACGACTTTGACACACAAAAATGAGAACCCCTTTTTGAAGCAAATTATATGAGGCGATCTTTGATATAAATTTACAGATTGGTTTTGAGGATAGGGATATGAAAGGATTTTTAGGAATCGGGTTTTGGGAAATATATAATTCTGGGATTATGGAGGAAATTGAATGGGATATTTAGAAGAAATGTGTTAATTAACTTTTTAATCTTTTCTAAATTGTACACATATGGATTATCATAGGGAACACATTCTCTGGGATAGGGTTCGATATGCGTGTTAAACGGGTGACAAACGAATTTCTATATAAGCTTTGTTGCGCTACCTAAATAGTTCAACTGTGTAAGGAGGAACATCTATTACCCTCCTTTTTTCCCGTTGGAAAATCTTGAGTTGAGGCATTTGTTGTTTTATTTCGTCAGAACAGGTGTTACTCCCTAAAATATATTTTGACCGTACTGTACGACGAATTTGTAAACTTTGCTCCGGCATGATTTATGATGAATTGCCAAACCAAACTAAGTTGAAAAACAAAAAATATAAAATCAGTTGTCACAGAAAACATGCGTTGACATGCTTAAGCAAAAACCATTGCCAATCTCCGTACCTATCTCAGTCCGTACCTAATTTTTTTAGGGTGCTATTGCGTTAAGAGTTCAAATGTTAATATAAACCTTTTACTAATGTTAAATAATACAACACACTTAATCTAAACTCAACAAAATAATATTATTAAGATTCAATAATAACCAGCAAAACTTTTTCACCAGCACCCTTCCAAGTGTTGATTCTAATCGATTAATTCTGTGTCCTAATACCATTGTATGTGGCTGAGGGCAAAGAAGTGTTCTAATAATAATAATAATAATAATAATAATAATATAATTACATGATAATTAAATCAGATTAAAATCTTTAATACTAGTGTATCTGTATTTTGATTGGGATTAGGAAAGGAAGCTTATGCAATTGGAATAGCAGTTATGAACTATACAAAACTTATTTAATCGCATATTATAATATAATTAGTTTAAATATACTTTAATTTAATTTTACAAGGCCATATTTTATAAAATTTACTTTAAATTTAATGAATTTTTTTTTTATTTATTTATTTAATTAAATTTCTTTTATTATATGCACAAGTGTTCTGGAATTTTATTGAAATTTGTTTAATACACATAGCCTCTGAAACTGGAAATATTGCAAATAATCATTTAAAGTATGAATGTTTAATTTGTAGTACGTCATTGTCTAGTCTACATGATGATAATGTATATTTTATAAATTAATTTTTAATTATTATTGGTTTTTTTGTGTTTTTTTGAATAAAAATAAAATTTTCAATGCAATTGAAATATTTTAGGAATGTTTAACTAAAGCGCGATGCAATTAAAAATAAAAGTTTCTGTATTTTCTTTAAAAAGAGATTTTATTTTTTCTGTATAAAATTTTCCAAATTACTTCGCTTAATATGTTTGAACATGTTCAACAATAGAAAAGCCATGGAAATCCCCCAAAATAAAAATAAACAAAAAGAAGTATGTATGAGTATATGGAGTTGGGGATAAAAACGTGCCCTTAAAATAAATTAAAATAAAACAATTAAGCCTTTAACTCAAAGTTTTCTAACGCGAAACAAGGAGGGCGATTTAGAGATGTTCATCCCTGCACAGTTGAACTACTTTAATAATGTAACTCAACTTACGTTTGTCATGAGTCCATAATAGGACGTCTATATAAATGACTTAATGCTGAATAATACGTAATATTACAATTTAGTAAGTACGTTAAAATCTCTCTTCAAAATTTCCTCCCCAAGTTCTCTTCGTTCTCATCCCGCATATCTCTAAATTTCACAAACCCAATTTCCCATAACACTTTTCATATTCTTGTCCTTGAAATTAATAGTGTTAAAAGTTACATTCTAAAGCTTGATTTTAGTGTGTTAAATCTCAGACCGCGAAGAAATCCGCCAACAGAGTGTCTACAAAATGGATAGCTTTTAATGCTATCCACTGTCCCAAGCATTTTTTATTTTTAAGTATTATAAGATACACGCTTTAATACCATTAAGAAATCAATTAGATATTCGAGAATAAGATACTCCTTGTTGGTTGCTATGTATACATATCTCTGTAGCTGCTATACTAGACGTACTGTACTAATAAAACTGTTTATGTGACTTTGTTTTATGTTCAATGCTGTGGTCATGCATATCGTACTGTCCGCGCGATAACTCAAAAAATAAAGGAGGTAGGATTTTGAAATTTCCATAAATTCGTTTTTACGCAATAGCCGTCATGCAATAGCAAGTTCGAGTACCTGCCATACAACTTCTTCTTTTATATGAGCATTACTCTGTACCTATCGAAGCCGAGTGTCTGAAGTGAGCATTACTATACACCTAATAAAGCTGAATGTTTGAAATTTTGCCAAAACTAATTAACCGGATGATATAATGTTTATATTACGGTCATACGTGTATCCCAGAGTTTACACAGTCTACTCTACTACACTCTTCCTCGTTTTTTTACTTTTTCCAAATTTTTATTTCACTTCCGTTGAAAAAAAAACAAATTTGCAAAACTTCCAGTTCTTGATAATTTTTTTCAAAATTTTTATTTTACCTCTACCGAAAATTTTTTTTAATCCCAAACAAATTGAGATTTAATCTTATCATACTTTTATGTACATATGTTCAATATTTTGCCCTTTTTTTAAACTGCAAAGTGTTGATGTTAACCAATATTTCCATTGTTAATTCCATTACTTTTTCTTTCGATTCTTCTTTTTGTTTATCACATTAATTTTTTTTTTTTCTGTATCAGTTTTCAAAGTAAAATAATATAAAAGAACAACAACTATAATTTAAATAAAATGTGCATAAAAACCATAATACACTTCACAGAAATATCAAATTTGTTTTCAACATTCATCTTAACAGGCATTATTCACATCAGTTAAATTAGCTTTAAAACATATATGAGAACTTTATGAATCTGTAATTATTTTTTCTGTCTACGTTTTAATTTTTAAAATACCGTTAAATATGCAAAAAATACAATGCTTAATAATCATTTTAGGAATTTGAAATAATTTTTCAAAATTATATATTTTACCCTTATACGACATGTAGTTTTTCTGTAGGATCTTTTATCAACCCACTTTTCGATATTGTTTAGATCCAAAAACTTAAATCTATTAAGTATAAATCTCGTCTTCTATTTGCCTGTTTGGATCCTAAAACTTAAATCTATATATGCATGTATCAATCACGTATTCTATCTCGGCTATTCACTGCTGGATGTCGGCGTGTTATTTATTGCTCTATGAATTAAGTCTCAAGTTGTGCACAAATCAGTCCACCACCTAATATTTCTCAGCTATGATAGTTGCTTTGTTCCTTATTCCTCATCATTTTTCTAATCAACCTTCGAAAATACTCTGCAGCAACTATTATTTTGCTCCTCGTATTATATGACCAAAAATAGACTGCTTTCCGTTTTTTTAATTATTAAAAGTAATACTCTTTGTTTCTGCAGCCTTTGTAGAACTTTCATAATGGATACGTATGATCTGTCCAAGATATGTTTAACATATATACCTATGTATATAGATCAACATCTTAAATTCTTTCAATTTATTTATCATAGCTCCTGTAAATGTCCAAGGTTCTACACACCATATAATAAAACAGATAAGACGAAGCATTTAAGGAATTGTAATCTTCTATCGCTCAGTTATTTACACAATCTATCGCTCAGTTATCTACACAGTGATTTTGTTTTATGGTAGACTATAATAAGTTCACATTGCAAATTAATAAGTTACCCGAAGATAAACTTTTTGTAATATACGTCCATTCACAAAGTGGCTTTTAGTAAACAAGCATTGGTTGAAGATTAGTTGAAGGCAACGGCACATCGGCACTTAAAACAATATAGAGATAAGTTACTCAAAGAAAAATTACGTAATATTTCGATAATCAGAATAATTGTTTGCATGCCCCTATTCGGATTAACGAGATATTCGGATTGATGGATACCAGTCCAGCAAGTGTGGCCCAAAAACTCTCTAAAATTAAAAATAATAAGTTATAGAGAGTTAAAGTTCCGTAAGCTTTTCTTTGTGCGATATTTCAAACAAAAATTTATAGCTTTTACTTGCAATTTCGAGCAGAATTCGGATTATAGAATTTCCAAGTTGCAATCACATTTCGGATTGTATAGAACAGTTACTGCTTAGTAAACTGTCATTCGGATTATTGGATATTGGGATTATAGGGGTTTCAGATTATCGAAATATTACTGTAGTGTACATAAATATAAAAATTTCTAAAATTTGGTACATATTTTATAAATTAACACATTAAATTTAATTAGTATTAAAATAAAATAAATAAAATAAATTTAACTGTTCCAAATAACGCACACAAAAAGTAATAATAATAAATAAACATTTAAAACACAGGTTTTATTTATTATTATTCAAAACAAATTGAGTAAATCATGATGAGTTAATACGTTTAAATATACCTACACACATTAATTACTTATATTTGTACATATTTAATACTCCATACATAATATTCTTTATATCTAATTTACAAACTTTTAAATCTTTATAAAAATATATAAGTATGTTTAGATGTACATATTCAAATAAACAATATTACATATACTTAATATTGTATATTTAAAAAAGCAAATAAATTAAAAAAATTGTACTTTTAATTATAATTTATGCAATTTTTTTTTTTATTATTATTATTAAAAAATATATTTCAAGGTTCCGTTATCAAAATGTCAAAAAAAAAAAAACACAATGTCAAAGCGACAGCAAAAAACGAAATGACACATAATGTATATTAAATTGACATATAATAAAAAAATTAATTAGGTATTAAAAAGGTAAACATAACAGTTAACATTTAATACTCATGCATGTAATTAAAATGTTTATCATGGAATACACATCGTGTATACTTAAAATTTAAATATTAAAAACTTTTAATTAAAAATTCAAAATAAATTTTATTAATAAGATTTTTTTCCCTGTCAAAATGACATACAAACATACAAACAATAAACATGCATACATAATTATGTATTTACATAAACGGTGCGATGCGACATTATCTAATGATTTTCAATTATAAAGGTTTGTACGGATGTGCGTAAACTAGACTTGCCACCTTTTCAAATTTACAAAACGGGACACTATTAAAAAAAAACCAAAAAAAAATCGTTTAGAAATATATTTATATTTTCTTAATGTATTAAGAGTTATTATAACAGAAAATAACAATCCGCAGAACTATAATAAAATTATAACAACACTATAAATTGATTAATATAAGTTTTGTTTTTTAGTTTTAAATTTGTACTTGTTGTCGCTTTTAGCAGCTTTTAATAGCTCTTTATGTGCAGAAATAAAGTCTATAAATTCGGCACATTTTAAACTAAAATTAAAATGTACCAATAATTCAGCCTTAACTAATGGTACGAGCATTCTAGAGCGATTGCCATGCCATTTATTTTTCATGACACTTAAAACGCGCTCTACATAGCAATTAGTTGGGGGTACAATAAAAATATATATCACTATTAAAAATAAATTTGGATTTTCCCCTTTATCAATAATTTTTAACCATTTTTAAATTATTTTATTTACATTAGACATAATGCTATTTCAGATATAATAGCTTCATTTTCAGCAATTGTATGGGGCTTTGTAAAAAAATTAGTTAGTTTAGTATTCACGTTCATTGCATTTGTAATTTGTATATGTTTATTAGAAGTTGCATGCTTCAAAATTCAAGAAAAAATTCAATTTAAAAACAACAGCTAGTTTCGTTTCAGTTTAACATTTCTAATAAAAAAAAAATCAAAATATTGCCAGTGTTGATACTTTAGTAAATTGATTTAGTGTGGATTATAAGAAAAATTAAGAAATGATCTAGTAGTATAGTATAAAAAAAAGGTGCTAAAATTCTTGAACAAATAATTGAAGTTTTGTAGCTAATAATGAAAAAAGTGTTTGTTTTTTTCCAAAACGGGACAAATAGCGTCCCGTCCATTGTATTGCCGGGACACGGGACAGGCAACTCTAAAACTGGTTTGTCCCGACTAAAACGGGACGGGTGGGAAGTCTAGCGTAAACACTTAACTCTACTTAAAATGTTAAGTGGAAAAAACAATTGTTTATATAAAAAAAAAAAAATATTTGTTTACAAACATTTTAAGTTTTTTTTTATTTTGTTTATAAACAATTTTTTTTTTTATTAATTATTCATAATATTACAAATATGTAATAATAAATAAATAATACTGTAGGTATACCTTGTATATAATAAGTATCTTTCAAAAGAATTTTATATAGGTAATATATATAAATAGTTTAATGTATATATATTTTTTTACGTATATATATACCTATATATTTATACAAAATTTAGCTAAATTTTATTATATATAAACACATAATACAAAATATTTGTCTTTTTTACTCTTTTAACAATAGATTTGGAACATACATACTTAATTATTGATTTTTTTATATACATAAAGATATAATGTATTAATAAGTATATAAGGAAATAAAAATGTATATAAAAAAAATAAAATTGATAAGAAAATTAAAAAAAAAAACGAAAAAATACAAACATTTCCAACACAATAAAACAAAATATCGCAAAAAAATAAACAAAATAGCGCGAAAATTAGTTTAAGTTTAAAAATCATAAAAACAACAAAATAAGATTATAGAAATATGTTTATAAATATAATCAAATAAAAAAACGAAATGACATGCTCTAACATGAATATTTTTAGTTTTATTTTTTTTTTTTTATTTATAAGAAAAGAAAAAAAAAAGTAATAAAGTACAATAACCTTTTATTAGCCAAAAAAAAATTTGATATAAATACTTTTATATGTATATAGAAACATATATAGCAAGTATATAAAATAAAATACAAAATGTTTGTATAACTAAATAATTGTGTGATTTTATTTTATTAAAATACCTTTATACACCTACCTATAGATGATAACAATATAATGTATACCTTTTATTAAAATACCACATACCTGAACTATTTATACAAAAAAAATTAAGATTGCCAAACTTTCAACAAAATAACTGTAAATATTGATCCTTTTAATTTTGATAAAAATTTACTAAATCCTCAAAAATTCGTTAATTCTTGTATGTACAAACTAAAAACTTCAAACTCTCTCCATAAATACTTTTTGATAAAATTGATTTCGCGCCTCATTTTTCTTTTTTTAATCAGAATATCTGGCATCCCTGCCAAAAAAAAAAAGATGCATGAAAAAGATAAAATAAAAAATTCTTTTGTAAAAAAAAATAATCTGTTTTTTATTGAACAAATTTAATTCAAAATAAAGTATAAATGGTACTATGTTTTTTTTTCAATATATGTATATATATAGGTACATAATTATTATATAGTAAATGCTAGTCTCCCTGGTCTGCATTTATAACTCGTTCGTAATTCAGTTTTTCATTCGAACGACACTAGTATGCATGCATGCACCATAATACGTTTTTAAATTTAAATTGCTTTCTACTAAACATAGTGGATGACACATTGATTATAATGCCGATCTTTCATTCGAGAAAACTAAGTTCGAATTCCAATTAAATTTATAATTTATGCAAGACAGAGCAACTTCAAGGGAGATGTACTCAATAACTTCTCAAAATTTCATGGTAATCAAAAGAATGCAAAAGGAGCAAACAGAAAGACATACAATCGTTTTTATGGAAACTATAAGCCTTCTTTTCATAATTGATACCCTAATTTAATGGTTGAGATGATCCGGGGTCCGGAAAATTATATTAGTTCCAATAGATTTGGAGATATATCCATATATCGATCACACCACAGGTTATTACGCGATTATGCGTTCAGGCCAACATAATTGTTATATAGTTAGGTTTACAATTCTGATATTTGAACACGGAAAATTGTATTGAAAAATTAATTGAACCGGAAGTTTGGAATAATATTGCAATAAGATTAGCTATTAATGATTTTAGTTTTGAAATAGAAGAGCATGATCTAATTATATTTTGGATGTAAAAGTACGTACCTATACATACATCAATTATAAAATATTAAACTAATATTACTTCAATACCGTTCTTATTATACTTTAATTATTAACAATAATAACTTGGTTGAAATTTAATACAGTACGTATAGCAATCAATTTGTAATAATTAAAGGACTCGGGACTCTGCGTTTGTTGTACCCGCGTAGAACCAAATGACTATATCCCAAAGGTAGATGGTATTGCAGACTTTAAAAAAAAATCCCGATTACAGATCCCCAGATATAACGATTTATATACAAAATGGCGAATTACTTTTAAATGTCCTTTTCGTCCTTAGAATAATATTTGCGAATAAAAATATACAGCTGACAAGTGACAATACCAAAATATCTGTGAGACATAGTCATTTGGTCCCACGCGTATGCAACAAAGGCTTTCGAAGAGCCAATAATTGATTTTTGTACTAAATTTACAAATTTCAATAAATACTATACATATATCATATTATGTTATGTACGTAAAATTCTTCAAGAAAAACTTAATGGGTTAATTATAGATGCATTTACGTTACAAATATTATCTATTTAAGTATATACATATACATACATCCATATTGTGTGATTCTTTCATACAACATTATGAATGAGATGAAAAAAAATTACAAAAGAATATTAATCTTTTAAACTTTTTTTTTACAAATTTTTTTTTTTTTTTTGAATACATTGTATTTGTATCCAACAGAGGATTATAATACATAATAGGAAAATATATACATACATATGTACATATATATGACGCGCAATGTAATAATAAATAATATTGTTCATGCGTTTGTGAATTAAGATAAATTAGCAGGTTGTAAGTAAATGTACATATATATTTACGTTTGTGTTATGCTACTAATGTATACTAATGAGTAATGACTTGTTACATTATTACATACCTATATTTTTGTATATATAAATATTATATATAGGTATATAAGAATTTTAATCTTTGAAATAGATATACAAAAGATGCGTGCTTTTTAGGATACATTAAGTAGGTACATATAGGTACATATGTATATTAAAAATATTTTCTCATTGTATCTTTTATCAAATGTGCAATATATATATACATATATACAAACATTCATATGTAATATTATGTGATATTTGATAAATGACTTTACTTATAACATATAATATTATATACCTATGTACCTATGTACCTATTCAAGTAAATAAGTATATGTATATAAGAATAAGAATTAGTGTAAAAAGTAGTAAAATTTTGAATATAATATTCTTTATATATAGCTGGTAATAAGGAATTCGGAGCACGGGAATGGAATTGAAGTTTAGGATGGAGCATTCCTTTTAACTTTTACTTTTTATTAAAATGTTTTTTAATCTCTCAAAAAAGGATTCTCTCATTGTTTCTCTTCATTAGTTATACATTAGTGATTTGATTAGGTTAGGTAGGTACATTTTTTACATATTAAATATGTTTTTTGTTATATACAGAAATTAAATGAAAATTAAAAGGAATTTGAGTATAATATAGTTAGGTATATGTATGTAATCTACTCATTGTATATTAATACCTATTTATTTTATTATTATTTTATTATTCCTACTTCCTCTCTAACCTTTTCAAAATATTGGGACGCCGCTTCATTTTTTTTTTTTTATTAAAATTTTAACATGATTGATAATAATTGGTATTGATTGATATTACACTATTGATAACTGATCAAGATTAGAGAGTTTATAATAATTTAATTTTAAATGTTATTAGGTAGGTATGTATATAACAGTTATAACAGATAAGAAAAGTTACTGATATAAAATAAATTATTGATATAAATTCGAAAATTTATTTGACAGGTAGGTATATATATATGTATATATATATGTATGTTATGTATGTACCTACCTTTTTAAAGATTTTGATTGATTTATGAATCAATTCTGTTTGTTCTTACAATTTATAAGCATTTATACAGATTACAGATCAAATAAACATCAATACTGTATCCATAAACATATGTATGTATGTATGTTTAATGTTTCTACACGTGTTTATTAAAACTTTAGTTTTCTACTATTTAGTTTTTCTAATATTAGTTTTTAAAACCAACTGTAGGTAAATTCTTAAGAATTATGCACCTACATACTTAACTACATAAAAAACATAGGTAGTTATTAGGTACATAGTACATACATATTAAATTTTGTAATTTTTCATATAATAAATACATTAAGTTATATGGTTATAGATACATATATTATGTATTAAGTCCGAATAAACCAGTTTTTTTTTTTTTTTACATTTTGTCTATGAACAATTCAAACTTACCTATGTACAAACATACAAACATTACATTCCTACAATTATTCATTTTTGTATACAAACATTTTTACAATACTAAATGGTTGAATACCTTTTCAAGCATTTTTTTTTCTATATACATACATACCTATTTACTTACCTTTAAGTTTTTATATATAATATATACAAAAATGTACAATAATTAATCTATACTATATTCTATATATTTATTATTATATATAAAACTTTATATACATAAGTATATACATAAATTGTACCTAAAAAAAAATTAAATATAAAAAATAAATGCGTTGAAAGATTAGAAAATTTACTATATAGTATATATATTGTATATATATTATTATGTATTAATAAATCTATATAAAAATTGAGAACGCTGACAAAATTTTTAATTTTTTTTTTACTCTTTACAATTTCAATATCTCTTAAAAAAATTAAGACTCTCTCTCTCTCTTTTAAAATTGAATTTGCCTGCTGAATAAATGTATACATATTTTTTTCAATAACTGTTATACAAAAATTGTGAAATAAATAATAAAAAAAAAATTTATATGTTTGGCTTGAATTGCGTTTTCCAACTAAAAAAAAAACAAGAACAAAAAACTCTTTTAAAAATCATAATAGACGCTTCGGCTTTTTTTTTTTATGAATGTAAATTAAAATGTTATGAATGTAGAATTGTTAATATCGTATTATCGTAATTCGTATTTGTAAAAGCTTTATACTATTTTTTTTCTTTCATTTTTATTTTGTATTTGTTTAAAAGTTTTTTAATTTGTGCATGTGTTGTATAAAACTAAAAATTATACACAAACACATGTGTAAATACTAAAAAAAATTTACATTTCATTTTTTAAGTACTAAAAAAAATATTTAGTTGTCAAATTTTTTTTTTTTTTGCTGGAAATCTCTAGAAAAATAAATAAAATCAATAGATTTTTGTAATTTATTAAAATTTATATAAAATACGATATTAATTTAAATAAAATGTAAGTTGAAATTTGATTCTTTTGAAATATTTAAATATGTGATTAAATTTAGTTTAATATAAATAAAAAAAAGTGAGAAGAGTATAAATTAAATAATTGGAAGATTGAATAAAAGTAGAATAATGACAACAAAAACAACATATAACTAAATTTAGAACTCAGTTTAGCACTCAACAAACAGCATGTATTTTATATTTTGAGAGGAAAAATTACGATAAAATTGTTTTGTTTTAATTGAAAATGACATTTCATTATTTCAATGTGTTTTGTTGTTGTACTGAAAAAAAAAATAACATAACCTTAAAATTTGTGTGTAAATTATTTGCGAAGCCGAACGTATGTAAATTGTATCATTTAAAATTTAATTCACATTTTGTTGTTTTCAATTTTGATTTTTGGAAATTTATATAAAATAAATTATTTAGCAGTAAATGTTTTGTAAAATTTCTCATTATAAATTTGAAATTAAGTAACATACATATGCATGTATGTATATTTTATGATTCAAAATCAATATGACAGAAATTAAAATTAACATATGTATATTTATTTTATGTAAATACATAGCTTATAATATGCACAATGGATTAATATGTTTTTCGATTTTAGCAAAAGTTAATTTTATGTACATATGTACATACATACATACATACATATCTTGTTAAATGAAATGAAAATATGCTATTTATTTATGAAATGAAGTAAAATATTTTTATATTTTGATTCGTACATTAAAACCTACAATATTCGGAAGATATTTACTATTATAAAACATCATTATGAAATGAATCTTGTTTAATTATGTTTCATACATACATATATACAGTGATGCCATTTTGACAATATTCCGGTTAAATTTGACTGGAAAAAATATTCTTTGACCGGAAAAAAACTCGAAATATTTTGACTGATTTATTTTATATTTAACCGTTTTTGGCATAATTTCGTTTCGAAAAAATTTAAAATATTTTAAAAAATATCAGTTATCAATAGTGTAATATCAATCAATATCAATTATTATTTAAATTGGGTATTGTGAATTTATAAAAAGCAACGCTCTATAAATCAATCTAAACAAAAAAATTAACTATGTACATTTACTTTAAGTCTTTTTTAATTAAGTTTTTATTTTGACTGATTTTTCGACAGCATTTTATACTAAAAACTTTTGACTGGATTTTTTGACTGAATTTTTCAAAATGTTTTCCAGTCAAACTGTCAAATTTGACCATATTGAAAATTTTGAAGTAGTGAACACTAATCTATCTATTCATTTTCTGCATTTTATCCATACCTACTTTTCTTAAAATTTAAATAAAATTTATTATACATATATTAAATTTTAAATAATTTACATAAATCTGCATAATAACACTGTCACAAATCAGCATATTTCATTTGTTATGGCTCATGAGTCAAAGCAACAGTGTTAAATATCGTGTCCCTTTCATTAAACTTAAACCTTTTTTTGGTTCAAATTAGTCAAATTTTTATTATACAATATACATAGTTGTAATTTCATGTAAATTACGAACATAGCACAATCATAGTTATTATTTATCATTTATGAACATCATTGTCAACATTAGTTTTACATCCTGAGTACAATGAGCGCATACAACAACGTTAAAATTCTACTTTAATATTGAAACATATGAAAAACAATACATATGAAAGAAATAACAAGGTTTCAACGCAATATTGACGCAAAATTTAATCAACTTTTAACTTTTGCACGACTTTGACAGCTAATTGTTTATGTTTTGTTAGCCATTTATATTTTTGTTATTACTTTTTAGTTTAAAATTGGAGAATATAAAATTTTCTTTTTACATTAAATATCACTTTAATGCTTTCAACATTTTACATTGTACTTGAAAAATCTTTTTTGAAATTTGGCAACTACAATATTGCGTCATGGCTACGATCTTTGTGGGCAAGGCATTAATAAAAAAGAGTCATTTGAAATGAAATCAACAATTTTACTTTTTTAAAAAAATAAGTATAATAGTCATATAATGTCATATGAACTTTCGATAAATATTCGATATGATTACATATGATACACAAAATCATAACCCTAACTAAATAATAGTCATAACCAATCATACGCATAAAATGTCAATATGGTTAATAAAATAACAGTTTCATTTAAACATACATACATAACCTCTTATAACTTTTGTAATTAGTTTTAAATTTAAGCTATAAAATACAAAAATCAGTTGTACCTGGATATTAATGAGTTATGCTTATGACACATATGCGAATGTTTGTACTCATTTCTAAGTACTATTAATTTTTTTTTACTAACAGTAATTTTCAAAGCTTTTTAAATAAGTTTTTTATTTTTCGATCTTGTTTAAACATGTTTCAAAAAATAAAATTATTTATATAAGGTGTTTTATTTTTCGTTTTTTTTTTTGTATATTATATACCTTAACATCATCATCACCTTTACCCAAGTTAACCATAATGTTTGTATGTTTCGTATATATAATTGTATATCAGAGCTTCTCATTTTTAGTACTGATTTCATTACTCAATAAAAATGCTATATGTATATACATACCTATATGTACATAAATTTGAATTGAAAAAGATCGTATACATTTTTTTATATGACTAAATTTTATATGCTAAAAATATATAAGCTTTTAAAGTAAATAAAATTTTTAAATAACTATCAATTCAAATCATCATATAATTATACGATTTATTAACATACTGCGTATTTTATATGTTACTACTCTATGAAATAATTAACTTATACATATAGATATACATCTTGACAAATATATATTAAACATAATAATAAATATAAGTATGTATGTATATTGTAAATAAATATGAATTTATGATAGAAATGATTATTCATAAATCATAATAAATCAAAAAAAAATGAAAGAATAGAAAAAAAAAACAAGAACAAATTAAAAAAGTTTTTGTTTTAGTTTTCGACTGAAGATTTTTGGTTAAAGTAATTTTAGGAAACTTTATTAAATTTATTTTTATTAATGACAATTTAGGGGCCTCGGTGGTGCAGTGGGTAAGCATTTGGCTTATTAACCGAGGGGGTCCGGGCTCGATTTCCGCTCAGGTCATACAATATTTAATTTAAAAAAAAAAAATTATTGAAAAATAATTTTTCTTTACGAATCCCCATGGTGACCAAATATAATATAAATATACAAATATATAATATAAACAAAATAAATAATATAGTAGTTATAAATAAATAGAAAGTATTTAATGAGGGGTGCACAACGGGCCGCAAGGCCTAGGTGTAAGGGAGACTTGCTTCCCCCCCCTGTCTAAACAACAATGACAATTTATTTATTAGAATTTTTAATTAAGATAAATCATTTTCACATACAAATCATTAGATAAATCATTTTCACATATGAGTGAATGTTTTGCGTGTCTTTTGGTTAATTAATATTAAGTATTACTGCATTTAAATTAAAATTAATCAATTTAATTTTACCTGGCTATACCAGTAAAGCCCCTTAGATATTCTTTTACATTAAAATAAACGAGCTTTAAATAACAAATCGTTTAGTAAATAATATTTAGTAAATTTTACATAATTAAAGGAATTTATTTTATGAACTTTTATAAAATGATTTTATTAATTATTTCAGAACTTTTTTTTTCGACTTTAAACTAACGGGATTTCACCTGAACATAATTGTCAAAAATGTCATTAACAAAACGTGTTCAGCAATGGGCAACATTTTCAAGAACATGGCATGTTATTGATTGTGCATGGCAAAATCCATTTGTAACAGCAAATATTATACAAAAATATTTACGTGGTGCCCATAAACCAATATATCATCCAATGAATGATTGTGGTGATCATGTTGTAGCAATTAATACAAAAGAAATAGCATTACCTGGTGATGAATGGACAAAACGTGTTTATTTTCATCATACTGGTTATCCAGGTGGTGCATCATGGACATTAGCATGGCAATTACATGAAAAAGATTCAACAATGATTATGAAAAAAGCTGTTTATAATGCAATGAAAGGTAATTTACAGAGACGTTATACAATGCAACGTTTACATTTAATTTATAATGATGCAATACCAGATAGTATAAAACAGAATATTACAAATGAAATAAGACAAGAACGTGTTGTACCAGAACGTTTAGATCATATTGATCCAAAACTTATCGAAGACTTTGGTAAATTAATGGATTATCCAAAGGATTATGTATTAAAGTAATTAAAAAATTTATTGATTAGAAATTAAAAAAAAAAATTTTATTAGAAAGAAAAAAAAAAAAATTAAATAAACTCAAATTTTTTTTTGTTAAATTTGTCTTTTTAATTTCCATATTTATTTAATTAAATTACAATTATTTTATTTTACCAAAAGTATTAGAAACTTCACTTAACACTAATATCATAAAGTAACATATATATAGAGTATTCACGTAGAACAAAATTCGTTAGTCATTTCTTTTTAAAAATCCCGTCCCATTTTACTCAATATCCCGTCCCATTTTTACTCAACACTCAAAATTAATTTTAAAACTCAAATATTTTTACATAAAAATTGAGAAGAATTTTTTTTAAGCTCTAGAAAAAAAAAAATTCTTCATAATTTGAGTATTATGATATTATATGAAGAATATGTATATGTATGTACATATTCACATATTTACATTTTTATGGATATTTTTATGAATGTTAAGAAAAATGTATGTGTGTACATATTTTTTTGTAAATGTCACTTTTTTTATGTGATATTTTTCTCTATTTTTTTTTTGATGTATTTTTTATGTATTCTTATTTTGATATTAAGAATTATAATCAATTTAATAAAGGCGCGCATTTTTAAAAGTGTCAAGTGTTTATTTTGTTACAAGTGTTTATTTTGTTATGAACATATTATTAAGTATTAAAATTTGAATTAAAAAAATTGAGGAACAAAATTTACATGTAAGTATTAATTTTTAAATTTTCTATTAGAATAAGTATTATATTTTAGACAAAAGCAATTAAAAAAGAAAAATAACATTCGCTACATGACAAGTTATCACTATTAAAGTAATTACATATTTTTACGAAATTTTTTTTTTTACAAAATTTGAATTTCCAGTTAAAAATTTTTTTTCATATCCCGCAAAATTTCGTGTAATTACGAGGTATAACTTGTCACATCATAGCTTATTGCTTTTACTATAGCTTTTCTCTAAATTTCATTGCATTTTTCTTATAACTTATCATGCAAGATGTTACATTAGAAATAGTAATCATAATAATATGTATGTACCTACATACATGTAAAAAAAAATTTGGATTATGAATTTTAAAAGATAAACTTAATTGCTACATGTATTTAGGAATAAAAAATATTTTACTCATGAAACACCTTGCATTTTTATACGTTCTAATTTTCTTCATCTGAAACAATGCGGTATATTTTTATAAAGCCATGTAAAAATTTTGTCTATTAATCTTCTGAAAAATATTATAATACTTTATGTCTTTTATGTAATAATCTTATGATTATTATGTATTTGATGTATTATTATAAAATAATAAACTTTTTTTTATAAATATACTTAAATTTGATTAAATTCTGAACATCAAATTCGGCCTGATAGATATATTCCGCATTGTCAGAAATATCTATTTTCTCTGCTTATTCCTTTTGTCATTCCTTCATTTTCTTTATGCATGTTTTAAATGAAGAATGTTTAAGGACGTAAAAGCAGATTACCGTAAGAATGGTACCCCTTGCATAGTGTGCAATAGAAGTAGACGTAATTTTGACGGTAGGCTGTATGAATTTCCAAAAGAGAAAAATTTATTCGAAATGTGGGTATCGGCATGTAGTGTAAGTATAGAAAATTTAAAAACAAAAAAATTATTTATTTGCGAAGACCATTTCGAGAAAAAATTTTTAGGGAGAAAACTAAAAAAGGGAGATTTTCCAAGTTTGTGTTTGCCACATAATAATATTGAAATCAATCCTATAACTCCACTATCTAATTTAAACTTTCAGTCAAAAGAGTTTTCAAATTTTAATAAAGAAAATATTTTTTCTAAAACATTTAATAATAACTCAAATATTAAAGTTTATAGTCAAAAAAATCTAGAAAATTTAAAAGTACCCTTAGAAAACATTCGAACGGTGTCTCCAAATGAATTGTCGATTAATTTTTGTAGGCATTGTTTAAAATTCCAAAAAAAAGAAAATTTTTATTTCAAAAAATTTTCCACATGTCATAAAACATTAGGTCATATAAAAAAAAAAAATGTTTATTTAAAAAAAAAAATTATGTCTTTAAAAATTCAGAATAGGAAATTACAATTAAAAATAAAAAAGGAAAAGCAGGATTCTTTATCTAATACAATTGATAGGCAGTCTCATTTAGCAAACGATGCCAAAACTTTTTTAAAAATGAATTTCAAAAATGGAAAGATATGGTCAAAAGATGAAAAAAAGGTAGCTTTAAATATACATTTTAGTTCTCCAAAAGATTATTTATTTTTAAAGAATGCGATAAAGTTAAATTTACCCCATTTTAGTTCCCTTAATAGGTGGATCCCTATTAAATATTTAAATGTAGGTCTTAATGAAAAGAATATTAATGAATTAGGGATTATATTTTCAAATAAAAATTCTCTTGAAAAGGAAGCAGTATTAGTTTTCGATGAAATTAGTATTAGAAGGGATCTTAACTATAATAGTGCATTGGATCAAATTAGTGGTTTTTCGGATTATAGCTTTAAAAGAACGAAAAGCGTTGCAAAATACGTTTGTGTTTTTCTCCTAAGGGGATTAGTACATAATTGGAAGTATGTTCTTAGTTTTTATGCCACAGAGAAGGGCATTAGTGGCGAAGATCTTAAAAACATTTTATATATTAATTTAGGTGCAGCTTTTAATTTAGGTATTAATGTTAGGGCCGTCATATGTGATCAGGGTGCTAATAATAGGAAGTGTTTTAATATGTTAGGCGTTTCAAAAACAAAACCCTTTTTTTATTTTAACTTCAATCAAGTAGAAAAAAAAATTTTTGCTCTTTACGATCCAGTGCATTTAATAAAATCGCTTCGCAACACCCTTCTTAAATATGACCTTAATACAGATGATGGTGAGGTTTCTTTTAAAATTATTCGTTGCCTCTATTTCCATGAACAAAATAATAATAGAAAAATGTGTCCCAAACTTTCAAAAAAACATATCTTTCCTAATTCATTTGAAAAAATGAATGTGCGATTGGCTACTCAAATTTTCAGTAATTCTGTTGCTGCTGCAATTAAAACTCTAGTTTCAACAAAAAAATTTACTGATAGGATTTCTTGTGCTGTATCAACAGCAAAATTTGTTTCAAAAATTAATAACTTATTTGATTGTCTCAATAGTAGGAAGTTATATGAAAAAAATCCATTTCGTGCAGCATTGCAGCAAGATAATCATATATCCAAATATCTTTTAGAAATGAAAAAATATTTTCAATTAATAAGGCCAATCACATCTAAAAAAGTTTATTGTATCGACGGTATGATACAAACTTTAACAGGCATTACGGAACTAACTTCCGAAATATTTTCAACTTATAATAAACACGAATGTTATTATTTACTGTTAGCTCATTTAAATCAGGATGTTTTAGAAAATTTATTTTCTTTGATTCGGTATAGAAATGGATGTAACAATAATCCTTCCGTCCATGAATTTAGTAATATTTTTGCAAAATTAATGTCGGTTAAGTTAATTAATTATAAATTTGAAAGCTCTAACTGTGAAGAAGATGACGCTGAATTTTTAAATATAGACGATTTAAAGGATTATCAATTAGAACAAGATGATTCGGATTCAAATGATCAAATTGATGACGATTTAACTAATTTAGTTAATAATTATTTAGAGGGATTTCAATCTAAAATTTTAGAGGATAATCAAACTGAAGAGTTAAATATTGTTTCAAATAACGCCGAAAGATACATTTGTGGCTACGTTATCTTTAAATTGATAAAAAAAATTTCTTGTGATCAATGTACTTCTTCATTTTTAAAAAATTCTAATGATATATTATTGCTTGATTCGGAGCAATTTATTTATCAAAAAAATTATAAAAATGAATCAGAAATCCTGAACTTGAAAGCTCCAACCGAAAAAATTTTCGAAATTACACAATTTCATATGAGCATATTTGATCACTATTTTTATGAAAATTATCATGAAAAAAATTTAAGGAAAAATATATTTTTATGTTGTTTAGAAGCCACAAAAAAATCTGATAAATATCCTACATGGTTTAGGGAAAATGCTGAATGCTACACGCATAAAATAAAGTTTTTAGAGTTACTAATTAATCTTTTGCTAAAAAAGCAAGCAAAATGGTTAAGGGAAAAGCTTTTAAAAAATGACGAAAAAAAAGCTGAGAGTAATCAAAGTAAAATTAAAATATTAAATGCATAACTTATTTTTAATATATTTCATAATATCCGTCTGTCTGTCTATTTGTCTGTTTATTTCCGTCCGTCTGTCTGCATATGTTTGTACGTCTGTCTGTCTATTTGTCTGTTTATTTCTGTCCGTCTGTCTGCATATGTTTGTACGTCTGTCTGTCTATTTGTCTGTTGTTTAAAAATTTTTTCTCATTATAGATTTAGCAAATAAATTTTTGTATGTAATTTGTAATACTTATTTATTAAAATAATTTTAATTTTTTGAATAATTTACTTGATACCTATATTATTTTCTTTTCATGAACGAGAAAATTGGATGAACACGATTGAAGTACCTAATCATAATATAATTTTGTAAATATGGAATGTAAATAACTAAATTTAAGTTAATGAATATTTTTGTTTGTTTTCGATAATTTTTTTTAGTCAATGAATTGTTTTGTTTTGTTTATACCTATGTATATATTTTATATTATATTTTTTTTTTGCTATAAGGGTTTTTTATGCCGAATGGAATATAAAATATTAAAGCTTTTTTATATATTTTTCAATAATGTAATGCAATACTTATTCCATTTGGCTTTTTCCTTTATTAACTAACTTAAGAATTAATAATAAAACAGAATTATTTAAAAAAATATTGAAATTTTATTAAATTTTATATTTTAACCTTTCATGTCCATTTAAATTTTAAAAAAAAAAATTTGAGTCAATCAAAATAACGAACTAAATTCTTCTTAAACGTAAAATTCTTATATATACTTATTAAAATGATAAGATTATTTATGATTTTACAAGCCATACAACTTTTAATAATAAGCTTGTCTGTCGCACATTCATTCAACATTAATATCAAAAGTTACAAATAATAAATATGAAAATAAATTTTTCTATTTTGATTTACAAGAAGAACGAAAAATACACTTAGCTGTTTTAATTTCATATTTCACACATGCATCAATAAAAGATGTAAAATCTCTATTTAGTTTTTTTAATTTCAAATCAAAGTAACGAAAAAAAAGTAAAAAGACCTTAAATATTTTATATGTGTTAATATACCTATACACTATGCATGCAGTATAGATTTAGCTTTTCATACTTTTATATGGAATAAGAAGAATAATGTATAAAAATAAATATGTATGTATGTATGTATGTATATACCCTTCATATAGTTTTTTAAAGGTATATTAATAAATACTAACAAGAAATTGAGAAGAATTTTTTTTTATTTATGAGTTTAAAAACAAATTATTCTCAATTTTTAAGTAAAAATAGTTGTTATGAGAATAATTTTTGAGTACTGAGTAAAAACGAAAAATATTTTTTAAAAAAATTGGTAAAAAAATTTTACTCTACGTGAATACTCTATATTATATGTTACTTTATGCTAATATGCTATTAACAAGGCGCAAACTTTTTTTATAGGTAGGTACATAGCTAATTTTATTGGTTTCAGCTAACCAGAGGCATGAGAAAATTATTCATGCAGGGTAAAGTCGCCATTGGTCGGACGAATTGTTGGCGATTTTCTGTAAAATTATTATAAAACTATTAATAATCCTGAAATTGTTTTGTAAATTTTAATATTTTATAAAATATTTAAATCTTATATTTTATATTCTTTTTAACAGAAAAATTTAATAGTTTTTCTTAAGATCTTAAATGGAATAATTCGATTATTGCTAGTACTCGGACAAACTCATACCAACAGCCGGACATTGGTTAAAAGACACTTTTTAATTTCTTATGCAGATAAGATAAGCAATGTTTTTTCAAAAAAAATTAAATAATAATGTGATAAAATAAAAATAATTTAATAAAATATAAAAAAAAATTACTTTTTCTAGTTTTCAGGTTTTACATCGTGTATATTTTGTTACCCTCTAGTTGCTACAACTTTAACAATTTTGGAACATAATGATAGAATGTTTTATCTGCATTAAAAATGCCTTTTGGATCCAACAGAACATCTTCATAATTGTGAAGGTTTATTTTGAGATCAAAAAATAATTTTCTAATGTTTCTTTTGTTACTTTCGCTCTCCCTTTTATTAAATTTTCTGGATTTCTTAATTCCAGTTCTGGATGTCTCTTCATGAAACTATGGTTTCCCTTTTTTCCAGGTCGTCCATTTGTGAACGGTGTTTTTCTTTTATCGTTTTGTACGATTTTTTAAACAGTGTTAAGTAGATCGTTTATCTTTATTGAAAAACCTCACTTAGTTATATTTTGGATCCATTGAACTATTTCTTTATCTTTTCCATTAGTTAAAAACTTTTTTACGTCGAATACTTAGTTTTGATCGTTTTCAAGCTAGTTTGTCATGGATTGTGGACTTGGGAATACCATATTTGATGGCAGCACTACTGACATCGTATTTTTAATATTTAATTTTCAATTTAAAAATTGAACTTTTTGAATTTACTTAGTTTTGATCGTTTTCAAGCTAGTTTGTCATCGATTGTGGACTTGGGTGGGAATACCATATTTGATGGCAGCACTATCTGCCATATATGAATTGAATTAATTAATTTGAATTAATAAAAGTTGAATCTATATGCTCGTAAATAATTGTATATTTTTTAATTAAAAACCAATTGTTCAGACATTTGAAAAAGATGTCCGACTTTTGGATGTGTTTGGACATTGGCAACTCCATCCATAATTTTAAAACTAAATTTAAGTGATAAAAAAAAATTAATATGTGATTAAATTTTAAAATTCTTTTTAAACAAAAAATTAATACTTTATTTAAGCAACTCTTTAATACGATTTAATTTATTTTCTAATTCTTTATTTTTCCTTTTAAGATTGTCATTTTCTATTATCAATTTTAGATAATTTTTTTTGAATGCTTCGTCTGCTACACTACTTTGGATTTGTGTGTGATTGTTTGTATCATTTTTCAGATCATTTTCATTTGCGAATGTATATAAAAATTGTTTTGTACCTGTAAATTGTAATTAATCATTTTTAGTATTTAATTTATTTTAATATTTTCACAAAGTACCTATAGTTTGAGGAACAGTTGGAGTGGGACTTAAAATTGGAGGGGGACCTAAAACTTCTTCTTCTTTAACAATTTCCATACCTGAAATAATTATTTTAAAAATTGTTAGGTACTTGTTGTAATTCTTTTATAACAATTTAAAATATTCACCCCTATTCTAAATTCCCTCGTTGACTAAATAATATGAAATGAAGTATGTGGTATACGGTACGAATGAATAATTCTTTCGTAGATTTTTAACAGTTTTCGTAATGTTAAGTTGGAATTGAGAATTGCTTTTTTGTTAAATCGGAATTGAGATCTCCGACTTAGTTGTACGAGGGAATTTAGAATAGGGGTGATTATAATTTTACTAATCTTACTTTGCAAGCATTCAGTATTAATATTTTCGTTAACTATTTTTATTTCTTCATTTATTATATCTTTTGATAATGATCCTGCTGGGATATCAATTTTATCTGGAGTTTCTATTTTTATATCATCGATAACAGCTGCTGTTGTCATTATGTTATCTGGGGTATTTTGATTATTTGGCATATTTTCATGAACAATTTTTTTTACATGTATTTCATATGATACTTTTTTATTTGTAGTTTTTATTTCATTAGTTGATATTAGATGTTTTGGTACTCCAATATATACTATATTTGAATTTCTTGAAGATTTTTGATTATCAACAGGAACATCTAATATAGTAGGAAGAACACCTAATTTTAACTTTTTTCCCAAATGTTTTTTTTCAAAATGATTTTCACACAGTATTAACTCTTTCTTTTTTATATTTTCAATTTTTAAATTACAAATTGATAGCCAAGCTTTAAATAAATCGTTATTTCTGTTAGGATCAGGAAAACTATAAAATCTTCCGTCATAATTTCGTCTTGTTCTATTACATAATACGCACGGATTACCTCTTTTACGCCTATCTTTTACGATATTGTTTTTGAGCATTCTTAATTCTAATATTTAATGAATAAAAATGAAAAAAAAAATAATACCATTAATTACAAAAATATATTTTTACTAGTATATGTACCTAGTTTGAGTAAATATTTTACTTACAAAGGTACATGTTAATTCTGGTAAATACATATATATATATATATACACTTAAATTTAAAATAATTGAAAATATTATCAATTTTTATTATAACTATACACTATATAAACTTTTCAAATTAATTTATTTAAAAAAAAAAAATATTGAACACCTCTACTTGATGGTTTTAAGTAAAAGCATAGACTAAAATATAACATAAAACAAAATTTCCAATATTGCTACACAAAATAACCCAAAACTGTATGAGAGACCCAAAAGCTGTTTTTTTTTTCTTTAATAAAACAAGTTTTTATTAATGTGTGTATTATAATGATGAGAGTATGTTTGAAACAGTATTAGTATTTAGTATAAATCCAAATTCCCATTTCATTTCCAAGTTTTTTTATTCTCTGAGAATGTGAATACTCATATTATATGGGGCAACTATGGATTTCTTAATTGTGTGCACAATATATGTATGCATATACACATGTATAAATAATATATATGATTATAGAGATCTCAATGTAGTATAAAATAAAGTAACTTATTTATTAATTTGTTTATTTTTAATATATGTATGTAGGTTTGCAATTGAAAAATGAGTTATCAGCAGAATTATATATATTATTATATTACTTATAATTCCTTTATTTGTATATGCCTTTTAATATTAGAAAAGCCATCATGAATTTGATATAAATATTTTGATTTATAATAATTTTTGTGCAGCTTCAGCTAAATGTGAAAAAACACTTTTTAATTTGGAGGTAAATTTTTGATTTTAACTATCTCCCTACGGGTTGAATTGAACGGGTATGTTCTGCTTCTTTTTTAAGCTGAATTTTATTTTGATATATAATATACCTATATAACTTGTTATATATATTGTTTAAATATCAATTATACATACAATTCAATATTATATTATTCGTAGCTACATGTTTTATATTTTTTCATCTTGAATATTTTTTTCAATGCATGTACAATATACCTACATACATTACAAACTTATATTATAACCCTATATGGACATGTTTACTTTATCTATCTTTTTGGTAAAATATATTATATGATGAGAATTCAGTATTCCGACATATTTAATGTATACTATACCTACATAAAATCTATTTACGTATTAATTGAAATCTGTAGAAAAATTCTACGAATAGAAAATATAAAATTGGTCCTATAGACCTAATATATATACTTTACTAATCGCACGAAATTACCCAATGGTGTTGTACTTCAAAATGGAAAAAATATTACTGAAGTTTTTTTTTCTACGTGATTTATCGATATTATCGTGTAATTGTAAAGAAAAATTATAGTTAACAAAATAAAGTAAATAAAAAGGAAATCAGATTTTTATCACCCCGATTTTTGAAGGATCATCACTTCATACGAAGCGATCTTAGCGCGTCTCCTCTAAAAAAACTATCACGTGTGGCTATACTTTAAGCCAGCTTATGTAAGTATATATAAACATGTATATTAAAAATATACTAATCTTTTTACCAAAGAAGTGCTATTATATTTTAATTAATTCCCAGTTTTTTATTTTTGTTTGTTAAAGAAAAAACTAGACATGATAGCCTTTCGTAGGCAAATTTAGAAGTGATACCAAATTCCTATCACTTCTTTGCCTTCAAGAATTGCCAAACGTGATGATTTTCCCAACTGACATTATGTCAAATTGACAGCATGGCGTCAGTATCATTTTTGAGCCATCAAGAGTAGCCAATCATCACTTTTATGATATTCATTGTATGCTACGCCTTCAAGAATCAAGGTTTATACTAATAATGCATACATAATATTATTTTACTTAATTAAATAAAAATTAAAAAATATTTTAAAATGTAACATGTACTTTTATTTAGACAATTTACTTTGTAATTTTCTTAATTCATCCTCTAAAAATTTGGATTTTTTTATTAAAAATTCATTTTCTTTTTTTAATAATTTTTTTAATTCATTATCCAATTCTTTGCTTTTCTTTATTAAATTTTTATTTTCTTCTATCAAAATTTGTTGTTCATAGAAAACTTCATCCATCTTTTCTGTTTGTGTGTACTGGTTCATTTCACATTTCATATTTTGGTTATTTTCGAAAGTATTCGTGTATAGTGGCTGATTCGTACCTGTTTAAAAGTATAAAAAGTTTTATAAATTATTCTTAAATTTAGTTAACTTGTTTAATTTAAACGGACCTTTAGGAATAGGATTAACGGTAGAAGTACTTAAAACTTCTTCTTCTATAGAAAATTTCATATCTGAAATTAATATATTTTTATTTTCAATAACATTCATGTTTTTATTAAAATTGTAATTATATATATATGTGGGATTGATATTATTTTAAATTTAATATAAAATCTCTTACCAATATCCAGTGGCAGCATAAATTTTATTGTCTCAGCAATGTTTTGTTTACTCTGCATAGCAGCACCTAAAAAGAATATCATTTAAAAAAAAGGAAAAGTATAATAAATTTTAAAGCAAGAAGTTTAACTTGTATTTTTAACTTTATTTTAAAAAATTGAAACTTGAATTTGAAAAACTTATTTTGTGAAATTAACTTAAATTTTTAACGCTATTAAAACATAAACATTTTTGAAAAACTTATTTTGTGATAACTTAAATTTTTTTTAAAAAACCAAATGAAATAAATAAATGAACTATTTTTATAAGAAAAAGAAAGTGTTTTAACTTAATTACTTTTTATCCAATCCTACATATACATATATATATATTTTACCTATATCATTTTCTGTACATTCATCAGTTTTAATATTTTCATTAAGAATTCTTATATCATTATTTAATATATTTTTTGATGTTGAAGCTGGATAAATAAAATTATCTGAGTATTCATTTTGAATATCTTCTTCTTTTATTGTTAATTCCACATTGGATGTTGATGATGATTTAGGCTGTGGTTCAGTATGTTCTGTTATTGTGTATGAAACTACAATTTCATTTTCTGGTTCCACTGATATTATATTTTTTGAATATGAAGCTTCAGATTCTGTATTTATTGGAACTGAATCCTCTTTGAATTTCTTTTTTCCTAAGATTCCATTTGTAAAATGAATTTCACAGATTCGATCTGTCCATGAAATTTTTTTATTAATTAAATCTGTTCTATTTATATTTTGTAACCATTGTTTCCTTCTGTAAATGAAAATGCTTGAAATTATACGAAATTCTATTTAAAAAAAAAAATTATAATATAAATCGTAATTACTCTTCTTTATCTTTAGGTAATGTTAAAAATCTTCTTCTAATAAAATTTTTTTCTTTTTTACAATTGCATGCTAAACACTTAAAAATATGTTTATCATCCATTAAAAAATAAATATACCTATACTATATATATATATACTATAAATATATGTATACCAATATGTTTTTAAAAATTAAAGAATATTATTTTTCCGTAAATTAAATTTAAAAATGAATGTTTTTACCGTAACAATCTGACTGCAAATAAACATTCGAAAAGAATAAAAACATTGAACAGTAGTAGTCTAATAAAAAGTAAAGTAGGGCAGTATACATACACTATATCAATATGACCACTACCACTATGAATCAAAATTATTATGAGAAAAAAATACAAACACACACTATTTTCTACCTAGTATTTTTACAAAGGTTTTTTTAAAGGCGCCCTCCATTCATACATAAACATGGATTTTGTTCAATTTTTTTTACATAGTTTTTTAAAGGCGCCCTGGTTTGAAAATTTTTTCATTTTATAAGAAGGTGTTGAAAAGTGATAATGTACATTTATTTATCTTATATTTAATAGAGTGAAAAAATTTTTTTAGGAATTTTTTTTTAAGTAAAAAATAAGTGTAAAGTATGGGTAAACATTATTTAAAATCAAAGATATTTATTACAATATATAGTTCTACTCCTTATAATATTATAAAAAATTAATACTTTATTTAAGCAACTCTTTAATACGATTTAATTTATTTTCTAATTCTTTATTTTTCCTTTTTAGATTGTCATTTTCTATTATCAATTTTAGATAATTTTTTTTGAAAGCTTCATCTGCTACACTACTTTGGATTTGTGTGGGATTGTTTGTATCATTTTTCAGATCAATTTCATTTGCAAATGTATACAAAAACTGTTTTGTACCTGTAATTAATCATTTTTAGTATTTAAGTAATTTATTTAAAAATTTTCACAAAGTACCTATAGTTTGAGGAACAGTTAGAGCGGGACTTAAAATTGGAGGGGGACCTAAAATTTCTTCTTCTTTAACTATTTCCATACCTGAAATAATTATATTAAAAATTGTTAGGTAGGTACCTGTTGTGATTCTTTTATAACAATTTAAAATATTCACCCCTATTCTAAATTCCCTCGTTGACTAAATAATATGAAATGAAGTATGTGGTATACGGTACGAATGAATATTTCTTTCGTAGATTTTTAACAGTTTTCGTAATGTTAAGTTGGAACTGAGAATTGCTTTTTTGTTAAATCGGAATTGAGATCTCCGACTTAGCTGTACGAGGGAATTTAGAATAGGGGTGATTATTATTTTACTAATCTTACTTTGCAAGCATTCACTATTAATATTTTCGTTAACTATTTTTATTTCTTCATTTATTATATCTTTTGATAATGATTCTGCTGGGATATCAATTTTATCTGGAGTTTCTATTTTTATATCGTCGATAACAGCTGTTGTCATTATGTTATCTGGGGTATTTTGATTATTTGGCATATTTTCATGAACAATTTTTTTTACATGTATTTCATATGATACTTTTTTATTTGTAGTTTTTATTTCATTAGTTGATATTAGATGTTTTGGTACTCCAATATATACTATATTTGAATTTCTTGAAGATTTTTGATTATCAACCGGAACATCTAATATAGTAGGAAGAACACCTAATTTTAACTTTCTTCCCAAATGTTTTTTTTCAAAATGGTTTTCACACAATATTAACTCTTTCTTTTTTATATTTTCAATTTTTAAATTACAAATTGATAGCCAAGCTTTAAATAAATCGTTATATCTATTAGGATCAGGAAAACTATAAAATCTTCCGTCATAATTTCGTCTTGTTCTGTTACATAATACGCACGGATTACCTCCTTTACGCCTATCTTTTACGATATTGTTTTTGAGCATTCTTAATTCTAATATTTAATGAATGAAAATTAAAAAAAAAATAATACCATTAAATACAAATATATATTTTTACTAGTATATGTACCTAGTTTGAGTAAATATTTTACTTACAAAGGTACATGTTAATTCTGGTAAATACATATATATATATATATACACTTAAATTTAAAATAATTGAAAATATTATCAATTTTTATTATAACTATACACTATATAAACTTTTCAAATTAATTTATTTAAAAAAAAAAAAATATTGAACACCTCTACTTGATGGTTTTAAGTAAAAGCATAGACTAAAATATAACATAAAACAAAATTTTCAATATTGCTACACAAAATAACCCAAAACTGTATGAGAGACCCAAAAGCTGTTTTTTTTTGTTTAATAAAACAAGTTTTTATTAATGTGTGTATTATAATGATGAGAGTATGTTTGAAACAGTATTAGTATTTAGTATAAATCCAAATTCCCATTTCCCAAGTTTTTTTATTCTCTGAGATTGGGAATACTCATATAATATGGGGCAACTATGGATTTCTTCATTTTTGTGAACAATGTATGTATGGATATACACATGTATAAATAATATATACGATATAATAATATAGAGATGTCAATGTAGTATAATATAAAGTAACTTATTTATTAATTTGTTTATTTTTAATATACATATGTATGTATGTAGGTTTGCAATTAAAAAATGGGTTATCAGCAGAATTGTATATATTATTAGATTACTTTAAAGCCATCATGAATTTGATATAAATATTTTGGTTTATAATAATTAATAACTTTTGTGCAGCTTCAGTTAAATGTAAAAAAAACACTTTTTAATTTGGATGTACGCACGCACATATAAAATTTTTGATTTTAACTATCTACCTACGGGTTGAATTGAACGAGTATGTTCTGCTTCTTTTTTAAGCTGAATTTTATGTTGGTATATAATATATACCTAACTTGTTATAGATATGGTTTAAATATCAATTATACATACAATTCATATGGTTTAAATATGGTATTCGTAGCTACATATTTTATATTTTTTCATCTTGAATATTTTTTTCAATGCATGTACAATATACATACAATACAAACTTATTTTATAACTCTATATGGACATGTTTACTTTGTCAATCTTTTTGGTAAAATATAATTTATGATGAGAATTCAGTATTCCGACATATTCAATGTATACTGTCACACCTATTCTAAATTCCCTCGAAGAGTTTCTACGAAAAATTGGCTACGCTACGAAAAAAAAGTTTTAGTGAATCTAAATTCCCTCGTAGAAAATTAAATTTGGAATGGCAACTTTGACGTTTCAATTCATTTTTTTAAGTAAAAATGATAATTATTGTTTTAAATTTGAGAAAAAAAGTATTTTAAGATTAATTATAAATAAAAAATAGTAAGATATTTCAAATCATTTCTTCAATATTTTGATTATGTCTAGTTCTTTCGTTATTTTAAAATATTAAAAATTTTAATATAAGAAGTACGAATATGCTACGAATGAGTATATTTATTTAACGTTAAGTCGAAATTATGAATCACTTTTTTGTAGATTATCTCTGGCTTAGCCGTACGAGGTAATTTAGAATATGGGTGAAAGTAAATAAAAAGGAAATCAGATTTTTATCACGCCGATTCTTGAAGGCTCATCACTTCATTCGAAGCGCTTCTCAGCGCGTCTCCTCTAAAAAAAATTATCACGTCCGGCTATACTTGAAGACTTTTTTTTTTTTGAGGTGGTGTCATTTTTGTAAAGTAGGTACCTATAGACATTACAATTTTTTTGTACTTTTGAGTTTTTGTTGTTGTCAAAATTTATAAACATAAATATGAATGAGTTTTTTTTTATTTGTATGATTCTTTTGAATATGAAAAAAAATTAATACAGAAATTTAGAAGGAAGTATAAGAAATATCAACATATTTGTTTTAATCTGCATTTAACATTACAAGTAACTGAAAATCAAATTTATAAGTTTCTTTATTTTTTTTTTTGTAAAACATACAAAAGTTTTCAGGTATCTAAACTAAAATCTTTTTATTTTAGTATATACAAACATGCATATTAAAAATATACTAATCTTTTTGCCAAAAAAGTGCTATTATATTTAAATTAATTCCCAGATTTTTATTTTTGTTTGTTAGCATATAAAATTTTAAAGAAAAAACTAGACATGGTACGCTTTCGTAGGTAAATTTAGAAGTGATACAAAATTTCTATCACTTCTACGTCTTCAAGAAATGCCAAACGTGCTGATTTTCCCAACTGACATTATGTCAAATTGACAACATGGCGTTAATATCATTTTGAGCCTTCAAGAATAACCAATCATCACTTTTGTGATATTCATTGTATGCTTCGCTTTCAAGAATCAAGGTTTTTTACAATTACATTATAATTACATAATATTATTTTACTTAATTAAATTAAAATTAAAAAATATTTTAAAATGTAACATGTACTTTTATTTAGACAATTTACTTTGTAATTTTCTTAATTCATCCTCTAAAAATTTGGATTTTTTTATTAAAAATTCTTTTTCTTTTTTTAATAATTTTTTTAATTCATTATCCAATTCTTTGCTTTTCTTTATTAAATTTTCATTTTCTTCTGTCAAAATTTGTTGTTCATAGAAAACTTCATCCATCTTTTCTGTTTGTGTGTACTGGTTCATTTCACATTTCATATTTTGGTTATTTTCGAAAGTACTCGTATATACTGGCTGATTTGAACCTGTTTAAAAGTATAAAAAGTTTTATAAATTATTCTTAAATTTAGTTAATTTGTTTAATTTAAACGGACCTTTAGGAGTAGGATTAACGGTAGAAGTACTTAAAACTTCTTCTTCTATAGAAAATTTCATATCTGAAATTAATATATTTTTATTTTCAATAATATTCATGTTTTTATTAAAATTGTAATTATATATATATGTAGGATTGATATTATTTTAATAATATAAAATCTGTTACCAATATCCAGTGGCAGCATAAATTTTATTGTCCCTAAAAAGAATATCATTTAAAAAAAAGGAAAAGTATAATAAATTTTAAAGCAAGAAGTTTAATTTGTATTTTTAACTTTATTTTAAAAAATTGAAACTTGATTTTGAAAAACTTATTTTGTGAAATTAACTTAAATTTTTAACGTTATTAAAACATAAACATTTTTGAAAAACTTATTTTGTGATAACTTACATTTTTTTTAAAAAACCAAATGAAATAAATAAATGAACTATTTTTAATTTTTATAAGAAAAAGAAAGTGTTTTAACTTAATTACTTTTTATCCAATCCTACATATATATATATATATATATATTACCTATATCATTTTCTGTACATTCATCAGTTTTAATACTTTCATTAAGAATTCTTATATGATTATTTAATATATTTTTTGATGTTGAAGCTGGATAAATAAAATTATCTGAGTATTCATTTTGAATATCTTCTTCTTTTATTGTTAATTCCATATTGGATGTTGATGATGATTTAGATTGTGGTTCAGTATGTTCTGTTATTGTATATGAAACTACAATTTCATTTTCTGGTTCCACTGATATTATATTTTTTGAAAATGAAGCTTCAGATTCTGTATTTATTGGAACTGAATCCTCTTTTAATTTCTTTTTTCCTAAAACTCCATTTGTAAAATGAATTTCACAGATCCGATCTGTCCATGAAATTTTTTTATTAATTAAATCAGTTCTATTTATATTTTGTAACCATTGTTTCCTTCTGTAAATAAAAATGCTTAAAATTATACGAAATTCTATTTAAAAAAAAAATGATAATATAAATGGCAATCACTCTTCTTTATCTTTAGGTAATGTTACAAATCTTCTTCTAATAAAATTTTTTTCTTTTTTACAATTGCATGCTAAACACTTAAAAATATGTTTATCATCCATTAAAAAATAAATATATACTATAAATATATGTATACCAATATGTTTTTAAAAATTAAAGAATATTATTTTTCCGTAAATTAAATTTAAAAATGAATGTTTTTACCGTAACAATCTGACTGCAAATAAACATTCGAAAAGAATAAATACATTGAACAGTAGTAGTCTAATAAAAAGTAAAGTAGGGCAGGTATACATACACTATATCAATATGACTACCACATGGAATAAAAATTATTATGAGAAAAAAATACAAACACACACTATTTTTTACCTAGTATTTTTACAAAGCTTTTTTAAAGGCGCCCTCCATTCATACATAAACATGTATTTTGTTCAATTTTTTTTACATAGTTTTTTAAAGGCGCCCTGGTTTGAAAATTTTTTCATTTTATAAGAAGGTGTTGAAAAGTGATGATGTACATTTATCTTATATTAAATAGAGTGATAAAGTTTTTTTGGAATTTTTTTTTAAGTAAAAAAAAAATGTAAAGTACGGGTAAACATTATTTAAAATCAAAGATATTTATTACAATAAGTAGTTCGACTCCTTATCACGTGACCTAAAAATTTTTGCTATGCAACTACTACACGCTCATATTTACTAAAAAAAAAATTAAAAATTAGATAATAATAAGATTTTTTAATGTACATCACTTTTCAACATCTTATTATAAAATGAAAAAAATTTCAAATCGGGGAGCTTTTAAAAGACTATGTAAAAAAAAAGGTAATTTTACTTGCACAAAATACATGTTTTTGTATGAACGGAGGGCGCCTTTTAAAAAGCATTGTAAAAATATTAGGTAAAAAAACGTTTGAGTATTTTTTTTTCATTGTAATTTCTCTATTCATTGGGGTAATCATATAGTGTGTAACTATTACCTGTTCAAAGAAATGTCCATTAATGTGTATAAAATTAGAGTCGAACTTCTTATTGTATTGGAAATTGTAATAACACTCTTTGATTTAAATAGATATTCTTTGATATCCAAATACAAATACATACAGTATCTTTGAAACTTTTTTCTCTCATCTTTTAGCTCTTATATCATACATACATTAATGCACTTACAATAAAAAAATTTAGCTCATCCTCGGTTTAAATAATTTTTCTCAAAGAATGAATGTGTGTAATGTGTTATATTTTACGTACCTTCTCCACTCACCTGTAGCCAAGAGACCTCACTAATACATAACGGAATGAGTAATACGGGACAATACAAATAGGTACAATAATTTCATTTATAATATAAATTAGAGAAACGTACCTATATTTTCCCCTTTAATTCTTTGAAATATTAAAAATCATATTAGTATTTGTACACGTCACACAATGAATATGAATTTCAATTCTCATTTTATCACACACACATTTGCAAGTCTAAATGTCAAAATTGTAATTGAGTTTAATACTAGAGATATAAAATGAGTTCAATAATTTAAATTGAGTGTAATTTAGGAACAATAAACAATAATTTATCATATTATATAAGACGATTAAGTGTCAAGCTTGAAGTGTCAAGTCAACTAAATTTGGTTGATTTTATCTTTTCCTAAATCAACTAAAAAATGTCGTAGTGTCGCTTAAGTTAATTAACTTAGTTTCAATTAATTGATTAAAATTGTTTTAACTACGATTTCAGAATTATTTTATTTATCTTGGTTCTAAGTTTTCCATTTTCAGAAATTTTTATTTACCATATTGCACGTGTCAAATGTATGAAAAATATCATATCTATTGTGAATTTAATCAAATGTCATGTGATCATTTTGTATTGTGATTGTTCAAATATGTAATATTTATCTGTTTTATTTAATCAACAACTTACAAACAAATAGTAAGCAAAATATTATTGAATTAAATTTAAATTGTAAATGCAAATGTGTTCAAATTAAACCCAAAGGAAATAAAATAATTTTTTTTTCTTTTAAATTTCAAAAACTTTAAATTACCACAATTCACAATAGTAAATTTGTAAAATAAAATTGATCAGTAGTTCTTCACGACATAGTTTTTGATAAATTTTATCAGTTATCACATTTGTGATAGTTGACACTCGCGATAGGCTTGATTATATAAAAAATTATACTATTGAAAAGTATACTATTAATTAAAAGTAATATATTTATAATTTTTTTAATTTAAATTAATTTTATTTTTCATTTTTAAGTTTTTTTATTTCATCTTCTAATTTTTTGTTTTTTCTTCTCAATTTTTTCATTTGTTTTAAAAATTTTGGAAATTCTTCTTGAAAAATTTTGTCCATACTTTGAGTTTGTGTGCGTTTGTTTTTTTTATTTTTCATATCAATCGCACCCAGGAAATTTATAGTTGAATCAGCTAATTCTTCTTCGCCAATCATATCTGAAATTTATTTTTGTAATAATAAGTTCGTAATTACAATTTTATTGTAATTATTTTATACCTGAACTATTCTCTTCTATTTTAATAGTTTCTACTATTCCATTATCGGGTATAATATATTCGGAAAATGTATCTTCACATTCTATTTTAATTGGAACAGCATTTTTAAATAATTTTTTTTTTGTTTCCCCCATCATATTGCATGGGAAATGCTTTTCACAGACACGCCAATCTCCTGAAATTTTTTTGTAAATTAAATCAGGTCTATTTAACACAGTACACCATATTTCTTTTCTACAATTTATTAAAAGAAAAAACACATACATTTAAATTTAATTAACACAAATTAAAAAATTAGATTTTAACATTTACCTTTTTTTGTCCTTAGGGAATTGATAAAAAGTCCGTTTTTTCGAATTATCATTATTTCTAAAATTACAACCCAAACATTTAAAAACATGTTTACCACCCATTATGAAATGAAATTAAAGCAATTTATATATATATATGTACATATATATTTGTTTTAAATATTCTACTTTAAAATATATATTTAAAGTTTTACGAACAATATTCTTTGCGACAGTGTATTGTGTACTAAATTTAAAAAATTATCAGACCGCATTTTATATAATTATTTGAATATCTTTTATATGAGATTGAAATTATCAGAACGCTGTTGTATGTAGTATGTGTTGTAAGTAAAAATTTAGGAATACACAAATACGTATACATTTTAATGACCATTTATAAAGAAATCTTAAAAGATTAAATCGAATGTATAAGCTTTTACCCACTTTTACTTCTTGACCGATGATAATCTTCTATGCATAAGAAGGTAATACCTCATTTACAACACTAATGCAATTTTTTTACATATACCCAAGCAAAAAAAGTCAAAGAGGTGAGGTCACATGTAAAATCAAAAGACTATATTTGATAGTAGTAGTTAAACTCTTTATCTTCTCTCCTCTGACTATACTCTATCCGCTCCGCTCTATACTCTTTTTTATTATCTCTTGTACACGTATGCATGCAATTCTTATTATCTCTCTTTAATAAATTTTTTTTTAATAAATATACATATGTGTTTGTTTATGCGGTGGGGTAAAATTTTTTATCGAAGGAGAGATTCGCATTGTTTTGTAAAATATAAATTGATGAAACATGGATTCGTGTTTTAGGAACTGTAGTAATCAGTAATCGATTTCCTTTGCCCACACTGATTATCTGTTGTCCACAAAACACACATGCACAATGGGTATTACTTATATTTACTGTTATTATCATAAAATAACTACTGACCACCAGAGTTGCCAGATCACTTTACGATGTCATAGCCCAAAACCATAAAATTTTTAGCCCAAAAGAGCCCAATCGCATATTTGGTCCGAAAATCGTCTAGTCAAAGAAGACAATAATTTTTATATAAAAAGTGAATACTAATTTTTTATTTTAATTCATCGATTGATACTATATTTTATTAACATCAGCTATAAAATAACAAAATTTAACAAATTCATAACAATTCTAATAAAATAAACAAAATAAAATTAAAAACAAATCAAATTAAATCCACTTTTTTTTTTAAACAAAATAAAATTAAAAACAAATCAAATTAAATCCATTTTTTTTTAAGTTATAATTATTTGAAAAATAATATCTACTTATTTTTTATTCATCAAAACTTAATTGATGACTTCAAGAATATCACATAACTCTTCGTTCTTTTTCCCAAGCAGGGTTATATTTTTTTTCGTATTTACCCCATTTGCCCATAGCTTACAGTGCTTGTTTACTTACTTTAATTAAATAATAAATATAACTACTATCTAATAATAATATACACAAGTTTCAAGTACACTGTACATAACAATAACAGAAAACAGAACAATAATGCATTGCATTTAGCAATTTTAGCATTATAATAAATTTGAAGTTTGATTTTTCAATTCTAGATTTGAAGAAAAAAAGTAGTAGAATTTTTAAAATTGTGTTTTGTGATAGATATTTCGAAACATAATTTATTTATACCTAGTTCAGTTTAAAATTTTTTTTTTGTTTTAAAATTTTGATTTTAGATTTTTGAATAGCCCAAAATCGCAAGAATTTTTAATAGGGAGCCCAATTGGGCGTTGGGCTCTTTTCATAATTTTCTACCCGCAGAAATTTTTTTTGAGTAGCCCAATTGGCGAAAAAGAGCCCAACCTGGCAACTCTGCTGACCACACCAATCCGTTGATAAAAAATGAGAAATAAAACAGATTTCAGCTCTTTATATTTTCAAACTCATATAAAATATTGAGATTAAGTGAAATTAATATATATTATATATACCCGTATATGTATATAGGTTTATAGTGTAAGTATACGTTATTATTAATATGCATTCATTATCTTTCGCACTTGTGTTTCTCTTACGAAATGTTTTACGTAAGAGACGAATAATGAACGGAATCGTAAAAATTGAGTAAGAAGTTGTTGCATTATTTTTTTGACTAAAATTGAGCTGCCCCACAAACTGCGAAACACAAAAGAATATCTGGTATGGTACCCACTACACCACCAAGGCCTCCTGTACAAACTCCTGTACATACGTTGTATTTAAATCTGAGCTAAAAATTGAAAACATTTATAAAATAAAAAAAAAAAAAAATAAACTTCCCTTTTTTAAATATTTATTTAATAACACTATTTAAGCACTTCCTTAATATTGTATATTGTATTTTCTAATCTTTGATTTGTTTTTCTTAAATTTTTATTATCTTCTATTAATATTTGCATTTTTTCATATAATATTTCATCTATATTTTGTGTTTGTGTGGATTGTTCTGTTGAAATTTTCATTTTAGTCGAATTTTCTAAAGAAACCCCATTTCTATCTGTTAAAAAAAAATTTAATATACATATTAGTAAAAATAATATACATAATCACATTTGATTTAAAAATATTGTGATAATATTTGGAATCGCATTTATAAACAATTGTCTTGATCCAATAACAGTATTTTCAAAATGCCACTGAGAAAGAATTGATATATGTAATCAGAAGATTATTTGAGCAAGCATTGATCCATGATGCATACCTGAACGAGTTTTTGGAGGGGAATTTGAAAATTTTCATTCCAGTATGTGCATTAATGGGAAGACGTTAATTTAGTAAAGGAGGTACTCAGGGATAGATAATCCAGTACATTGATTGGCTCGACGAAGCGCTATAGTATTACGAGCCGCTCCAAGGGTTTACAACAGACCGCGAGGTCCCCGTGTGTAAATGTGGTGAACATCCGCAGTTATTCAATTATTTTTAATATATATATTTATATAAGTATATACATACATGCATATTTTTACTAATAATAGTATATTACAATCATAAAACATACCTTTTTCTGCAATAATTACTTTATATCTGTTTCTTAGACCCATGTAATTTTTTAATAGTTTAAAATATTTATATTTAAACTTTTTATTAATATTTTCTCGTTTTTCCCGTATAATAGACGATCCTTTCGTTAATTTTTTATTCGTGTTAAGAGTTTCCTCTAACACGTGTCCTGGTTTTAAAGCGTTGCGATATGTTTTTGCTAACTTGGTATTAGTTGTTTCTGGATTTCTTAAAAGTTTTTCATTATTTTCTTCGTTAAAATGCTCTGTGACTGAAGTAGTGTAACTTTTATTTCCACCACTCTTGTTCAATTCAATTGTAGAATTTTGTTTTTCAAATTGATATTCGAAATTATCGTGGCATTTAACAGACGGTACTGCAATAGTGCTTAACCTTTTTCTTAAAATATCACTAGGTTTAAAGTGTTTTTCACAAACCATATAGACTTTTTTCCTATCTAAATCCAAGCCTAAAGCTTTAAACCACTTTGTTCTCTTTTCTTCATTACCTACAATATAATATAAAAATTTTAATTATTAAAGTCATATCATAACGAATACATATAAATAGGGTAGGGTAAAGTGTGTAAATACTTTTACTAAATTATGTAAACCAAATTTTTTTCTAAATAAAATAAGTGTTCACTAATACAGTCAAAACCTGGAACATATTTTATTTTTCTCAGAAATATTTCATACTTAAAATGTTTATATGAATTTGTCCCTCTTTCTATTAACTTTACTCTATGATAATATGGAAAAATTTATAGATATAACACTTACTTGGAATTTGGAAAAATTTTAAATCACTATTTATTTTATCTGTAGATTCACAAAATTTAGCAATACATTTTTTAATATTTTTCATTTTTAAGATATTTCACAATAACAAATTTTAAAAAAAAAGTATATAAACAAAATCTCTTGAAAATTATAAAGTTTTTAAATTTTTAGTTTAAAATAAAATGTTTTTTTTTTAAACTAATCACTTTAGTTAATTTTATCAAAGAAAACACTAATTGTATTGACAATTGTTTCAAAAAAAAACGTAAATAGATCATCAATTGTCAAGACATACTAAATTTGTATTCTTTTATTTTTTATTTTACACTAAATTTACTTTAAATTTTAGTGTACGGCATTAGAAATACAAATACAATTAATTACGTATGAATTATTTTTACGAATACATAAATAAGGTTTTTTTTTTATGTTTTTCTTATTTCTAAACTGGGAGAATTAGTAAAGCAGAGAATAAAATGTATTTGGTTTTTTTCTACTTCTTCAACACTCTTTATATATTTAATATTATTATTTTAAATCTCAACACTTTTTATTATATATATATACATATATATATATAATATATATATACTTTTTGATGTAGATAGAGTCGTATGATTAAACAAATTTTTAATTTACATAATTAGTTATAGGTATATTATGTTTTATATAATTATATATATTATATAATTATTTTATAAAAAAACATATATAATATTTGAACATAATATATCACTATCTATATATATATATATATATATATATATATATATATATATATATATATATATCTTTTATATGGTTATGTTGTGATTTGTCAATAACTACTCAAAACTAAATTAAAATTGACAAGCTTAAAAATTCTTCTCAATTTTTAAGTCAAAAAAATTGAGTTAAAATTTTTGAGTGGGTCGATTAAAATTGAGTAGAAATTTTAATTGAAATTTAAATAAATTAACTAATCAATTTTGTTTTACGTCATTTCTCCTAATTACAGTTTAACTTAGAATAATAATGAACAGAAATAAAAATGAATAAACAACTAATATTTTTCAATTTACTCATTTATTTATTTTTTTTTAACGTCAGATTCAATAAACTTTGAAGTAATAAATAGTACATTTATTAAGTCCAAAATTTGGTTAATTACCTAGTACAAAATCAACTAAAATGTCAAGTTTTTACAAATCTATTTTAAAAATTAAGTATACGTAAGGATTTAATATATTTACAAATTTTTTAAAAATAATATGGCGAAATATGGAAATCTTCTCAACTTCTCAAAATTAACAGTTAATGAACGTACTGTAAGTTTACTTAAAATAAAATTGTAAAAATTAGTTTTTTTTTTATTTGATTGCAGATTTTTTAATTGAAATCAAATAATTCCTTTGTATACAAATAAGGTATAGTTGTTGGTCTACTGGTCTATAGTTGTTGGTATTGTATCGATTAGTTTTAATTTATCATGTATAATATTATTTTTGTAGAAACAATGTGATAGCGCTCATAGTCTCTTCTTTACAGATGTGACCACGTGACGAGCTACTAAATGGGGCCTTGTGGGTACCAGACCAGTTGCTACCTTGCTATGCTCTTTTGCGGCTTTTTAGTGCGTGCCCTACCGATTTCCTATTTTTTCTTTTGATGTCTAGTCTAATCTGTTCACTGTGGTAAGCTTCCATATGTCATTGTAAATTATCGTATTAGGATAGTATACTCTGCATATGATTCTTAGACACTTATTGATGAAAACCTGTAGTTTCTATGTGATATTGTTCGAGTGGTATGTTGTTTATCACTGAGTAGCATATCTTGCAATACTATATATTTAGTTTTTAATTAATAATTTTATTTTAAATAAATTAATAAAATTATGTATACTATTACTTATAATTATATTTTTTCCCCACTATAATAAATTCTTCTAATTCTTTATTTTTCTTTTTTAAATTAGTATTTTCTTCTTTTAATACTTTCAATTCTTCATGTAAAATTTCATAAATACTAAGTGTTTGACTATACTGGTCTGTTACATTTTTCGTATGAAGAGGATTGGAAAATTCATTTAAATCATTTTCGAAAAAAATTCCATCTAAATAAAACAAAAAAAAAAATTAAAATGAAATATTAGTTTTTTTTTTTTAATTTTAAGGCATAAGGCTGTGTTATAAATTTGTGCTTGTATGCGCTTGCAGAGTGTTAATAAATTTTTTTAACTTGTATTCACAGTTCAATTTACCAGCTGAAAGCTACTTCTTGTGATAATTTTTATTTTGAATATTTCTTTTGCTATAGAAATATCTCAAAATATTTCTCCAATTAATTGTCCCGCTACCCATTTTAATTCCAAAAAAAAAAATTTTTAAATTTCAACATACACTTTTAAATTACAATTAGAAACTGATCAAACAAATTTTACACGCGCTTGTAAATCAGTCTCCTACAAGCGCGTGTAGTCGCTTCTTAATTATTAAATTGTTAAGTAAGTGTTACAAGCCCAAAAAGGTATAAAAGCTTGTGCACACACATACAAGTTCCAATCTATAACGCACTCTTAGTTAATACTATTAATTGTTTTTATTTTAATTTACCGTTATTACCTAAAAGTTTATCAGTTGAAATATGTAGCACTTCTTCTTTGGGAAACCTCTTTATATCTGGAAATATGACATATTATTAATTATTTTATTATATTTTATATACTTATTGTATAAAATATAAAACAATTTAAATTTTATTATATAATATATACCTATCATATTATGTTCTGGTGAATATTCTGTTTTAATATTTTTATTGATTTGTTGTGAATATTCTGATTTAACATTTTGATGAACAATTGTCATTGTATTATATGTTATTTTATTATAATCAACTATCATTTCGTCTTCTGACATTTTATTACCATCAACAGTTATTTCGTCATCTGACATTTTATTACCATCAACAGTTATTTCGTCATCTGACATTTTATTACTAACAACAGTTATTTCGTCATTTGACATTTTATTATTATTAACAGTTATTTCGTCATCTGACATTTTATTACTAACAACAGTTATTTCGTCATTTGACATTTTATTACTAACAACAGTTATTTCGTCATCTGACATTTTATTATCAGCTAATATTTCATCATCTTTAAAGTCAAACTCAATAAATGTAACTTCTGGATCAACTTTTATTGGAACTGCATTTTTTAAGAGTCTACATTTAGTTTTGCCTTTCATATCATCAGTAAAATGATTTTCACAAACACGCCAATCGCATGAAAAATTTCTATCAATTAATTGATTTCTATTTAAATTTTTTAACCATTTATTTCTTCTGAAATTAAAAATATTTAATTTAGGTTTTTTTTTTACTTAAAAAATTAGAAAATTGAGAAAAATTATAATTATAATTTTTTTTTTATTTAATTTAAATAATTTATTTATTACCTTTCAATATTCTGGGGAAATCTATAAAATTTTCTTTCCAATTTTTTATTTCCACTCACAAAATTACAACCTAAACATTTATAATAATGTTCACCACCCATTATTAATAAATAAATTCTTTTTATAGAATTAGAACCGAATTTATATTGTAGTACTCACTGGACTGTATATTAAATGATTTCTGGTGCGCATATATAAAAGTTTGTTTATTTTATATAACGGAAAAATATAAAAATTGTAATCAATATTGGAAATTCACAGTGCGCAAGTAAAAACAATACTGTTTGCTCTAGAGTCTGCATACAAATACAATATAAATAACTGCTCTTACTTTCTCCTTATAATTTATATGTATGTGCAGCAACTTCAATCAAATGTATTTTTGGGGATTAAATAATAGTGATAGTGATAATTTTTGGGGATTAAATAATAATGATAGTAAAAAATTCATCATTGATGGCATTTGTTGGTAGTGGTATGATAGTGAAATATTCAGAGATTCTACAAAAAGTGGTGGCAAGTACGTGGAATACATAATTCTACAAAAAAAAAAGTAGTAAAACTTTAAAATGGTTATATAACTACAAAAAGAAATTTATTTATTTATTTTATTTATTGGTAGTACCAGACAATAGTAAATTTTGCCTAATAATATTAATCCTTTGCCTATTTGACATTTGTACTTCTAATTAAATTATTTTAATATACACTATATTTTTTTAATACATATGATCCGACCAAGATTTGAAACCAAGACTTTTCGATTGAAAAGCCGCTATTTTTTCACTGAGCTATTGGACAGATAAATAGAGAATTGCACAAATACCAATATTATATAATTACATTATATTAGGAAGTTTCACCAACTGGTTTTCAGAATAATTTCAATTATAATCGAATTTGAAAATATAAAAGTAGGTATCAATGTTGCTACTAGAGACTTCCTAATAGAACCAAGGTAGTAAACCCTTGTTTGTTTGCATTGTATAATAGAAAAAATCTTATGGATTTGTTTTTTATATAATATATTAACGTAATTACTAACAAATTATTTATTTATAAAGTAATTGAATACCCTATTCCCTATACCTGGTTATACAATATAATTCTAAAAGATTTTACATCCAGCTGCAGAAACTTCTTTTGTTTAATCTTTAGAGAAAATAACAAATATTACCATACAAATACACAAAACACGTATTTAATAAAAAATAATATGTTACCCCAAATTTTGTTATTCAGAACCATTGAATATCAATCAAGGGATTAAACTTTATAGAATGAAATCGAACATTTTTTTTTAATTCATAAGCTATAATATGTGTTTTTATATGTAAATATTTCATAAAATAATTGTTAAAATAAACGGTAATATGATTATATGTAAAAAGTGAGATAAAAAAAAAAAAAGTGTAACAAAAGTAATTAAATGAAATTTAAATAGTTTTAATAAAGGGTGTTATATTTGAAAAATGTTTAAAAGTTATACAAAATTCTGTTCAATCTGTAGTCAGTTATAAATTCTAAATAATAATTATGGGACGCATATTAAAATTACGTAAGAATTTCCAATCTTTCATTTGAAATAATCAGAACGCATTTCCTATATGTTGTGTAGTAGATATTACCATCTTTTAACTAATGAATTCAACCCTTCTTGAAATGCATCAATATGAAACAAATACTTTCATTTGTCTGTTTGCAGTTAATAACTCTTTTTAAAACATTTTGAATTACGTTGCATTGCGTCGTTTCTGACTTAAATTTTACAATTTCTGTGGGAATATTCTGTTTTACTTCCTGGATGTGCAGTTCCAATAAAATCAAATTCAAAAATTGTATCTTCCAACATTTAAACATTTCCATTTAGTGCTTTATCAGGTACATATGTGTACCTAAAATAATATTAAATAAAATAATATTAATTAAAAATATTTATTTAGAATAATATGTAAATATTATTTAAAAAAATTCAAAAATTTTACGTCTTTTTATCTGTAGTAATTTGTCAATCTGGTCTCATTTCCGTTAGATATTAAAAAGGTTTTGTAAGAATCACCAGTTTTAAATTAAAATTAGATGAATCCAAAGTACATTCTTATTAATTTATAAATAAATTTCTGCATTAGCAAAATTGGGTTCAGTTCACTCATAATCACAATTCAGACTGCTATACTATCAAATTCACAAAATTTTATAAATCATTTTTCACTCAAAACTATTTAATTTATACTCATTTTGAAGCTTTGAATATTATCATATATAATTTTATTTTGACATTTAATCGTTAATGTGGTTGTGCTAAAAAGTACTGTGTATCAGAATTCAGAATACCTTTTATGAGAAGAGATAAGATAGTACACGAACGCGACTCTAATTTTATACACACTAATAAAATTGCTAACTACTTTTTATTTCTACAATGGTTTTATTAAGGCGCCTGGGGAATATAGGATTATATGTATTTGTGCAAGTAAAATGAAGGAATATAAAAATTTTAATATAGGTTTATAAAGGCGCCCTGGGTGAGATTTTATTAGTTTAGTATGTTCGTTCAAGCAAGGCAGGCAGTGAACACTGAACAGTGGTATATTTTATGTATATACATATCTACTAACATTTTATAAGGTGAATAAATAATAATAAAAATAATGGGTAAACATTATCTTAAGTGTTTAATTTGCGGTTTTGAAAAAGAAAGAAAAAATCGTGAAGTAAGATTTTTTAGATTACCCCAAAATAGTACACGGTATGTAAATAATATAAAAATTATATATAATGTATTTATTCTTAATTTACTGTTTTTATCAGAATTACAATATAAATATATGATTAGAAATATTTATAATATATTTATTTATTAATTAATTAATAATTAAATAAAAAATTATTTATTTTAGAAAAAATATTTGGTTGAAAAATATAAATAGACTTGATCTTGAAAATGTGAAAATTTCTGATGATTTTCGCATTTGTGAAAAACATTTTAGGGTAAATATGTTTGCAAAAATGGGAAATCGCTTAAAATCAAACGCAATACCAATAATTAACACAAAAAATAATAATATTAAAATGCCTAAAAATAAAACTAAAATTCCGCTGGCAAAAAGAGCAAACCGTAAGTTAAAAAATTTTTTGAAAATAAAATTAGTAAATAAAGATGTATTAGGTAGTAATAATATTTTGAACACGTGATAGGGAGTCGTATCGTAATTCGTACTTCTTTTTGTGATAAATTACAGTCCCTAATTACCCAAGCAAGTATAGTGAAGAAGTACTGAATGGAAGTATATACTTTTAAGTATAAGTAATTTTCTCAGTTCAGTTTCAGTAATAAACTAAGATTAAATTTACTATTTCCTTAAAACTAAATTAAAAAAATTAAACAAAATAGGAACCTATCTATTTTTTTATCCAAAATTTTTTAACGCATAACTTTATTAATAAAAACTTCCACCATTTAAGTGTTAACTCCTAATTAAATTTAATTACTAATGATGGAATAAAGTAACACTGTATTTGGTATAATAAAAAAAACTCTCGATATAGAGAGTAATTGTACTACATTGTTGTTACATTAACTTTCGCGGAACTTCAGTAGTCATTTAATATTTTTTCAGTACTGAATAATCAGCATTTCAAATTACCTATGCAAAGACAATTTTTTTTTTCTATAAAAGTGTAAAAATTTATTTGTATGTATAAGGTCGTAACTGCTGAACTCAGGTTACTAGAATCTAGAATGTATACTCTTTTAACTACTAGATAAGAATACAGGTACAAGTACATACAATTGACAATGCACATTTAGAAATGCAAAATTAGAAATATAATAATTAGATTTTCATACATACTTATTCATTTATAAAAAAATTAATTTTCAAATTAACAATATTTTGAACAAAGAAGATACCTATATATTTATTAATATTGTTTTAAAACCTTTTCGATTACCAAAATATTAATTAAAAATTAAATTAATTACTAAAAATATTTTTAATTTTATTACATATATTTTTTTTTTAACTTTGACAGCTACAGAACAAATCCGTTATAAATTCAAAAAATCAATTTCATTGGAAAATATAACAAATAATTGTACACAAACTCAAAGTATGCAAGATGCTTTTATTGAAAAATCAAAATTAATAGAAGAAAATGAAAATTTAAGAAAGAAAAATGATGAATTAAAAAATCAATTAGAAATATTAAAAAGTAAATTGTTGGAACATATTTAATAAAGTATTTTAATGTTCTAATAATGTATATTATATCCTACAATAAAAATAAGTAAAGTTTAAAACTAAATTAAATTTATTAAATATGTTTATTAAATCTGCAGTCCTCGATCACATACAATGTGATAAGTGAGTGAATTTGCCTTTAATGTTCAGATATGGCAGTTAAATTTATTTTATATTATGATATAAACTATTACGATATCAATTATAAATTATATTTTTTTTATTAGATATGATCTGACCAGGATTTGTAAATAAATTAATTAATTATATTGTATTTTATTGTAAAATACATTTTTTATTTTTGACAAATACACATATACTTCATACCATATTATTTATTAAAACAACCTTATGTATACTAATTTTAATCGATTATTATTTTACATGACAAAGTATCAGAGAAATTGAATAGATAGGAGGTATCATTCAACAGTCACCCACTAATCATTTACCATTTTAACAATATGGTTTGTTACATTTGATTGGATTGCTAGGTTATTTCAAGAGCATATCGCCCGATTTTTTTTTCACAAATTATCTTATGGACATGCTTTTTAAAATTTTTAAGAATAGGTAGGTTCCTATTTTGTTTAATTTTTCTTATAATTTTAAGCAAATAGTAAAATTAATATTAGTTTATTTCTGAAAGAGAATTGAGAAAATTTATTATATTTACTTCTGAAAAAGGGTTTAAAGAAGCTACTTCCATTCACCCACCACTGAAAAGGTGCTGAAAAACTATTTCAATTCACCACTGCAAAGGGCTGAAGGAAAGTAGAAAAACTTTTAATTATTAGTGCAAAACTAACTTCATAAAATTAAGTAGTTAAAATTAAAACACTTTACTACTTTCGTTTGTTCTTCCAAACTGAGCTTTTTTATTAATTTTTATCAAACATTTATTTAAAATTACAAAATAAAATTAAAACTAAAATTGCTAATTTAACAGATTTAATTATAATGAACGAAAAGGAAGGAAAGATAGTTATCGTATTACTTTATGTGATTTGTTAGTTTAAGTTTTTCTCACCGTTATTATATTTGAGTTATATTTAAGTTATTTTAAGGCTGTTAAACTTAGGTGATATTCAAGGCTAGTTAAAACAGTTGTTTAAGCGGTTATTTAATTCACACGTTTAAAACCAGTATATGACAATATTAAATTCAGTAGAAAAGAAGTACATAGTTCCATTTAGTACTTTTTCATTACTTCTGGGTTATTAGGATAAAATAGGTACATTATACTTGCTCAGAAAACAAATACATTTGGGTACCCATTACACTAAACACTACCCAAAATTAAAATACACTATAAAAATAAATGTAATATAATCGAGCACCATCTATTCCTATATATCCTTTACTATAATGAGATACCTTTCTCATTTCTCATAGTATATTCTTTACATTCGTACGATACAAATACAATACCAACCAAACCAATTCAAATTATAAAATTCAGGTTGTTTTCAGCTGTGTACGCTTTACATTCTCTTTAAAATTACCCATTTTACAATATTGCATTTTCTAACTCATTTAATATACATTTTTGCTATCTAATCAATTTTCAATATCTGATATATGCAATACCTACTGCATTATATGTTATTTGTACGAATTCCACAATTTTGAAGCTTAATTTTTAAAAGAAATAAAAATACGAGCAGGTTCCTTTTCATTTCACTAAAATTGTTTATTATATACAAATAAAATACCAGTATTTCGTCTACGACATGCGGTTTTCTTCAGTGCTAGTACTCGATTCAGTGCTAACTAATTTTTTTTCATTTATTATTTTTCACTCAATTATGTATCACTAAATTTATTTTGATGGTATTGTACTAAGCAATACTAAAATAAAGTTTGACATTTAATAGTTATTAAAAATACGGTTTTTACAATCGTACAGAAATCACACCTCTCTCATTAACAAATTGTTTCTTTAGGATTTTTATTTGGTACATTTCCCCAAGAAAGGGGG